>JAJGQD010000017.1:0-325722 GCA_020882685.1 Aphelinus atriplicis | reverse complement strand
AAAATTCGGCGAGCAGTAGAACTGAGAAAGTATACATCCGATTGACTTGGAATTCCAACTGTAGCTTCTTCATCAGATTATCTAGTGAAGAACATACGATTTTAGCAATTGATTAACAGAAAAGAAGTTATAAACAATTAAAGTCGATGTTTTTTGTCGAAAAAATTCAAACCGTCGCCATTTTGCCAGAAAAAATTCTTAAAATATAATGATGTGTACTTTACTAGCGACACTCATGTAGATAATGGGAAATTTTTTTTTTGTTATTGGTGGAATTGGGCATGACTCCAACTGCTCGCCGCGTAAGAACTTTTTAAGAAAGCGGTTCACGGCAATCGCTACACAGCCGCCATTTTGTAAAAAAACTAACAATAAAAACTTTTTTTCCATTCTTCAAGAGTTGTTTAATCCAATGATATATTATTCATATACCTCAAAAATTTACTCGTGAATTAGAAGAGAATAATTCTATAAATTTCTTGAATACAACAATTATTAGAACCAACAATAAATTAATCACTAACTGGTATTAGAAACCAACATGTTCTGGTAGATTACTGAATTTCAATTCAAACCATACAATTCAACAAAAACGAAACATCATTTCCAATTTGATAGATCAGTTTTACTCTGAGATAAGAGTTGTCATAATGACAATTTTAATAAAGTTAAAAGAATATTATAGAAGAACGACCACCCATAGAAATTCATAGAATCATGTGTAAATGATCGACTTCGTACAATAAGATTCTCTAAAAAGAAAAATAATTCCGATAAAAAAGCCTCCTTTGTATTTTGGCAATATCTTTTCAAGATACATATTACAATAAAGTATCCGGCTCCCTTAAGAAATTTAACATTAGAACTGTTTCTTAGTCAATCATAATCTCACAAAAATAATCAAATTGGGCAAAGATAAATAAGACATATTAAATATACTACTACCGGTCCCTTTGCATATAATAGAAAACACATTTGATTGGAATAACGTTAAAATTTGAGACCTGCGAAGCGAATTATAAAAAACTAGCCAGAATCACTCACTCGCTATGGCTCGCTCGTGTCTTTCATTTGCTCCATCAAGAATATAGGTAAATGATGAAATTTTTATTGGAATTATTGGTGAATAATTCGAAGTATCTACGGATGCTTTTACATCAACATGTATTTCACCTCTAGGCTATCAAAAATGAGGTCCCGATGTCTGATTTGAGATGTGAATTTTTACCTCATTCCAAAGCTTTGTCTTTGAGAAAGTAAAATAACATAATCAGGAATAGATTTTGTTATAGTCATGAATTTTCGTTAAACCTTGAGAAATATCCATGGGAATAAATATAATTTCTACTATATTGCATCTTATTACTATATTGCAATTTAATAACTTTCGCCACGAAAACATGCAAATTTCTCATAAAATTAACGCCCACGCATCGACATTTTTCCATTTTTCACGATGAAAACGGGAAGCGCTCAATCAGATATATCTATTCGTCAGATCAAAATTTCCGTCACGACGCTGATTCGCAGATTTTTTAACCATTTATGTGGCTCAACTTGCTAAAAGTCAGTTTTCACATATTTATCGCACACGCATCGATTTCTCCAAAATTCTTCATTTCTTTCAAATATCACGTATTTTTTTTTAACGAATTCTAACTTCTTACAAATTGAAACACCGAATTTTAAGTACATACTTCACGCCCATGCATCAATATTTTAAATTTTTTCACGATGAATAATTAAAGCGCTCAATGAGCTCTAACGATCCCTGCAATCAATATTTTCATCGTGACGCTGTTTCGTAAATTTTTTTAACGGATTATGTGGCAAAACTTGAAAAAAGTAAGTTTTTTCATATTTCACGCCCACGCATCAATTTCTCCAAAATTCTCGCCATGGATATGGAAGCCCATTCGATGTTCTTTCGATCAAACATACCCTTAATTTCACCAGATCATAATCTCACGTATTTATCTGAAAGCTTAAAAATCGCGAAGTAAACTATAAATTTTCAGTTTCATACTTTACGCCCACGCATCAATATTTTTCAATTTTTCACGATGGATAATCAAAGCGCTCAATGAGCTCTATCGATACCTCTGATCAGAATTTTCATCACGACGCTGTTTCATACATTTTCCAACGGTTTATGCGGCACAACTTGACAAAAGTCAGTTTTTTCCATATTTCGCACCCACGCATCATTTTTTCCAAAATTCTCACCATAGAATAGGAAAGATCTTCGATTGATCTATAAATCAGTGAAACTCAAATTCGCACCATACAACTATTTCACAGTTTTTTCCTATGATTTATCGGATACCAAAAAAGTCGCAACTTAGATTTTACCACTTTTGACGCCCACGCATCGATTTTTTCGTTAATTTCAATGCGGAACACGATACCGCAGGCAATTTTTTATTTGATCCGTTTCATTTGTTTCCGTGGAAGTCAACTCCTTCATTGAAAAATCTTTCCATAAAATTTCCGGGAGGATTAACTTTATAGTATAGTATAGATGACTCATTTCGGAAAAGCTCCACATCAATATTTACCAACACACTCTCAATAGAAAGGAAGGCACTCAACACCTAAGTTACACGTACAGGAAGCTCAACAAGATTTTTCAAAACAAATACACCAATTTATCTGATGGTATATAAGACCACTGGCGTTAGCTCTATACACATAAGTTTGACAATGGCAGTGGAAGCAGCCGTTTCCGATGCCGAACATTATATTATAATCTTATTCAAAGCTGGAGAGAAAGAATATTTTATTGTTACTTCGTCGATGATTCCGTACTTACAAGGAGAGTATCAGACCTTCGGGTCACCAATCTAGACCAAACTTTGTACGTATGGTCTCTGGGACTATAGTGACCATACGCGTAAAGTTTTGGCTCTCAACGCTCCCTCAGTGCCAAGATATTGACTTTACAAGCTTATTTAACTTTATCAGGTGGCGCTTCAGCGCCACCGACGACAAGTATACGCAGCAAGCGCTCGTGGGGACGCGACTAGCCATTATATACAGCTAAATGTCATGTTCAACCTCACTTTTTTAATTATTTTTGTTTTACCGCTGTCCCGCAGTCTTGTAACAGATATAAGCAAGAACTACGGTCACTTACAATTACTTTTGTCAGAAAAGTTTCATCAAAATCGATCTGGTATTATTTGAGAATAGAAAAGAAAAGCACATTCCTAACTTACGGCGACGAAAAACACAATTGAAACTTTCGACGAAGAAAAGCATATCTCAGTTTCTCGAACGAAGGAACTGAGATGTGCTTTTCTTCGCCGGATGGTCGAATTTAGCTTTTTTTTGACATAGGTTGAGACGTGCTTTTCTTTGTACGGGCCATCGATATATTAATGGTTATGTTTATGTTATGTTTGTACATCCGATTGATAGACTATATAGAATATAGAATACATGAGCCATATAGAATATATAACTTACGGCTTTTCTTTATCACTTTCTCCTTGTACTTCTTTCCTTTTTTCATTTAGCTAACGTGATCTTATTTTCATCAATATTCGGGAACAGATCTCCTTCATCTAAAACACTCTTTGTACCATGGCCAAGACAGAACACCAGGACGTGCATGCTTTTTTTCACTTCTCGAAAACTTCTGCCGAGTGTATTTTTATTTTTCTCGTAAAAAAGAATAAATTATCTAGAAGTTTTTTCAACTTCTTTAAGCTGCACACTAGCTGATAAATACATAGGTTACCCGTGGATTTATTAGATTGTTTATGATAACAAACATTTGACATTTGTTTATAAACATATTTATGTCATTGAAACTTAAGTGAGTGATTTCAGTATTCGACAGTTCCAAAATGATAAGTATATCTCAAGACTATTGACTCTCCCAGCTCCGTATCCCCCAGCTCATATAATTTATAAATATGGAAATGAATCACAGATCGATCTGTGATTCATTTCCATATTTGTAAAGTGATCACTGTAAAAATATTGGATAAGTATACCTGTTATAGGGATAGAATAAGTATTGTGGTTAAGTGCAAAAGTGTGAACAGTTTAATGCGAAAAACAGCTGTGAGAGAAAGCAGCTTATGGATGAAGCTCTCTACATCTCTACAAGAGGAGACGTCTAGACATGTTATTAGTATTAGCTTCATTGAAACTGTAGTGATTTCAGTATTCAACAGTCAAAGTGGTACATACTAGTTTTTTAACTGCTTGACATAGAATTGTGATTTTAGTACTTTCTATCTCAACATTGGTAGATGTATTTGGAATGTATGTAACTACTTGACATAGATTTTGAATTTTAATACATTCTATCGGAACATGAGTACATTGATATGGAGTGTATTGACATTTGATAACAGATCGTGCAACAATCGCTTCAGGGTGTACTTTGAAAAAATACTATTTCTGTATAGGCTATCCACACTGTTGGATACTTGTCAGTTGATGCTAGATTTCGCTACTTTCTCATGTCATCATTGAAATAATATACTGGAACATATAACGATCGTGTGTTGGTAAAGATGTCTATTGAAGTGATACATATGAATTGTCAAAAATATATTAGATTTGAATCATATTATTATTTTACATGCAGTTGGATGGACTGAGATTAAACAGTCATGTCAATTACAAAATTCTATCTACGTAACAAAATTTAGTCGCATAAGAATTTATTCAACAACGAACTATAGGGATACGGAACATACTTGTCGTCCACGTATACCTTTTTCAAAGGTAAATGTTTTTAGGGCCATGTTTTTTGATGCTAGATTTTGCTACTTTCTCGTGTCATCGTTTACGAAATAAACTGGAATATATGAAAAAAGTCATGAAAGTGATACATCTATATATTTACAAAAAATAGCATATTAGTTCGAAATCCGTAACAGAGAAACATGAACCAAAGAAAAAGAGTCATATTATCACTTTCTCACGTACATCTGATAGATTTCACTCGACATATAATTGATTGTGAGTGTAATTTGCAAAAATATTTATTGGGTAGTAGGATAATCACACCAGTTGAATACTTGGCATCAGATTCTAGATTTCATTACTTTCTTGGGTCATAATTAAGAAAATGAACTGAAATATATAACGATAGTGTATTGGTAAAAATGTCTATTGAAGTGATATTTTCAAATGAAATATTCGATTTGAATCATATTATTATTTTACATGCATTTAGATGGACTGAGATTAAACAGTCCTTTTCAAAATTCTATTTACGTAACAAAATTTAGTCGCATAATTGAATTTATTCAACAACGAAGAAGGGATACGGAACATACTTGTCGTTCACGTATACCTTTTTCAAAGGTCCATTTTTTACTATGACGAAGAAAAATTTCTCGAGGTGTATTATATTTGATTTCAACCATTTATAATTTTTCTACCAAACTTCTACAAAATTATATGCGTTAAGTACTTGACATGGATTTGTGATTCGAGTTATTTTCGATCTCAACATTGGTAACTACAAGAATTAAGTGTAATTTAAAAAATATTCATTTCATTGTTGGATAATGCTTGATATTACTGTATATTAAATAAATCAGTTTGAAATCCGTAGCAAAGAAACATGAAGCAGAAAGAAAGTTTCATATTCTGTAATTATTATTTTAAATGTTGATTGAAAATTTATCCAACAACGAACCACAGGATGAGGAATATACTTGTCGTTAAGTATATCTTTTTCAAAGGTGAATTTTTACTATGAAAAATGAAATTGCTTATGATATCTGATGTACTGGCCTAATTTTCTGACCATATTAACCCATTAAAGCCCATGGCCTGACCAGCCGAGATATCATAAAACTAATTATTGGATTACGTGCTTTTTTGGAAAATATACCCGTGTTTCTTCTTTTTACATTTCTATTATTTAAACAATAATTATTTAAACAAATTTCACCCAAAGTCGTAAATTCGAGAAAGTAATGGTGTCAATTGATTCTACATGAAAAGCCAAGAAAAAAACATGAAATACATTTTTTTGATTTGAGGCTTATTTTTCTAGCAATCGCGTTATAAACAATTGGAATTCAGTAAAACCGAGAAAAAGTGGCTTCGGCCCATGCCTACGCTACCATGGGATGAAAACTGATTGCGGGATCACGTGCTTTTTTGAAAAAAATACCCTCATTTTCTCGTTTTTCAAAATTTAATGTTTATACAATAATTATTTAAACAAATCGGACCCAAAGTGAATCGACTTCCCTGATATCACTGGATTCCATTTGTTTATAACGTGATTTTAAGAGACATGAGCCCCGAATCGAAGAAATGTATTCTTACTTTTCCTCTAGAATACTAAATACAACTTAAACGAAACAATATTGCTTTGATAATATATTTCTGATGGAAGAGTAGCGAACCTTTGAAGAAACGTACGACTAGTTTACGAGTAAAGAATGGTTTTAGGGGAGGTATATATTAGATGGATACCAGGGCATCGGGGCATGTTTAAATACAGAAATGCATTTATATTAAGCCATTTCAAGATCAAGTACATTTGAACCTATGTCAGAAAGCTGTTCATTTTATTGAAACTTTGAACCTGTGAAGATATCAGGGTTAAGAAGCGAACGCATGGCTTGACAATTGTAACAATATGTTTTATAGATCCAACTTCACTTTCTGCCCGTGCTAGGCTCATTGACAAACTGATTCTGACGTACAACTTGGGTCCGTCTCAATCCAATAGTTTACCGGCCATATTACTTCTGAGTCCCAGAATATTATTCAAAGAAGTGTTCTCCAATAAGGAATGACAAAAATTGGAGACTGAGTTTGACCGCGAACTCCGTGGGTTGTCTAATGTCCAAGCTCCCTTATATAGACGGTAGAATGCTGACTCTCTTGCGAGGGAGCGCCGCACTATACCTTATACACGCGCGACTCAACGCCTCGCCATCTACAGGCGCGCCATGGTACTTGGCCGGTTACTCAAAAATGAGTTCCTACTCTTCGTCATTAGTTTTTCAAATAATTGATAAGGTACCTAACAACCATTTTGGTAAGTTTTTTCGTAATTGGTTAGTTAGAATTGACAACGTCTCTTATAGTATGTAAACTGTAAGAAGAATACGTGATACTCCAACAATATGAGAATTAATCAGAATGGATACTGATGAAATAGTCAATTGACTCATGTGCCTATTATGAATTTCATTTTTTTTTTAAGTAATATAAGAGATAAACTAATTCTGCCACATGCTTGACGCAACATTTTTACTTTTTTTTAAAAAGGGTTTTTTTGAGGATTTCAAATTCTTTTTACGGAGTATTATATATTATAAGAATAATAATTAATAAAATGTATATGGGGCGTTTCGCCTCAATCCTCCCAGCGCTGCGCGCGAGCGCCGAAACATGCCGTTTTCAACTCGTGTTTACGATGCCAAAATGTCCCTGAGAAAATGATTCGATAGGTCATTTCCATGTAGTTTTTTCTCAGCTTTCCAACGGTGTAATTAAATTTCCGGAAATTTTCCATTTTCATCCCCAAAAAATATAAAACATCGCATATCTCAAAAAGTGTATTTTTAATATTTTTTTTAATGGTCTCAATCGAAATCTGAGGATTTTTTACGTAGGAAAATATGTTTTCCAAGGAGTGGACGAATGATTTTCTCTGAGAAATAGAACGTCAAAAAGTAGACGTAGCGCTACTCCGGCGCACGGAGCGCGTGAGCGCCAATCATGCTGTTTTCAACTCTCCCCAACGATACCAAAATGCATCTGAGAAAATTATATTATGAGTCGATCCCATGTTATTTTTCCTCAGCTTTCCAATGGTGTTGTCAGTTTTCCGAAAATTTTCCATTTTCATCCCCAAAAAGATCTTTCTTAGAGAATAATTCAATTATTTTCTTTGGAAAATAGAACGCGCAAGAAAAGTTCCGATGCTTTCACTTTAGTAAAGGCCTACTGTTTCATTTTTTATCCGATAGGTGGCTTTCATGGTATTTTCAATAATACACAAGAAGAATTTTCATAACTTTGCTTGACAGATACATAATCTTTTAAGCCTGGCATAATTCGGCTAATATCATCTCTTCCATAGAAACCTTCCACCAACTTGACAGTTTCATCTGGAAATACTTTGCCATTTTTATTTTCCGGTATTGAAAAAATCCCGCTCTTAGCTACTAAATTTTTTGTTTCTCGAGCTTCCCATTCACTGCAATTGAATTCTCTCATCAAGTCCCTACGAGACCAATAATCAGGGGCAAGAGTTAACAACTGAATTCTATCTTGCTTCGTCGTTGATTCTGAGAATTTATTTTTTATTTGTTCGAGGACTGTCAAACCTGCTTTATGATATTCATCGTTACACTCGAATCTTGCTTTTTTACATTCAGATGAAGGTGAATCTGATTTCTGTCTGTACATTTCACGTCGACAAGTGTAACAGATCTTTGCTTTCTCTGGTATCAAGGGATATGCACTTCTCAATGGCATTGGAAAGTCGTACAATTCTTTAGATGACGGATGATTTTTTTTATCTAAAGGATTTATGCATTTCAATTTCCAGGATGAATCCATTGTAGTTTGTACAAGGAGTCAAATAAATAACCAAGCCAATACAATTAACGACTTTATGGAAGAATGAATATGCTCGAAGTTGTGGGTGCTCGAAGGACTTATAAAAACGCCTTGAAAATAATACGATGAAAAAATGATTCAATTTATATACAGCAGATGAAAATTCTTCTTGTGTATTATTGAAAATACCATGAAAGCCACCTATCGGATAAAAAATGAAACAGTAGGCCTTTACTAAAGTGAAAGCATCGGAACTTTTCTTGCGCGTTCTATTTTCCAAAGAAAATAATTGAATTATTCTCTAAGAAAGATCTTTTTGGAGATGAAAATGGAAAATTTTCGGAAAACTGACAACACCATTGGAAAGCTGAGGAAAAATAACATGGGATCGACTCATAATATAATTTTCTCAGATGCATTTTGGTATCGTTGGGGAGAGTTGAAAACAGCATGATTGGCGCTCACGCGCTCCGTGCGCCGGAGTAGCGCTACGTCTACTTTTCGACGTTCTATTTCTCAGAGAAAATCATTCGTCCACTCCTTGAAAAACATATTTTCCTACGTGAAAAATCCTCAGCTTTCGATTGAGACCATTAAAAAAAATATTAAAAATATACTTTTTGAGATATGCGATGTTTTATATTTTTTGGGGATGAAAATGGAAAATTTCTGGAAAACTAATTACACCGTTGGAAAGCTGAGAAAAAACTACATGGAAATGACCTATCGAATCATTTTCTCAGGGACATTTTGGCATCGTAAACACGAGTTGAAAACGGCATGTTTCGGCGCTCGCGCGCAGCGCTGGGAGGATTGAGGCGAAACGCCCCATATGCACTAAGGACTCACACATTAGCGTCAGTAATAAGATTCAGTTGATATTTTTCCAAAATATGTGTATGCAAGAGCGTTACATAAAAAAAATATAAATAATCAGGAGAAATTAATTAATTTCTTATCCTAAGACAAGACAGATCAAAATTCATCTAATGTTTTTTTATAATTAATTTTACATAGGCAAATAGTGGTTGAGGATGTCGACGTCGGCGTGTCGACTGAAAGTTTCATTTGAATAAGCATATACCCTAATTCCCGATGCTGTCCCGGTACCTAGGGTCGCCGATGAAGTGTCCTGAGGGTGCGCTCCTGGTATTTTAACTTGGAGAAGCTGAACCTGGACCCGAACGATGTCCAGGTAATCAGGGTTACCGATGATTATGTTTTAAGGGTGCTCTCCTGGTATTTTTGCTTGGGAAAACCGGCCCTGGACCCGAACACCCTCATCAGGTACTCTGACTACTTGGACATCGTTTGGGTCCAGGGTCAGCTACTTCATCGAAAAATACCAGGAGTGCACCCGTTGAACACCATCATCGGGTACCCTGACTACCTGGACGTCGTTTGAGTCCAGGGTCAGCTACTTCAACGAAAAATACCAGAAGCACACCCTTGGAACACCGTCATCGGGTCCCCTGACTACCTGAACATCATTCGGGTCCAGGGTCAGTTACTTTAAGCAAAAATTCCAGGAGCGCACCCTTGGAACACCGTCATCGGGTACCTTGACCACCTGGACATCGTTCGAGTCCAGGGTGAGCTTCCCTAATAAAAATTCCAAGAGCGCACCCTTGGAACACCTGGACGTCGTTTGAGTCCAGAGTCAGCTACTTCAACGAAAAATACCAGGAGCGCACTCTTGGAATACCGTTTTACTATGCGTGAACATAGCTGCTTCATCAGGCTACCGCGGCTAACTTCCGGGTCGTAAGAAAAATAGATCTGAACAAAAATCTGGTCGAGAGAAAAAAGTAGTAGATCGCTTGACACGGTACTCCAAACTCGTTATTGCAAACGAGTTTTTGGGTATTTCTTTTCGTCAATCGATCAATTGGGATGCTAGATGATCATGAAATCCTGTTTCGCATCCAAAAAATGTCGTTTTGGCTAAATTAATGCCAATGTAAAAATCGAGCGTGCAATATCAAATATTATAGAGTGCGGTGTCTTCTGCTTGACGCATGGAACACTACCGCGTTCCGTGATATATATATATATATATATATACCTCTTCATCACTATAGGCTGGACGTAATATACGTTTACGTCGCATTGAGAACCACGCTCGCAATAGGCCTCGAACAGCTCTCACGTAATATACGTCAGTGGTAGGAAAAATTTTCTGTGCGACATTTTGCGAAAGGTTCAGAGTGTCTGTCGTCTGCTCGTCGACTTATACCTCCTATACCCAAATAACCTGGTCAATTTTCGTAAATCTTTCCTGACGTAATTAAACGCAATTGAATGCAGTTCTTGCTGGTAACCATCGCAAAACTGCAGGACAGAGATTTGAAGAAAAATTTTCCCAGGTGCGAGGTTAATCCGCAAACGAGCTGTATATAATGGCTTGACGCGTCCCCTCGCTTGCTGCGCATACTTGTCGTCGGTGGCGCTGACGCTCCACTTCATATCATGATAGAGATGATCTCACATCACTTTTCGTTCAACATATTGAAATAATTTTCAAAATCACATCATAAGTGTAAGTATATATGTACAGCTGTATACTTCCTATAATATAAGCATGTTATAATCAGAAACTGCATCTTTGCAACGCGTATTCAATATCTATTGGTATTGACATTCACTGTTTCAATGGAATTTTGTACTGGTGATCCATGTGTGGTATGATTTGTTTGTTTTGCGATAATCATTTACCTGTCCAGTGTGGTAAGTACTGTGTGTCGCATGTCAGTATGTCTTATATTAACTTTGTCAATCAACTCAACCATTCTCACTACATGTTCGTATGTTTTTATATAAACTTATGCAATCAAATTAACCATTGTCAGTAATTATCTATTATCTAAACGCTACTTATTACTGTTAGTTTAATTTGTATACGACTATTTGAGTTCTTATGTATAATACCTTATTTTGACTATTGTTCGCTTGTCTATTTTACTTGTGTTGCACTTGCTTATCATTCACTGCACTCACTAGGTCTTCTTGCTGCTGCTGCTGCTGTTGGTGTTTGTGGTGTTCGCTGCTTATAATGTGCTGCTTCTGCTGCCAGTACTGCGTGCGTCCCATTGAGCACCTGCCATGCTGCCTCCCAGTTGCAGCAGCTTCACCATCAGCTGCTCGTTGGTCAGTCCCTCGGTTCTGATGCCTGGCTCCAATTCAAGCAGCCTCTTAAGTATTGGTGCTCTTTCCTTCTTGTGCTTGTTTTTCCTGGACACTGCAAAAGATTTTTGCTTCCCTGAAATGGGTTCAAATTTTCCTGTTGTACTTCTTTTCCATTTTGGTGTTAGCATGATGTCCTCGTTGCTGTATTGGTCCATGTATTCGTTCTGATCTTCTTTTTCAGGTGTGGGTGACTTCAATGGAGCTGTGTATACGCAGTCTGTTTCATGCGTATGTTCCTTGCTGGCTCCTGGTATTGTATAGCTTGCTCCAGTGCGCTCACTTATTACCTGTGATGGGTTGTTGACCAATGGTTCAACTGTTGGTTGTTCCTTGAACCCTGACAGGTCCAGGAAATCATGTCCATCGAATTCACTTAGGTTCAGCTCCTATGTCCACATATGCTGGTTGTTGTTCAGGTCTGGCTCCATGTTGCTGCTGTGGTTCATGAACCCTGTATTGTTCATGATCCATTGTCCTACGTCGATTGGTATTTCAGGAAGATCCAGGTGATCGCATTGGAATGTGTGCGGGTCCCATTGTATGTCCAGGTCCAGTTCATTAAGTTTCAGTGCTTGTTCCATTATATTGCACGTGTCCAAATCATTTTGTATGGCTTCTGATTCACTTGCCTGTGTTGCCTATATCAATGATGGCTGGTTTCTGTTTTATCGTATTCTCTTGTCTCCCTTGGATCCTTGAAGCAATTTTTTCGTTTTCTCGTGTGATTATATCTATCTCTTGCTGTAGCAGCTCTGCTTCTCTTTGTATTGCCTGGAGCAATATTTTTTCTTGTCTCCTGACCTCTTCCCTTGCTTCTGCGATTTTTGCTTCCATAGTGTTAACGTTTTCTGATTCGTGGCTCATTAGATAATGGTCCTTTGATTCTTCTGCACCTCTATTTATATCATATTTGTATTCCCTACGACCTTGGTGTTGACATTCGGATTGACCGTACGGTCCTCCTGTGATTGTTTTGCAGTTCACTGTTATTCAATTTTTTTGTGCGTTGATTATCATCCTCAATCGTTTTATTACATCTATTCCAATTATCATTGGTATTATTTCGTCCTCCAAGATCATTAATTTTACTATAATCAGATGTCCCAGTATTTTTATCTCGACATATGATGCTTTGTCTATGATGTAGTGGATCCATTGATCCATTGAAGGCCTTGTTCACATCGAATAGTGCCATCCATTTTGCGTTTTCCATTCGGAATAGTAATTCTTCGATTACTGGTGGCTTGGCATGGTCTGACTCCATTCTTGCATTTATGCCTCTGGCGCCCAAGCACATTCTGAGTTCTCCGTTCTTTTTGACCGAGATTACTAGTGCATTAATGTATTCTGTGGTCGCTCTCTTGATTATTCCCTGTTTTTCCAGCTAGTTCAGCTGCTTTTGTATGTTTTCTTCATGTGTTTTTGCGATCGGGTATTGTTTTATCTTGAAAGGCTCTTTGTTCTTCATTTTTATCACGTGTTGGTAACCCTCCATTTTCCCTGTCATGTTGGTAAATACGTCTTTGAATTCTCCTTTGATTACTTGGATTTGTCTCTTTCTCTCCTTTTCGTCGACTTCCTCCTCCACTTCTTCCATGGAGAAAATCTGCCTTTCCGTGTTGTTCAGTTTTATTTCTTGTTGAATGCTTTTGAACCTAGCCACTCCTTTCTCCGTGTCTATCATGATTTTATTCTTCTTTATAAAGTCAAATCCTAAGATCAGTGGGTTTGATAGCTTTTTTATCACGATTGCCGGATGTAATATTTCCTTCCCATTTATCCTGATTTCCATCAGTATTTGTTTGTTTATTGTTATTTTATCTCCCAGTGCCCCTCTCACTATGGTTGTGGGTGCATTGAATTTCTTTATGCTTATAGTCTCTTTTTCGATTCTTTCTAACATAGTTTCCGATATGGCTGATAGTTGTGCCCCCGTGTTTAGCAGAGCTAACATAGATACGTTGTTTAACTTCAATCGCACTACCGGGCATACGCTCGTTTCTGCCTCCGTGTTCTCGTCCGATTCGCTACTGAGATCTTGTTCTGTAGCGAACCCCTGGACCTCCTGCTTGCCTTCGTTGTTTGTCGTGTCGTCCTCCTTGATTCTCTGAATTGTTCTTATCTTGCTTTGGTTTTCTTCTTCCTCTCCATCTCCTGATTCTTCCTCCTCATCTTCATTATCCATTTCGGGCGTATATGTGAACTCGTCATCATCCTCCTCTTCATCCGATGATTCCTCTTCTTCGATAACCCGTATCTTCCTTTCGTTTGATTGCCTGTCGTCTTTATCATGTTTTTTTTTCCATAAGATTTATTTTGGTAGTCGGATCTGTACTTGCCCTGGGTTTTGTAGAGCTGTTGGCTCTTGTCAAACGGTCTATTATCCCTTTGACCTGCTTGATATTGGTCCCTGCTGTAATATCTGTTCGTCTGTTCTCTCCTCTTTATCTCGATTCCAAAACTGGGCTTACCGTATTCAAGCAGTATTCTAGCAGCTTCATCCACTGTTCCCGGCTCTCTGAATTTCATTTTTTCTCGAATCCTTTCCGGGAAATGCATCTTCATTCTATTTATAATCCATTCATCGGGATATGGATCTCGTAGGCTTCTTGCCAATGACGCCCATTTCCTGAAGTAGCTATCCATGCTGCTCTTATCCTTACCCTCGAAATGCCCTTCGATCATATATTGAATTACTTTGCTTTGTACTTTCTCACCCTAATACTTTTTCAAAAATTCTGCTTTCATCTGCCTGTAGCTTTGTGCCTCTGTCGTTTGTATCCATGCCGCCGCTCCGTTTTTCATGATTCCCATAAATGCTGCTAACTTCTCTCGTTCATTCAATTCTTCTAGTGTTGCATGATTCTCAAACTCCCTCACCATCTTTTCAGGGTTACATTTTATCACGTTCCCCTCGAATTTGAGATTTCCAATTTTCGGAGTCTCTCTGATTAGTCTTAAAGATTGTCTATCAGCGCGACCCGCGCCTCTTCTGTCATTGTTCATTGGTATCCCATGAAGTGCATGTTCCCCTCTTCCACCTCTTTGAGGGTCATTCTCTCTTTGCCTGTTTCCTAGTCGTTCGTACTGTACTAGGTCATTTTGGAGTTGCCCTCGGTACCTTCGTAACTCCGCATTTTGCTGCTGCATTCATTGCATCTCGGCCCTCATGTTCCGCTTTTCTCTAATCGGTCCCTGCAGGTTATTCTCCTGCAGCTCCGCCTGTTCGGGGTTGGGCGGTGGAAATTCTAAGTTCCCCTGCCTTTCTCTATTTTCACCTTGTTCCACGTTTACTTCGTCCACGCCATGGACCTCCTCTTCGTCGCTATTCTCGACTTCTCGCACGTAGGCTGGGGCTGCCACCCTTCTTCTTCCTCCACGCCTATTCTGCTGGACATTTCCTGCTGCAATCGCGTTCTCCAGACGTCGTTCATCATTTTCCTCGCCTGAACTCTGTCGTTCTTCCTCGCTGTTGCCGTACATGTCTTAAGATGAGTATTCCTTGTTGTCTCTTGATTAACCAAACTATTTCAATCGTTCACTATGAACCTGATACTTTATTTATCACTTTTTTTTTTATTTTAGCACTCTGCACCGGATTTGTCCTTAGTGTAGTCCTGTCACGGTCGCCATGTAATCAGACGCGTATCATATTGAATAATCACCACCTGTCTGTATGGTCCACGAATGCTATGCTCACGGTCGCGACTTATTTGTTACCGTACAAATAAGAAAACGGTATTGATTTGGGGTGATCTTACGGCCCTTGTAGGGAAAGGATCAGGTGAGCGTTTGTTGCTTGAAAATAATCTCTCACGTGAATTACACTGAACTTGTCACTAGAGTTATTATTCTTATTATTTTACAGGTTGTGGCGAACTGTCGCGTTACACCAAGCGGAGGTACAATTGCTCCTGTCACGGCGGGATCGGAAAAATTTACGATGTGCGCGGTGCGATATGCGAATTGGTAACTGATGATTTGAGCATAGCGCGCCTTTTTATATCTCCGTGCGCGTGCGTCGTTCGTCCGCACGGTCAGTCGCGCGGTAACCGCCCGGTCAGTGTTTGCGCGTCCGTGTGGCCGCCTCGCCGATCGTTGTCGTCCGCGCGGTTATTTTATCAATTACATCGCTGTGTGCGTTGAATCGCGCTGTGCGTGGTCCTGCTTACATCAATATACAGTAGTATTTGTTGTTGCTTTGCAATTTTATGTTTATATTTGAGAACCATCGATTGCAGATACTCTATAATATCAAAATTTTCATCAACTTTCATCATCGATAGAGCATACTGAATATCTGCTGGAAAATTCTCATGTTTTGCTGCCTCTCTGACATATATAGCAGCTTCCTGAAACAATATGTAGATCCAAATATTGTGAATGAAAAAATCAAATCCTTAAAAAGATAAGATCTATAAAAGAACATTTTTATACAAAAGAAGGTTTTCTTTTTTTCAAAATATATTCCTTTGGAATGTAGGAACATTGAATTTGTAGGAATCAATTGTTCAGCAAAATCCAGACACACCTCTGCTTTCTCGAAGTTTTTAGACTGTATATAAGCTTGAGCTAAGCGTAATCTTGTGTTACAGCTTATAGGATTTGACAAGAACACTTCGTCATACATCTTTAGGCACATCTTTCTTTCATCACTCTCTCTAAACATTTGGGCAACTTGAATCGCAGAGAATGGAATACTTGATAACTCGTAGCACTTTAATAAACAATTCTCTTCTTCAACAGATGGACAGAGTTTATTCTGTTTGTGTCTTCTCATGTATTTCAAATCTTTATACAATAGATAATGCCATAGAGCACAGTTAGAACTCTCATCAGCAGTATATTTTGCATACTCCAAGGATGATTCATAGAAAGCTTCATGGAAGCTCAAGTAAGCAATACTCATACATCCGCTCAAAGTGCAAATTCCGGTACAGGATTGTAAATTTCTCGAATCACAAAGATTATCCATCACCTTCTCAGCTTTGGCAACTTCTGCTACAATAATGTACAGATCATGCTTGGTCTCTTCTATCTAATGAAGTGATACTTCTGGCGATACATCATCTTCTTCTAGTTTTATAAACAGAGATTATAAGAATTTCAGGTAATTGAATCATAAAATCTTCTTGTACAGGGATTCTCAGGAAATATATCGTATAGAAGCCGTACAATAATCTTATAAAATTATTATACTATGTGTTACTCAACTCATCTTATATTGCCATTAAATGCATAAATGTTTCTCTAAGTTGTCATTTGAGTCTGGATTTATGAGAATTTCTTAAGGTTCTTATATGAATTCTATAGAACTCATTGTCTTTCAAAATCCATCATAAATTTTATGAAATTGTTGTACAAGAGATTCAGACAATATTACCTCTTATCCACTTGCTTCCACAAATCATTTGTTTTTTCCAAATCTTGCAGAACACCTTTGAAGTTTTTTTGAACAGTTTGGAAGTAAGTAGTCACCTAAAATTCTACCAATCACAACATAAACAAAAATCATGATTATTAAAGTCAGTTTAATCATGAAGGGTGTACATTGCCAAACGAGCCCTGTCCAAGAACCATCAAGAGTTCAAAATGACTTGGTTTCGCTTTCTCATGGCTCTCTCTAACCAAATCACAAACTTCATTAACAACTTTATTCTTTGTTTTGACAGCGGCAGATCTTCAAATGTTTTAATCTTGGAATCGTCAATCTGAATTCTGAAATTACATAAAATCATTGTACTTTCTACATTCGAATAACTTTCTCAATAAAATTCTTGAAGTCAGTGATGAAAATTCATTACATGAATAATTCACAAACCAACGGTACACGGCACCCCTCTCAGTGATTCAAGATTTGATATGCTAGTTCTCAAGTTTATTCACAATCTTTTTAACCTCTTAGTGTTTGTTTTGACAGCGGCAGATCTTCAAATGTTTTAATCTTGGACTCGTAAATCTGAAATTACATGAAATCATTATATTTTCTACAATCGAATAACTTTCTCAATAGAATTCTTGAAGTTAGTGACAATTCAAATTCATTAGATGTATAATTCATATTGATACTTACGCAGTCATATTTAGCTTGGAATTCAGGGAGCTTATTTATGATCACTGCTTGCTTTATGTTTTTCTTTGACTTTCTATCCACTTTCACTTTCTTCTTTTTCTCCATTGTTGAATTCCTTTTCAAATATCAAAACGAATACTGTCATCTACCGTTTACACATGCGAGATCATCTAATTAAGCTCGACGACTTCCGCGTTACTACTACTGTAGATTATAAAACATATATATAAAAACTATAAAAAATATATATATATATATATATATATTTTATTGATTATTTGGAATTTTTGTGATCATCGAGATTGTCTTGAAGCGGTGAGGAACGGATGGCTCCTCTAAGGAGGAAGGGCCCCGTGGAAGGGCCATTGGATCGTTCAATGCCATGAAGATTTGCCGTGAATGATAGTTTCTCGCTGGGGTTGGTTCGAGGAGAAGATTTGCCACGTATAACACTTTCACCCCATTGGGTCGGTTCGAGGCTAACATTTACCGCGTATAACACTTCCTCCTACGGGTCGGCTCGAGGTGGAACATTGCCGCGTAAAACACTACCTCCCTCGGGTCGGTACGTGGCGATGATTTGCCGCTTATAACGTTTTTCATCCGTGATTCGAACATAACCATACGATTTTACGTCACGGAAATCCGTACGGATTCATATTTATCATTCCAGGGGAAAAATCCCCTACTGAAATTCATACGGGAATCCGTACGGATTCATATTGATCATTCGAGGGGAAAAATCCCCCTATTGAAATCTGTACTGGAATCCGTACGGAAATCCGTACGACGTTTTTGGACGGATTGCCGTAAGGATTTCCGTACAGATATTCATACGGATTTCCATACAGATTTCCATACGGATTTCCGTACGGATATTTTCGACAGGGCCAGCTTCTGTTTTGAGAAATCAGTAGATTTCAAGGATATATAATCTCGTATTTCTCATCATACGAGTGTTGAACGTAATGGTGCATGTCTATACGTTACATTGAGAGCCTCGGTCGCACTAGGCTTCAAACCTCTCTAGCGTGCACTACGTCACAGTGCAATAATTTATGTTTGCAATAATTTATGTGAAGCTCAGAATGACTGAAGTCTACTCGTTGAATTATGACTCTTATTCTAAATAACCAGGCAAATGCCTTTAGAAACTGCAGTTTCTGCTGCAGTGGTTACTGTCGAGAATATCATCAAACCAGATCAAAGTAGTGAAGCAAGAGAGTAAAAAAAATTCAGAATTCCAACATGGGAAAATTGCGATTATCACATTGGAAGTATTCTATGAATACGATCACTCACGTTCTTCATGTAATTGATCAACGAATAACCGTGGTCCCAAGTATCAGTTGAATCACAGGAGAGTGTTTTGATATCAATCTGTTGCGACGTATCCAAAACATGAAGAGCACGTGCGAATAAATGAACGGCATCATACATTAAGGCTGTTTCAGTCTGGAACAGAAGAACGGTATCATTGGCATATTTATATTGATAGAATATCTGATTCACGATTTCAAGAATTCACGAGTGGTGTCATGGAAATTTTGACATTTGAATGGCTTCATTATTATTGTTTCTAAAAGAAAAGAAGTTTCCAAAA
This sequence comes from Aphelinus atriplicis, assembly GCA_020882685.1. Lineage (NCBI taxonomy): Eukaryota > Metazoa > Arthropoda > Insecta > Hymenoptera > Aphelinidae > Aphelinus > Aphelinus atriplicis. The sequence goes on along the minus strand of JAJGQD010000017.1, from coordinate 306,301 downwards.
TAAATTATTACAAAGACGAGAAAGTGGACAGGGTTATTGAATCCTGTTTCTGAACATCATGTTGAAGCATAGGTAAGGTTGGATTGAAGACTAGAATCGATTTATTCTCCCATTCTCTGTCGTAGGACTTCGAAAGTTATCAAACTACTAATCCCAGATAGTACTAGTAACGGATGATATATGAGTGATTTTCTGTCAACTGAGTGATATAAAAAAAAACTAAGAATCAGAGCAAAATTTCTAAGATTCTCTGTCACTTGAATTTTCTAAGATTTTTTCGGGCCTTATATCTCATGCAGCCAGAGGCCAGAAGTTGTTGATTTTTCGATATCTTCCTTATTGTAGCTATCCTTGATCTCAACTCACACCCATTTAATGACCTCTAGGCAGAAAAATTATGACTCTTTTCCCTAGAAATCCCCTAAAATTTCGATAAAAAATATCTGGGGTCATGGGTGGTCATATTACCATACTCGCGAAAATTGATTCCAATCGTCTGGATCATGATCCCATACCCACCAGAAGTTAGCATTGCATGATTGTTGAAATTTCGGAAACTGTTTTGGGAAATAATGAATAGTTTGTAGCACAGACTGGATCTGTACTTGATGTGACAAGCAGCTGCAGACCAAAACTAACTTTTGGAATGGCTCCGGATGAGCATTCTAAACATAATCCCAACCATGTCCGGATTGTAAACCCGTAGTAAAATTTGCTAGAGACGAGAATGTCAAAAAATGCCAAATTTTTGTTCTTTTATTTCGATATAGCTCGGAAGCTATTGATTTGAGAGCAAAATTGGAGAGGATAAAAAGTTTTGTTACAAAATTTTCTATAAGAATGGATGAGTTTGGATTCGAAATTTTAATTATTGTTGCTTATATATTGATATGAATACCAAAATTATAGGTTAAAATTTTGCTTTTTTTGGGAATTTTTTTCGAGGGCTCAAATTGTACATACGAATCTGGAATTTCAGGTCAGAATACCTTGTATTCTGATGAAATAGCTCCAAAAGTTTCATCTCGATAAGTACAATCGCTTCCGTACAATCAATTTGTTAATCAAGAAAATAAAATTCGAAAGTTTGAAGATATTCAGCATCTGAAAGTTTGTACAGACTTTTACAATCAGCACATCGATCTGATTATTTTTTGACGTACTCATCAATACCTAGGCTATCGATTCCCAATATAAAAATTACCTCTTAGTACATTCAAACAACAATTAGAATTTTATGAAAAAACGTACGTAAAAGTACCTTATAAACAATTACTACTGTCAAGCGGTTTTTCAGAATATTTGGAATCTAAGAATGGCATTGAAGATAAGCAAGCGCTCATTTTGAGCCCTCATTCATCAAAATCGGATCACTGGGTTCCGAAATATATAGGCTCAAAGTTGAGATACGTTCACGGCAAAACTATTTGGAGTTTAAGGTAGTTCATGCCATATAAAGCTCACGCACACACGCACGGTACATGTACACGGCACACGCACGGGCGAACACAAGCTCGCCCATGCTCTGTCTCACTTGCTCTCGCTGCGCTCACGCGTTCGCGACGTGAAATCATCAACTTTGCATTAAAATAACTCAGAAACGGTACGGTTTAACATGCTACACTAAGCGAGGGAAGTTTTCGTTACTATGTCCTCTATAACATACTGTTTTTTTGTCAACATTTAAAGAAGCATTTTCGAGATATCAATGGAAACGTCTTTTTGAGCATCCCCTGAGAGGCTCGGTATAGGACTTGACGTGTTAAAAAGTGAAAATTTGACATTCAATATTTCATGATTGGCACGGCTGAGCTCGCTCAAATTTTGAGAGCTGGTGTAAAATATTGTTATGAATGAGTGGTTAAAATTTCAAAACAATTGTAAGAAAACACAGTTTGGCATGAACTACCTTAACGATAGTAAAAAGTTTGTCGTACAGCTTAAAGAATAATCTTCCCAAGTATAATGTATGATGTACGTAAATTATGCCCTTCATACTCAAATAACGAGAGAGAGATCGACGAAAATCATCAAAACGCGGTACTTTCGGCGCAGCGGCAGTGGAATTCGGCGCGGCGACAGTGGAGGGGGAGTGGAGCTGAGAAGAAACGAAGAAAATTCGATCGCGCGGGTTCAAAATGAACGCGTGATCTTTAATTGACTATATCTCAGCTTCTACGACAGATAATTTGATGATTCTTTTTTTAAATAAATATAGTAAATCGAAAGCTACCCGACTATGTATATATTAAGTTCAGCTAAGTCTAAATTAACAATTTGTTAATGAAATAACAATATTGCCATTTTTTAGCGACATAAAAATCATTTGTATAATTTTTTTTCGTACAATTGACATGACACTATCTCAAATTCCGTTGTAAATATGCATTTTATTCATTTGCAAATATATTTTGATCGATGAATATATCTATTTGAAGGATTTTGAAAGGAGAGACGAATTAATTATGTAATAAATATTTAATATACTAAACATAATATTTTTAATACATTTATAACATCGAATTCCTAAAACACACACATATAAAACCTTAGAATCGACTGAAGCCATACAAAGTTTAGTTTGGAAATATATATATATATATATATATATATATATATATATATATATATATATATATATATATATATATATATATATATATATGTGTGTGTGTGTGTGTGTGTGTGTGTCTAAACATAAAATTCAAGGTTTCATATATGAGTGTACGTACAACTTTGTATGGCTTTAATCGAATTTAAGGTTTTATATGTGTGTGTTTTCGGAATTCGAGTTTATAAATATATTAAGAATATAATGTTTAGTATATTAAATATTTATTACATTATTAATTCGACTCTCCTTTCAAAATCAATCAAATATATATATATTCATCAATCAAAATATATTTGGAGAAAAAAAGATTTGCGTTCAGTTCATAAGCCACTTCAACGCGGCGACGAACGATTTCGAAATATCTCGATTCTCGCATCTATATAGGTATATATGCAACTGAGCTGCGTATAGAGACTCATCATGGCGTCTGCTACATATCTAGTATAAGCATGGAGTGAAAGGTGAACACATGCAGCTCGGACGCTGTTATTATATATACGAATCAAGTACAACGCGGACTTAAATCATTATTTTTCACAAATACGCGAGATCGCGAGTAGCGGATATAACCCGGGTCTATGTGCTGCAAATGTGCCAGTCGTCGACTGAGCTGTGTCAGCAATTTTGATTTTCGATTGATTGAAATAGGCTAACCTGTAAAAGTTGAGAATATTTAATTCAAAATGAAAAAATATGTGAATAATTGAATTCATAATTTTATAATAACATGTTATTTGATTCTTTTGTAATAGGTTCTGAAAAACAAATCGTGGAAAACGTGACTCCGATTCGTAATATGCATGGATGAACAACTTGAACAGCGTTCGGCTACACCACAAAGCAGATCATTCAGAAGCAAATGATCTTCTTCAAATATTGTTTGACTTCTATTCGAACACAGACAAATTGGTCATTCCCAAACAAAATGAGTTATATGCTGCTCTTAGTGCTGATGGAAACTGGTACAGAATTAAGGTTACCCAAGTGCTGAATAATGAAGTTCAAGTGACGCTCTTAGATTACGGAAATATTCAGTTATAATAATACTCGGCTAAGCTGGATGTATTTTCTCTCAATGGGGTAACCGAGTGGGAGAAGGATGTTAGTCAGAGGCTGATTGATCTCACGCCTCTTGATAAGTGTCTTCAAGCTCTCATAATCACCAACAAAGCACCTTTGTGAATTGATCTTTTTAATGGAGAACAAAGCCTTACTAAACTAGCTGCCTGCATGAAAAATATGGAGTTGGTAGAAGAAGAGCATGATCCCCGATCAGCTTTTGCTAATTATTGTGTCTCAGTCAATCAATTCTGTAAGAAGAAAAATACGTGAATGACCTAAAGATGTTCAAGGATATATTGCTAATGGCTAATATTCTTCCTGCCGTCATGGATATCAAAGAAGATCTGATCTGCATTGCTCATATCTCGACGATGGTCTCTACTACCGAGCAAGGCACAAAAGTCCACTATATGGAATATGGAAACACAGCCATGATAAGAGATGTAAGAAAAATTTCAGACGATCTCGCATCCATACCTCCTCTACCCCGTAAGTGTTGTTTAACCAAATCTGATGAGGTTGAACACTGGCCACATGGTGTTAACACTGAGTTTGAAATGATTGCTGACATCGGTGCTACTGTTTTCCTCCTGGATGTACTTGAGAAAGGTGAGACATGTGTCGTAAAATTAACCCATAATATTAAGGGTTTGGCTAGAGAGATGCACCAAGATCACTCCGACAATCGATGAAGGCATTGATATTGATAATGCAAAGGTCAATTGTACTAAGATTAATGATGCAAAGGTCGATCATACAAAGATTGATGAAGCTAAGAATAACATTGGAGAGGAGCGACCACCTCCCATAGGTAAAGAAAATTTACCGAATGCTAATATGGGCTGTATCAGTTATGTATGTTCACCATTGGAATTCTGGATACACAAGCAGACCCAGTTCCCAATTTTGGATGATATTACTTTAAGAATGATTGACGCAGAGCTGTAGAAGTTGGCGATATCAAAGAAGGCGAAATCAAAATTCGATGAAGATCAACTGTGGTATAGCCGGTTTATTGACATTGGTATTTCCAACTGAAGCGTTACCTGCAAGAACTATCGTTCGGTAGCAACAATTTACATCATGAGGATGCTCAATGGCATCAGTGCTTTTGTATCTGAGCATGAGCAGCCTATCATCGGAACGGATACTCAATCTGAAAGTTATGGATTATTCGACTTTTATTTGAGCGTGTCCACGTGGATTTTTGGCCGATCCTCGTGGATTATTCGACTTTGATTCAAGCGTATTGTAAGGGCAACTCATGCCCTTAGCATGAAATAATAACGTTAAATGATTGCAAATGATTATTGGTTGGAAAGAGCTTGAAAGCGTTAGTATTAGAATGCGTACGTACATGCGCCTGCACACGCGTGACGCGGTATAAATGAATCGTCGGGTGGATTCAAAATGTATATGTATAGATATATCTAACCGTATGCGAAAAATATGAAGAAGTGAATGATACTGAAATGATGCGTAGAATTATAAAAAATTCAATTATGCGAACATACGGCTTGAGACACCATTGTTACGGGATCAGTAGAAAAAGAGCGATCTAGCCAGAGACGCTAGATACGCTGCAATATGAGTCAACGAATTACGCGATTCGTTAACAGCGTTGGCGACGTAGTTTATATTGAATTCGAAATGATTTTGTTCATTCTAATGTCTTTTGTTTTATGAAGTTGCCGCTTATAAAATTTGTTTTATTACATGTCAGATTCTTCTTAGCTTCTGGTTGATCATCATGACTTAACAAATTATTGAGCAACGTCACGTATATTTTGTTGATAACTGTGTGTAATGAATTAATAATACATTTTACAGTTCTTCTGTGATTTATTCATTCGATATCAACAGCATATCCTTAATTGGTTATGGGCCCAGAGTGGCGAAAATAATTATATAAAAAATACGTGTGTTTATTCTGGTATTCTTCATTGAAGTGTGAAGATAGAAGTAAATACAATGGCCGAAGTATCTGTAAATCAAATGGCGAAATTCAATGGAAAAAATTTCCACACTTGGAAATTTGAAATGGATGCAATCTTAAAAGCTAGTAGTATTCAAGAAGTCGTGAAGGGCACTAAGAAAAGACCAACAGATGCTGCTCAAGTAAATGAAATAGCTCAACAGCTCAACAGCTTATGAAATGTGGTTGCAACTTATTTCTATTCATGAACAGAGATCAGAAACAAATAAATCTATTCTCATGTCTAATTTTCATCAATATAAAATGACTTCATCTGATACTGTTGTACAACACATTTCTAAGATTCAAAGTATGGCTCGTACATTAAAAGATATTGGTAAAAATTTATCTGATCTAGCTATAATCACAAAAGTAATTGGAACTTTGCCTTCAAAATTCCATTTTTTCAAGAGTGCTTGGGATAGCGTAGATCCAGCTAAGCAAACAATCACGAATCTTCAAGAGAGGCTCATAAAAGAAGAACGGATTTTGACCGAAAATGGTGTACAGACTTTAGCTTTTACAGTGATGAGCGAAGGATGTGTAAAGAAAAATACAAACAAGGAAGCTGGTAAGGTAAACTATGAAGGGAACAAGAAAATAATTTGTTTTTGTTGCAAGAAAGAGGGACACATAGCAAAAAATTGTCGATGGAAAGGTGTATCGAAAAATACGAAACAAGAAAAATTCTGATCACAATTTCACTGGTGCTTTTGTTGTAACGTCTAATGAATTGCAAAGTATTCCGCAGCATGGAATTCAACAGAGATTTCTCAACAAAAATATAGAAGATATTTGGTTCATCGATAGTGGAGCTTCAAAGCATATGACATTCCGGCGTGAATGGTTTACTAATTTTCATTCAATAAGTAATGAAACAGTTACTTCAGGTGATGATGGTTTGTGTGACGTAAAAGGTTATGGTACTATTAAGATCCGGAAATTTGTGAACGGAATTTGGGACTCAGGTCTCATTGAAAATGTATTGTATGTACCTAATATACGTAAAAATCTTTTTTCTGTTGGTGTATGTACGTGTATGTACAAATTGGATTATTACGAGATATTGATATACAAGAGATTAATACTTCTGCAAAAATTGATTTTTTCTGTGAAGATTGCCAAGTGGGTAAGATGCACAGATTACCATTTAAGAAAACTGTTGAAAATAAAATTTCATGGAAACCTGGGGAGTATATACATACTGACGTATGTGGTCCTATGCAAGTTGACTCATTGGGTGGAGCTAAATTCTTCTTGCTTTTCGAGGATGATGCTACTGGATTTAGGTACGTATATTTTATACGATACAAATCTGATATTTTTGAGCGATTTAAAGAATTTGAAAGGACAGTGTTCAACAAATTCAATAAATGTATGAAGATTATTCGCTCTGATAATGGTACCGAATATTGCAATGAACGTATGAGAGAATACATCAACAATCGTGGAATTAAATTAGAAACAACAGCACCTTACAATCCTGAGCAGAATGGTGCTTCTGAACGAGAGAATCGCACAATCATCGAATGTGCAAGAACTATGTTGCACAGTAAAAATTTGTCAAAGTCTTTTTGGGGTGAGGCAGTTAATACAGCTGTTTATTTGCTGAACAGGACTCCTTCAGTTCGTTCAGGCAAATGTACCCCTTATGAATTATGGATGGGAAAGAAACCACGAATTGATCATCTAAGAGTTTTTGGATCGGTAGCATATGCGCATATTCCAAAATCATTACGAAAAAAACTGGATAGTAAAGCAATAAAACATATATTAGTGGGCTATCAAGAAGAATCATCTAATTATAGACTATATGACCCATTAACTAAAAAGATTACAGTATCCAGAGATGTAATTTTTCATGGATATTTTGGAATAAATGAAGCAAAAAATTCCGATTCAGTAATAATCAAAATGAATCTCAAACAATCAGAAGAATCAAGAGCTCTAGTTCCAATAAATATTGAAGAATTTGATGATGATAGTTTCGAAAGTTTTGAAGACAAGAATTTTGATGATGCTCAAGAAAATATTAGACTGGATGGTAATAACGTTGATACCAGAGCACCTGGAATTAATGCTGAAGATATCGAATTTCAAGGTGAAATTGAACAAGCAAACATTGACCATCGTGGAGGGAGATATAATCTAAGAGAGAAGAGTCAATTGAAACAACCTGAAAGGTATGAAAGTAATTTTGCTAAAGTTAAAGAACCTTCTTCATTTCAGGAAGCTATTACAGGTAAAAATGCTGAAGAATGGCGTAGAGCAATCAACGCTGAACTTGACGCTCACGCTAAAAATAATACTTGGACGATTGTTAAAAAAAACCAGCTGGAAAACACATTATTGATTCAAAGTGGGTATTTAGATATCAAGAAGGAAAAGCTGGTAAAAATAATCGTTTCAAAGCTCGACTGTGTGCACGTGGTTTTAAGCAGCAATATGGTATTGATTATGAAGAGACATTTTCTCCTGTAGTACGTTTCGATTCTGTGAGAATGATGATGGCTTTAGCTGCTCAAGAAGATTTAGAAATATCTCAAATAGATATAAAAACTGCTTTTCTTTATGGTAAGCTTGGAGAAGAAATCTATATGAAGATACCGGATGGTGTAAATGTTGATGGCGATTCGAATGATTTTGTTTGTTTACTCATTAAATCACTTTATGGGTTAAAACAAGCCTCTCGTGTGTGGAATGAGAGATTTGAATCATTCTTATCAAAGTTTGGATTCAAACGTTGTAGTGCAAAACACTCTATACTGATTAGTACTATCGAGAATAAGAGAATATATTTTGGTTTATTCGTTGATGATGGACTTTTGTTAGCACGATCACGTAAGGTATTGAATTCTATTATCTGTATTTTAGAAAAAAAATTTGAAATAATTGTATGCGAAGTATCGAACTATATTGGAATGCAAGTCGAGAGAGACCGTGCGAATAAGCGTATATTTCTGCATCAATCTAATTATGCACTTCTTGTGTTAGAAAGATTCAACATGTCTGATTGTAAATCTGTTAGCGTGCCTTTTGATCCCAATGTAAGTTTAGAATCACCCAAAACTACTGATTTTAACTGTAAGAAATCACCTTTTAGAGAACTTGTCGGGTCACTAATGTTTCTTTGTAATGTCAGTCGACCAGATCTAGTGTATGCTGTTAATCGTATCAGTAGATATGTGAACAATTTTGATAAGTCTCATTGGGAAGCTGCAAAACGAGTGTTACGTTATATAAAGGGCACAGTCAGTCGTGGAATTCAATTTGAACAACGTCCAAACGGTTTAAATTTAATTGGGTTTTGTGATTCAGATTTTGCAGGGGATATTGACACTAGAAGGTCTACTTCAGGCTACGTTTTTTGTATTGCTTCTGGACCAGTAACCTGGTGTTCTCAAAGACAGACTACAGTTGCATTAAGTACAACTGAAGCTGAATACATGGCAGCATGTTTAGCTACAAAAGAAGAAATATGGCTACGTAATTTGCTTGCAGATTTTAATCATTCTATTGATGGAGCTTTAAATCTTTTCATTGACAATCAAAGTGCAATACGTTTAATTAAGAATCCAGAGTTTCACAAACGAAGTAAACATATAGACAGACAGTATCATTTTATTTGGGAACGAGTTGCCAATAGGGAAATTGAAGTTCACTTCATTGAAACCGAAAAAACAAGTTGCCGATTTATTTACAAAAGCCTTAGCCCGAGATCGCTTTATGCTATTATGTAAATCTATGGGAATAACTGATATTACGCAGAATGTACAAAAAGGGAGAGTATTGAATTCGAAATGATTTTGTTCATTCTAATGTAGTGAAGTTATGTGATATCATAAGTGACTGTGATTTGTTCATAAAATTAAACTCTAAAATGTGTTTTTCTCAAAAGTGTGATTTTGACATATGTGATGTACTTGCCGTAAGATCCAAAGAGCTGAGGTTGACGTATACAACTTTTGTAAAGTGGATTGTGTTCGTGACATCAATACTCATATCCGAAACCTCAGTCGCCAAGATCCAATCAAGTTTGACCCCATAAGCGGGTGACCAAACCAGTGAAATAGCTGTTTTCTTGATTTTTCATCATTGTATTCGATAAGCCTACAGACTTGGGTAGTCAAACTTGATTGGATCTTGGCAACTGAGGTTCCGGATATGAGTATTGATGTCAGAAACATAATCTATTTTGCAAAAGTGGTATACGTGGACCTCAGCTTTCTGGATCTTACGACAAGTGTGATATTAGAGTTAATACAAATATATAGCTATATAAAATATTCCAATGCACTTTTGGGATATATTTTCTGTGGAAAAGTTTCAAATTAGTGTACAGATTCTTGAAAAAAAATTTGTTTGAAAAAAAACTTTAAAATATTTATTTTTTTCTGTTGTCCAAGAATTATTAATTTTAAGGTGTATGTAACCCCTTAAATTATCTAGTGAAGTACACACCATTTTAGCGATTGATTGACAAAAAAAAAGTTATAAACAATCAAAGTTGACTTTTTTTGTCGAAAAAATTTTTTTTTTTTCAAACCGTCGCCATTTTGCGAAGAAAAATTCTAAAAATATAATGATGTGTACTTCACTAGATAATTTAATGAAGAAGCTACAATTAAAATTTCAAGTCAATCGGATGTGAACTTTTCCAGTTCTACTGCTCGCCGCGGAAGAACTTTTCAAAAAAGCGGTTCACGGCAATCGCTGCACAGCCGCCATTTTGTGAAAAAACTAACAATAAAAAATTTTTTTCTATTCTTCAAGAGTTGCTTAATCCAGTGATATATTATTTATATACCTTACATCTCAAATATCGTTCAAAAAAAATCATGAAAAAGGCCTTGTGTTTTTAAGCATTTGGTGGATATTACGCCTTAAATCACAAGCGCTTAACCCATTAGCGCCCAAACGGCCGCTCGAAGGCCGTTTTTTTTGAGCGATAGATTTCATTTGGTTATAATGGTTCAAAAAATTTGGGAAGAACATTTTCTTGTGCAAAATTTTGTCAGCTTTCCGATTCCGTTACATTCATCTCAATTGAATGAACGACCTCATTGTTACAAACAATTAATCGCAAAAAAACACAAAATTTCGAGTCAAAATTTTGTTTTGTGTCAACCGTAAAACGTAGAAACCGGTCGCAACGAACCCCGGGAAGTGAATTTCGAGCGTCCATGGACCTTAAACTGAAAGTTGGCAGAGTTGTAATTGTTCAAATTTATTTTTGGAAGACCGAAAATGGCGGCCGACCGAAAAAATTGTAGCTTTCAACTTGGAATTGTTTTTCTCGAAAACTATGGGTCAAATCGAAAAATTCTTAGGAACAAAAATATCTTAGAATCACCTGAAGAACACTCTTGAATTTTTTCAGATTTTTTTGATGAAATTTTTCAAAATTTTGATTTTTCAAATATTCAAAAAAACGCAAATTGCTTAAAAACTTTTGAAAAAATTTGAGAATGTTCTTCGAGTAATTTTAAGACTTTTTGTTCCCATAATTTTTTTTATTTGATCTATAGTTTTTGAGAAAAAAAATAATGAAATAATTTTTTAGAAATTTTTCTGTGCGTTTCTTAGCCGGCAAATCGAAAAATTTATAGGAACAAAAATGTTTCAAAATTACTCAAAGAACATTCTCAAATTTTTTTCAGAAGTTTTTAAGCAATTTGCGTTTTTTTGAGAATTTAAAGAATCAAAATTTTGAAAAATTTCATCAAAAAATTCTGAAAAAATTCAAGAGTGTTCTTCAGGTGATTCTAAAACTTTTTTGTTCCGAAGAATTTTTTTGATTTGACCCATAGTTTTCGAGAAAAACAATTCCAAGTTGAAAGCTACAATTTTTTCGGTCGGCCGCCATTTTGGGTCTTACAACAATAAATTTGAACAATCACAACTATGTCAACTTTTAGTTTAAGGTCCATGGACGCTCGAAATTCACTTCCCGGAGTTCGTTGCGACCGGTTTCCATGTTTTACGGTTGGCACAAAAAAAATTTTGACTCGAAATTTTGTGTTTTTTTGCAATCAATTGTTTATAACAATGAGGGTGTTCATTTAATCGAGACAAATATAACGGAATCGGAAAGCTGATAAAATTTTGCACAAGAAAATGTTCTTCCCGAATTTTTTGAACCATTATAACCATATAAAATCTATCGCTCAAAAAAACGGCCGTCGAGCGGCCGCTTGGGCGCTAATGGGTTAAGTACTTTCTATCTCAACATTGGTAGATGTATTTGAAATGTATGTTACTACTTGACATGGATTTTTGATTTTAGTACATTCTATCGGAACATGGATGAATTGATCTGGAGTGCATTGACATTTGATAACAGGTCGTGCAACAATTGCTTTAAGGTATACTTTGAAAAAATATTAGTTCTGTATAAGGCTAATCACATTAGTTGGATACTTGTCAGTTGATGCTAGATTTCGCTACTTTCTCATGTCATCATTGAAAAAATGAACTGGAATATATAACGATAGTGTTCTGGTAAATATGTCTATTGAAGTGATAGATCTGTGTTTCCAAAAAAATATATTAGATTTGAATCATATTAATTTTACATGCATTTGGATGGAAACAGATATTTCCAAATTTCTTTTTGCAAGAAAAAATTTAATCTCATGAGAATTTATTCACTACTATCTTATATGCATTTGAATGGGCTGAAATTGAAGTTATTTTCAAAATTCGTTTTACTTAAATAAATTGAGTAGAATAAAGATTTATTCAACTACGAAACAAAGGGTACTGTAATGGCCCGACCGTTATTTAGAGGGGCGGTTGGGCGAAATACCCCTATATTGGTTGAAATGTTTGTTATTGGAAGGTGTCGCGATCCGTCATCTGTGTGTAAGACCGCTCGGTCACTTACATATTCCTAATCCGTCCGGCGCCTGGTTGTCCTTGGCTGGAGCTTGGCAGCGTGGCAGCCGAGTAGTCCATGGCGCGCTGGGCCGTATACTCGTGTTGGTTCCGGATGCATGTGTAGTGTGGGGGGGGGTGTTGTTAATAAATACACTTCAAGTGCACTAGCACTAAACTTTATTATGTTGCCTAAATCCTATATTTAACACTCGATCCCGCGTGGTTGGATCGTTCTATATAATTCTGTTCTTCCGAAATAGATGTAAGTATGCTACGCGTTCGCGGGGGAGCTGCGCCGCTCGCGTGCTCCATGTCCGGCCACCCGTGTGGCATCCGTGATTAGCACAGATCAACTCCGTCGTGTCCGCCGCGGCCGCTTCTTTTATAAGCGTTGTCGTGTCCGACCCTTAAGGGGGCGGCGGAAGAATAAAATAGAGAAAGGGAAAACGTTCTCGGCCCTGGCCTATCTCGCAATTGCTTACCTGAGAGGGGAAAGAAATGAGTCGCTTGTCGTAAGGCGTCCTGAGGTGATGTGCTGTTGTGTAGTCAGTGTTGTGCACTGTTGTGCGTACTTTAGTTGGGTACAGTAGTGCAGGTACAGTGTTGTGCACTGTTGTGCAGGTACAGTGTTGTGCACAGTGGTGCAGGTACACTGTTGTGCACAGTTGTGCAGGTACAGTGTTGTGCACAGTTGTGACAACTAGTAAGTGTGTACTGATGTGCGCGGGACTTTTCACGGAGTTAAACGTTCAGTTGAATTTTGATATTGACTTAGAAATAGTAAAGAGATATGCAAATAGATGGCTCTCGAATGTTAATAGAATACGGTTATGATAGGATAATAATAACCGGGTAGGACGGTAGTATATATATTTGAATAAGCTTTATTAACTATGAATGATTGTAATGTAATTGACTACTACTAAGTTTGCATTAGTCTATTTGCTTGATTATATTATTATAACTTATTCTATCCGACTTACAGAGTGGAGCTTGTAGATTTGTAGACGGTAATAAAACGGGCCACTTCCTGCCACTGTGTTCGTTCACGCTTATCTATGTCACTTAAACTACACTTAACTGTCTCTACACTTATGAATAGATTCCTAGAAGATAAGACGGAGGTTTTCGTGGTCGTCCACTTGACGCCGCTTCCAACGACGGGCAACCAGAGCTTCTGCTTCTCCCAAACAGGAGACGGCCGTACAGGTAGTTAGTGCCACGAGCCCGGCTTGGGGCCCGTATTTAATGGCTCGGCTACCGTTTGGGGAAGGAGTCGCTCCGATCGGCCCGACCAATAGTTGGAGGTGTCGGGTAGCTTGACGTCAAGTTGGCGATCGCGAGCACTCCCGTCTGCACATTCCGTGTCGTCAGGTGTCAAGCGTTGTCGTCAGGTGAGGCAACAGAACGCTGACTCGTCGCTTTTAGGCGCGTGGCTTCAGTTAAGCCTATATACTTATACTTATATCTATTAGACAAAATAAGTACATATCGTACTAAGTGGTACACCACACCTCCCCCCCAAGAGTGTACTCGCCCCGAGGACAGAGGGTATAGGAGAGGTAGTTGCTCCAGGGTTCACTTTTTCCTATCCTTGCGGCAATAAGGGCACGTGTAGTTATTTAATGACGACGTTAGAGGAACGCAGGTTTCTTCTGCCAGTAGAGCTCGACATTTCACGCATTCACGCCATCCTCTGCTATCTGGGTGTCCCGGTTCTTTGCACTCCACGCACAACACACCTTTTGGGGCCAGCTCCAGATAGTTACGGCTTGGCTTCTTTTTGGCTTCCCGAGCCTTATATACGGCCTTTTTGTTTTGTTCCATTCGGCGCGCATGTTCCTTTAGCTCCTTTTGTCGCCTATCTTCCGGCAGAGCTAGAATTTCGGCCTTAGTCAATCTTCTTTTCTTTACCAACGGTTGTTCGAAATTGGGTTCCGGGACCTTTTTAACCCTTTTCTCTTCTAATTCATAGGAGGTAATCATGTCCTCGACGATGTTCAAAGCTGTCGAGGTAGAGGGTAGTTGATCGTCCTTGGTCAGGAAGTTCCTCGATATGTCTTCGAGTTGATGTCCGGGAGAAGGCAAGTCGGTGCCTTCTGTTACGCTGATCGATTGCATGGTGACCGAAGATTCAACCGTGATTTTTGTAGGAGACAGGGCCTCGTATCTAGGTGTCCTTGGTCGAGCTGGCTCGGCCGATGAAGCCGGACTAATAGGGCTGAATTGCTGGGTTGGAGCGGCTGGTATTGGGCTTGGCGTGCGGACAATTATTCTACCTTGGGACAGATCCCAGGGTGCTGGACTCATCGGTGGAGGTCTCTTGTTATCCGGAGGCGGCAATGTCTTATTCACGGGCGTAGTTGCGCCGGGCGACGATGGTTGGGCGCTCGGCGATGTTGTGCGCGGCATTTGTTGGGCGCGCGGAGAATGTTGGGCACGCGGCGATGTTGTGCGCGGCGGCATTTGTTGGGCGCGCGGAGAATGTTGGGCGCTCGGCGATGTTGTGCGCGGCGGCATTTGTTGGGCGCGCGGAGAATGTTGGGCGCGCGGCGATGTTGTGCGCGGCGGCATTTGTGTTGGGTCGCTCGGCGGCTGTAGTGCGCACGGCGTCTTGTTGGGCGCTCGGCTGCTGTTGGGCGCTCGGCGATGTTGTGCGCGGCGGCATTTGTTGGGCGCGCGGCGATGTTGTGCGCGGCGGTGGAGTTGTTTGTGTAGCTGCGCTACGACGTGCCTGGATATCGGGCGAGGCTCCGGAGCGTCCAAACTCCGCTCCGATCGGTCTCCGTTGGTACGGCGCAGCATCGGCCAAGTCCAAGGCTTCCAATCCGGGCCTAAGAGACGGGCGGGAAGCTATCCTGTCTCGTCGCAGTCTCCAGACGGCATCCAATTCTATGTGCATTAGTTCTCGAATTGCGGCCCTCTCGTTGGCGAGAGCTCGGTCTAGACACTTCCGAATTTCTTCCATGGCACTTCAGTACTACTTGCCCGGCGAGAGAGAAGGAAAAAGAAAAAAAATTCCGTGCTAGTCGTCGAGCTGCAGCTACGGTACTGAGCTCGAGTGACCGATCTTATGCAACAGGATACTTTGTATAAGCTGGCCGCGTAGGATTGTAATCTTGAGGGAGGGGAGAGGTATGACGTGTTGGATTAGCGTGATTATATTTGCCGGATCAAGTGGATGGTATTAGAAATATTGAATTGGAGTCGGGTACCTGAGCACACTAATCGGGGTTGGGGTCGAGCACCTGAATAACGCTAGTTGCGGTCGAAGTTAGTTAATACGGTCATACCCATCACCAATGGAGTAATAGTATACAGGCGATTACATTATGCGTATACAAGTGAACAAAGTAAAGATAATACACAAGTTGAGTTGTCGTCTTATATCTAGCATTATAATTACGCTTAAAATTTTACTCCGTATGTATCTTAAAGAATTTCACGAGAGTCCGAGGCGCGTCGGGTTCTAGGCAAAGGCGCTCGCATTACATGCTTATCTATGGTGCTGACGGAGAAAGAATTTATACGAGCCGTTTCGAGCGTTTTGATTCTTCGAATTGAAGTATAAAGGTTTGTAGTATAATGTTCGTGGGATGATTGTCTGGGTTAATATGTGGTTTTATGTTCAGTAGTTATTAGTACGTTGAAGTCGTAGCACGGTCTGTTCGTAGCGTAAAGTAGTGGGGAATTAATGAAATGGCGTCTCCCGTAGTACTTCAATTATACGCCGATTTGGTGAATATTTCGGTTTGGTTCAAAGAATTGAGGCTCGAAGATTTCAAAGAGGATAAAATGGAGGAGTTGTTGTTGGAGGTACGGCAGAAACAATTTTACCTCATTTTATTGAAGGACATGGTATCTTCTTTTAATTCCGACAAGTTGTTTATGCCTCCAACTACAGTGACTTTTGGTAAGTTATTTTAAACCGAGGATATGAAAATAAGGTTTTTGGGGTGGCTAAATTTTACTATTTTTCTTCTATAGCTATTGGAGGGGAATCGGCAGAGGCGGCCTTGGGGCCTGCCTTGTTCGTAGCTTCAGGTCGGTTGTGGGAGGCGGCCTGTGATTTGGGCCGTGAATTTTCGGTTACTCTTGCAGCATTCATAACTAGGTTAGTATTTCCGATTTGTCCAATCGTTACCAATTGGTCCTTTTACTATAGTTCCTCTCTATTTTACAGAGTACCGGAGGCAAAACTTGAACAATTGCATAGTACGGCGGTACAATCGGGGATGATAAAGGGAGAACTGAATGATATTGAATATATTATTTAAAATTGTATACTGAGCGTACGGGTTTAATAAACGTCGTTATCCATGGATGTTAATTGTTTTGTTTATAGCCGTAAAATACGGATTTAATAATTACGCTTACCAAAAAAAAACTTACAAAAAAAACTACAGGAATTCCTACAGGAATTTCTACAGGAATTTCTACAGGAATCTCTACAGGAATTTTTTTATTACTGGAAATAAAGTCAGTTTGTGTTAGGCGCCGTCCTAGGGCTCTCTAGTATTACGATATTACGTAAACGTCGGGTGTGTATTGGTGGAGAAGAGAAATACATATAATAAAAAAAAATTCGTGAGATATGGTGTTGTTGGGAAATGTTGTGTATCATCAGTTAGAATTTTTAGGGTTTCACTGTACCATGAGGGCATATATTCCACGCATATATAAACATACATACATGTGCATATAAATGTATACATGCGTACACATATTCGAATGTACACATATACGTGCACATTCGTATTCATGCGTATACAGATGTGCGACGAGTAGATGTCTTACTCGTCGGTACACGTTGTTTTGGGAAGATTCAAGCAAAAGTTATCTTTTGTTTAGGCAAAGGGTGTAGGGATGGCATAGAACTTACTTCATAACTTCTAGGCTGATTGTATATTTCGAAGGAATTGTCGGGAATCGGTAAATATGAGAGGGCTAATCTGGGTTGCTTGTCTGTTTCTTTTATGCCTGCGCGAAGACTCATTAGTTGAATATTAGAAGCGGTGCTTAGGGCAGCTTTTAGGCACTCGAAGCTAGCCTGTTGATCCGGTCCCCAAGAAAATTCTCTCCCTTTACCTAGTAAGTCGTTCATGGGTTTGGCTTTTTCGGAAAATTGCGGTATAAATTTTCTATAAAATGACGCCAGTCCCAGAAACGATCTCACATTAGTCAGATTTTCAGGTGCTGGGAATTCTTCCACTGCTCTTACCAATTCAGGATTGGGTTTGATCCCGTCCTGATCTATCTTGAATCCTAAGAAAATTACTTCAGGGGTCAAAATGTTACACTTTAATTCCGCTGCGCGTTGTTTTTCATCCGCGATTAACTCTATTTCGGCGAGAGTTCGATTTTGAGCCATTTTAATAATTCTTACGTAGTCTATATGAGGAGATAAGCAAGTGCGAGTTGAACGCTCCCCACAAGGGATGCCAAAATGTCGTGTCCGACCCTTAAGGGGGCGGCGGAAGAATAAAATAGAGAAAGGGAAAACGTTCTCGGCCCTGGCCTATCTCGCAATTGCTTACCTGAGAGGGGAAAGAAATGAGTCGCTTGTCGTAAGGCGTCCTGAGGTGATGTGCTGTTGTGTAGTCAGTGTTGTGCACTGTTGTGCGTACTTTAGTTGGGTACAGTAGTGCAGGTACAGTGTTGTGCACTGTTGTGCAGGTACAGTGTTGTGCACAGTGGTGCAGGTACACTGTTGTGCACAGTTGTGCAGGTACAGTGTTGTGCACAGTTGTGACAACTAGTAAGTGTGTACTGATGTGCGCGGGACTTTTCACGGAGTTAAACGTTCAGTTGAATTTTGATATTGACTTAGAAATAGTAAAGAGATATGCAAATAGATGGCTCTCGAATGTTAATAGAATACGGTTATGATAGGATAATAATAACCGGGTAGGACGGTAGTATATATATTTGAATAAGCTTTATTAACTATAAATGATTGTAATGTAATTGACTACTACTAAGTTTGCATTAGTCTATTCGCTTGATTATATTATTATAACTTATTCTATCCGACTTACAGAGTGGAGCTTGTAGATTTGTAGACGGTAATAAAACGGGCCACTTCCTGCCACTGTGTTCGTTCACGCTTATCTATGTCACTTAAACTACACTTAACTGTCTCTACACTTATGAATAGATTCCTAGAAGATAAGACGGAGGTTTTCGTGGTCGTCCACTTGACGCCGCTTCCAACGACGGGCAACCAGAGCTTCTGCTTCTCCCAAACAGGAGACGGCCGTACAGGTAGTTAGTGCCACGAGCCCGGCTTGGGGCCCGTATTTAATGGCTCGGCTACCGTTTGGGGGAAGGAGTCGCCCGATCGGCCCGACCAATAGTTGGAGGTGTCGGGTAGCTTGACGTCAAGTTGGCGATCGCGAGCACTCCCGTCTGCACATTCCGTGTCGTCAGGTGTCAAGCGTTGTCGTCAGGTGAGGCAACAGAACGCTGACTCGTCGCTTTTAGGCGCGTGGCTTCAGTTAAGCCTATATACTTATACTTATATCTATTAGACAAAATAAGTACATATCGTACTAAGTGGTACACCACAGCGTTGTGACGTCACGTCAAGATGCGCTCGCAGGGCGCGAAACGGTTGGGAAGCGCAGTTGCACTTCGCGAGAATTACCTCTCCCTCATGGAGTGATAACAAGCGCGCGTGGCTCAGCGTCTTTCCTCCGTTCGCACGCGCGAATACTTATGACTACGAAGCGCGTCGCTTCGTTACAAATCTATGTATGCGCTGCAAGGCGCATCGGTTTATTTATACATGTCATTCAACTATTTCACATGGCACTTATTAATCCTGGCAAAACGCTATTGATAAGATATTCCATTCGCTCATGGCACATCGGCCTGTCTCCGATAAAATATATAAACATAGATAAATTCTGATCTGGCCAGATCAATTGCTTATTTCCTATAGCGAACAATTCTAGTTGCATTACATGCAGGGTTCATACATTCGTCTATACGTTCATTCGTCATTTTCGCTCGAGTGCCCGCTGGCTACTCGTCAACTTATACGTGCCGATAAGAAGATCTCCTATGGCCGTTTCTAACTAATTTGAAGCTGCGCAGTTGCCGTGTGCAACTCGTACTTATAAAATAATATTCCCGCACGAGCGCCCGCTGGCTGCCCGTGGCTTCGCACAGGCTGATAAGAGAATATCTTATAGCCGACATCCATCCGTTTCAATGTTGGGCAGCTGCACAAAAATGCAAGCTGTCCATAAGATTCTCATGTGCTACGTGCGATTCGCCATCCGCCGCATGGATGCGTCGCAATCAGCGCATTCTTATACTCACACATGTATGCTTAATCCTAATGTCGCTTCTCGGCGCAACTCGGATAGCATGTGGGAAAATGCGCATCGCGAATGTGCGATGCGACTCGAGTCAATTTAAAATTCCAAAAATGGGCGGAGCAAGGCTGGGCCATAACAGTCCGAGACATACTTGTCGTCCACGTATACCTTTTTCAAAGGTTCATTTTTTACTATGAAAAAGAAAAATTGTTCGAGGAGTATTTTAATTGATTCCAACCATCTATAATTTTTCTACTAAACTTATACAAAATTATATGAGTTAAGTACTTGACATGAATTTGTGATTTCAGTACTTTCTTATCTTAACATTAGCAAATCGATCTGCATTGTCATTTTCAATGGTTGCAAGTATCAAGTGTACATTAAAAAAATATTCATTGTGTAGTCGGATGGATAATCATACTAGTTGGATACTTAGCATTTGATGCTAGATTTCAGTGCTTTCTCGTATCACCAATGACAGAATAAACTGGAATGTATAATTGGATTTCATATTACTGTATTTGATATTCAGGTTATTAGTTCTAAATCCGTAACAGAAAAACATGAGGTAAAAAGAAGGCTTCAAATTTTGTGAATACTATCTTATATGCATTTGAATGGACTGAAATTGAAGAGACATTTTCAAATTTCTTTCTACTTAAGGGGGCTTCAGCGAGTTATTATTGTATGATAGAATGAATTCAAACTTTCATAGAATGTACCTAGCACAACCAACTTTCAATTGCAACAAAGAAAATCATGAGTCAACATGGTCATTTCCATATGAGCGCCATAACAAAAATGAGTTTTTTTACATAGGCTCTTATGGCGAGAATCGATTAATCCCTTCTCAACTGAATATGATCTTATAGAAAAATTTGAAGAATTCTAAGTAATAGGTTTTTATAAGTACATTATAATACGATCGTGAAAATCGTATGTCGCCATCGAAATAAGATCATAAAACTGAAAAAAGTGGATTTTGATGAATTTGACATGTGCAAATCTTGACTTAGTTATAATTTATTTTTCCTTTTCAAGCATCTATGAGTAGTCTAGGATAATACTGATCTACTTTAAAGCAATAGAATTGGGAGAATTTTGAAAAGTAATTCAGGTACCCTCAGTGGGGCCCCGCATTGGTACGGCACCGAACGCTGAAGCCTGCTTAAAGAAATTGAGTAGAATAAAAGTTTATCCAACAGCGAATCACAGGATACGGAACATACTCGTCGTCTACGTTTACCTTTTTCAAAGGTCTATTTTTTACTATGAAAAAGAAAAATTGCTCGAGGAGTATTTTATTTGATTTCCAACATTTAGATTTTTACTTGACATACAATTGATTGTGAATGTAATTTGCAAAAATATATGTTTAGTAGTAGAATAATCACATCAGTTGGATACATGGCATTTGATTTCAGATTTCATTACTTTCTTGAGTCATATTTGACAAAATTAACTGGAATATATAAAGATAGTGTATGAGTAAAAATGTCTATTGAAGTAATACATCTGTAATTCCAAATAACATATTAGATCTGAATAATATGATCTTGCATATATTTGATTTCGTATTTGTGAATATGCGTATATCATAAAAATCACAATTCTATGTCAAGCAGTTAGAAAACTAGTATGTACCACTTTGGATGGGTTCAGTATTAAATTCATAATAATCTGAATTAGAATAGAATACTCCATAATCGAAATTATCTTTCTCATAGTAAAAGTAACAATTTTCACTAGAATCTCAAATCCCAATGATAACTACATGAAAGAAACTTTTTACATTACAATTCTTAACGTTTGAATGTTACGGTTCTACATCATGATATTATTTTTATTCTTCAATTGAAATGTATTTATTTTGTTTCACTTCTTTTTTCCATTTTTTTCAGTCAATAGAATTAACAAATGCATACTTGCCACGGGACCGTTGTTTCACAGTTTCTCGATGGGCAGTGTATTTGTATTTTATTTTCACTTTACGTACCAATAAAAGTTAACCCTCTATCCTGAAAATGCTATTTTGTATATGTAAACTTACAATATATAGAAAATTCGGATAAGTTTTCTCGCTCAAATTACTATTTACTCAAGTTTCGATAAAACTCATTGTGTTTTCGCGAGGCTGTATATCAAAATGATATCTGAGGAATATCGATCTCTCGGTGAATGTTCTTGCTAATCAGAGATAAAGGTGTTCATAGCTATGAATATACTGTTTTGAAAATTTTTGAAAGAAATAATATCCTGTTACTCGAATAAGTTCTTGATATTCTTCAATAGAGGTGAAAATACTCGATGAGAATGATGAACGTAAAACTGAAGATTTTAACAAGGGATGTTTAAGACATGTTTGAAGGATGGAAAGTGATCTATCGCCTTTGTTACTTGCAGAAATATAGATTCAAGAAGCATTGAGCATCAAAATTTTCATCCTTTTATTTCCGTGTTTGATCAGCATTTTCTATATTACAAACAAGAGCTAGTTTTTTCGAATGAAATGAATTCGCATGAAAGAATCGTACCGTAGATGAATTTCATCGGAAACTGTGAAACAACGGGCCCGTGGCAAGTATGCATTTGTTAATTCCATTGACTGAAAAAAATGGAAAAAAGAAGTGAAACAAACTGAATACATTTCAATTGAAGAATGAAAATAATATCATGATGTAGAATTGTAACATTCAAACGTTAAGAATTGTAATGTAAAAAGTTTCTTTCATGTAGTTATCATTGGGATTTGAGATTCTAGTGAAAATCGTTACTTTTACTATGAGAAAGATAATTTCGATTATGGAGTATTCTATTCTATTTCAGATTATTATGAATTTAATACTGAGCCCTTCCAAAGTGGAACATACTAGTTTTCTAACTGCTTGACATAGAATTGTGATTTTAGTACTTTCTATCTCAACATTGGTAGATGTATTTGAAATGTATGTAACTACTTGACATAGATTTAGGATTTCAATACATTCTATCCGAACATGAGTGAATTGATATGGAGTGCATTGACATTTGATAACAGTTCGTGCAACAATTGCTTTAAGGTATACTTTGAAAAAATACTATTTCTGTATAGGCTATCCACACTGTTGGATACTTGTCAGTTGAAGCTAGATTTCGCTACTTTCTCATGTCATCATTGAAATAATATACTGGAACATATAATGATCGTGTGTTGGTAAAGATGTCTATTGAAGTGATACATCTGTATTTTCAAAAATATATTAGATTTGAATCATATTATTATTTTACATGCATTTGGATGAACTGAGATTAAACAGTCATTTCCAAAGTTCTATTTACGTAATAAAATTTAGTCGCATAAGAATTTATTCAACAACGAACTATAGGGATACGGAACATACTTGTCGTCCACGTATACCTTTTTCAAAGGTCCATTTTTTACTATGACGAAAAAAAATTGCTCGAGGTGTATTATATTTGATTTCAACCATTTATAATTTTTCTACTAAACTTCTACAAAATTATATGACTTAAGTACTTGACATGGATTTGTGATTTCAGTACTTTCTTATCTTAACATTAGCAAATTGATATTCAGGTTATTAGCTCGAAATCCGTAACAGAGAAACATGAGGTAGATATATTTCACTGTTTCTTCTCTTCTGGAAGAAATCCCTACTGGGATATAATTTTTTCTTTTTACATAAAAAAATCTAGTCGTATAAGAATTTATCCAACAACGAACTATGGGATACGGAACATACTTGTCGTCAATGTATACCTTTTTCAAAGGTAAATGTTATTAGGGCTATCACACTAGTTGAATACTTGTCAGTTGATGCTAGATTTTACTACTTCCTCGTGTCATCGTTTATGAAATGAACTGGAATATATGAAAAAAGCCATGAAAGTGATACATCTATATATTTACAAAAAATAGCATATAAGTTCGAAATCCGTAACAGAGCAACATGAACCAAAGAAAAAGAGTCATATTATCACTTTCTTCCGTACATTTGATAGATTTTATTAGACATATAATTGATTGGGAGTATAATTTGCAAGAATATTTGTTTGGTGGTAGGATAATCACACAAGTTGAATACTTGGCATCAGATTCTAGATTTCATTACTTTCTTGGGTCATAATTGACAAAATAAACTGGAATTTTCATTTATTCAACAACGTACTATGGGATACGGACCTACTTGTCGTCAACGTATAACTTTTTTAAAGGTGAATATTTTTCTATGAGAAATAGAAATGCAAATGATGTATTTTATTTCCACCATTTATATAATTTTTGAGCTCAACCTCTTCAAAATTATATTTGTACTTGACATAAATTTGTGCTTCGAGTTATTTTCCATCTTAACATTAGTAACTACAAGAAATAAGTGTAATTTGAAAAATATTCATTGTATTGTTGTATAACCATACTAGTTGGATAATGCTTTATATTACTGTATATTAAATAAATCAGTTTGAAATCCGTAGCAAAGAAACGTGAAGCAGAAAGAAGGCTTCATATTCTGTGATTATCATTTCAAATGTATTTAAATAGAAAAAGAACTAAAAAACATCTTGCAATTTTTACCCACTTAAAAAATTTAGTCGCTTAAGCATTTATATATTCACAAAAAAAATATAATTAATTCTACTTCAAAACATTTAGTCGATTGAAAATTTATCCAACAACGAAACACAGGATAAGGAATATACTTGTGTTTAAGTATTGTAACGGGGTGTATGGGGAAATCAAAGGGGTGAATCGGGGACGCGTAGATCGCCGTCCTGGACGTGGAATGCCCTCTTCAGCCGCTGCTCGGCAGGTCCCTCGGTGCAGGGCTGGGCCCCTTTAATGCCTCGTACGAGAGGCTTGATCAGGGAATTCCACGCACGCCCGGGCTAACTCATTCACGGGCCGATCCGTTGATCGGCCCGTTCGTGGATGCGGCGTGGTGCAGTGCCGCGTTCTCGTTCCTGGAGTCACGGAGGATGTTGGGGAGCTAGGGCGCGAAAGTAACATGAGGGGGGAATAAAAGCAAAGTGCGTTTATTACGCCTCAAACTACACGTGCCGCGACCGCCGGAAGGACGGCCACGGACTTCTAACAATGCGCCGCGTAGACGCTGAGGGCCGCTCGTCGGCTGCGGGCACCGACGAGTTTCGCTAGTTCGCACGCAACAAAGAGGGTGCGCACTCGCAGGTGCGGACTTACAGTTTGCCTCGCGTAGGCCCGACTCTCGCTGACGTCGTCGATGCAGCACTCGTTGCCGCGAAAGGCCGGCTTGTCTGGCGGCGGTCGACGGGGCTGCTGGCTCGTCCCGGTGGCGTCCCACCAGGTCGGCTGGGCGGTGCGGGTTGGCGCTCTCCTGTCGCAGGCTCGACGCTGGAGGAAATCGGGCTTTCCTCCCAGGGCGCACGCACACGCGGAATCGACAAAGGGCGTCGGGCTCGAAAAGGGGTCGCGGGCTAATCGCTCAGTCAACCGTGACTGATCGAATTCGATTGTCGCGCTGCGCGCTATCGGCACGCGCCGCGACTTCGTGCTTCGCTCTTCCCCCCACCCTGCCTAAACGATCGCTTGACGAGGTATCGGCCCTGCGATCCCTCGGCGGCCGCCTCGCGTCTCGCGCAATCGTTGACGAGGCTGGACCTCGTCACAGTATATCTTTTTCAAAATCGAATAAAAAAAAACAAAGTATATCTTTTCAAAGGTGAATTTTCACTATGAAAAATAAAATTGCTTATGCTATCTGATGTACTGGCATCATTTTCTGACCATATTAACCCATTAAGGCCAATGGCCAGACCAGCGGAGATATCATAAAAATAATTGTTTGATCACGTGCTTTTTTGAAAAAAAAATACCCGTGTTTTTTCTTTTTCCATTTCCATTGTTTAAACAATAATTATTCAAACAAATTGCACCCAAAGTTGTAAATTTGAGAAAGTAATGGTGTCAATCAATTCTACATAAAAAGCCAAGAAAAAAACATGAATTACATTTTTTTGATTTGAGGCTTATTTTTCTGACAATCGCGTTGTAAACAATCGGAATTCAGTAAAACAGAGAAAACGTGGCTTCGACCCATGCCTACGCTATAACTATGGGAAGAAAACTGTTTGCGGGATTGCGTGCTTTTTTGGAAAATATTATTATACTTGATATGACTTTATATGAAATTAATCAGTTTGAAATCTGTAACAGAGAAACAAGAAGCAGGAAGAAGGCTTCATATTCTGTAATTAATATCTTAGATGCATTAAAATAGAAAAAGATTGAAAAGACATCTTGCAGCATCTACTGAACAACGAACCACAGAATACGGAACATACCAGTCTTCAACGTGGGCCTTTTCCAAAATACTTGTCATTTAATGCTTTCTCGTATTACCATTGACAAAATCCATCTGGAATGTATAACTAGATTTGATATAGCTCTATATGCAATTTATTATACTAAATGCAACTAAAACGAAACGATATTGCTTTGATGATATATTACAGTGCAACGGGGTGAATTCTGCACTTTTCCTGGTGCAGAAGCTGCACCCCGAGCTATTCGTATATGCCCCGCTCCTCGCCCAGCGGCCAGGTCAGTCACCCAGCTCCCGCGTGCAGACGCCGCGCCAAGGGTCTTGGTGGTGACCCCCGGCCACCCGTACACAGGTACGGGCCGTCGCTGCACACGTAGTGGGCGCGTCCCCGGGACTGGGAAGAGCGGGGGGAAGGGGGGTAAAGGATCTCGTTCGGCGCTCGCGGTCCCACGATGCGGCTCACGCCGATTGTTGGGGCTCCGTGGTTATTACCACGTGCAATGAGCCCTTAGTTATATGCTTAATATTAACGGACACTTGCGAACGCGACTATTCAGTAAGCCGAGAAACTGAGGGTTTCTCGGCCGCGGAGAGTGGGGGATTCGGTCGTATGTGCGGGGAGGTTTATCAAGAAAAACGCGTGACTCTATCGTTAGTTAGAGGTAAAAGAAGCCTCTTTATTGAGGTGCAAGATACAACAAATGACTACACTTGCGTTGGTGGGCCGGTGCCCGCCAACGACTTTAAAACGCGCGCACGCGCAGAAGGCCGCTCGGCCACGGGGCCGAGTATTCGCTCGCTCGCGGAAATATAAAAAGCGCGACTTAAAAATTGCCGCTCGCTCGTCGTGTTCGCCCGCAGGATGGTAGGCGGGCTCGCTCGCTGCTCTCGTCGCCGCTGTTGCCTGGGTCACTGGTCCTGGCGCACGCGGTCGCGCTTACACCTTTCGCGGGGCGAGGATTGAGTTGCCCCGGGCGCCCAGGGAAAACGTTGTCTTCTCCGGGCAGGTGTAGTGCTCGGAGTGTCGTCGGGGTGGTGTGGGGACACTCACGCTCACACGCACTATCACGAAGCTTCGCGTCGCGTCGCGGATCAAGCGAATCAACGGCGCGTGCTAATTTGCACGCGGGTCGGCACGAGAGTGAGAGTCCTTCCGTCCTCGCGGGGCTCGCGTGCCGCGCGAGGCGGGAGGTCCTCCCCTCTCTAACTTTTCTCCCGCTCTCTCTCACGCGACGCGCCCCCCCCCCCGAAGGGCCGCGGCGCATGCCCGCGTCGATCGCGCGATTCGCGCGCCCACGCCTGAGCTTCCGGCTCGCCACGTGGCGATCGCACGATAACGAG
Source organism: Aphelinus atriplicis (assembly GCA_020882685.1). Taxonomy (NCBI): domain Eukaryota; kingdom Metazoa; phylum Arthropoda; class Insecta; order Hymenoptera; family Aphelinidae; genus Aphelinus; species Aphelinus atriplicis. The sequence continues at coordinate 278,800 of JAJGQD010000017.1, read as the reverse complement.
TGCTCTCGAAGCACTCGTTACAACAGATGGAAGAGTAGCGAACCTTTCTAAAGAAAGGTACAACTAGTTTACGAGTAGAGAATGGTTTATGGGAGGTATATTTTGGACTGAATTACAATTGTAAAATTTAGCGATATTTTGAAATTGGCTCACTTGACAAATAGATTGTGCGAAAACTATCAGAGATATCGTGATGAAATTTTTTTGTATTTTCATTACTGTGAAGGTACTCTGAATCACAACCTCATTTCGTAGGTATGATTTGGAAACTTGAAAAAAAATCTCAAAAAATGGCTTGCTTTTTAGTGTCATTTTTCCCTTTCCACCTATTTTGCAATAACAATATTCGAGATTAATGTTTCGAAATACTTAATCCTCGTGCAAAATTTCATAACGAAACTTTTTTTCTGAATCATTTTCCTGAGACAATCTAAAAGGTGAAAAGTCCGAGATAGCAAGTTTCTGAAGTAGATGAGTCTTGGACTAACATATTTCAAAGACCCAAACCCAACATCACTTTCTGCGCATGTTATGTTCATTGGTAGACTGATTTTGATATACGACTTGAAACCATGTCTTGTACTTTTGTTTGCCGGCCGACATTACTTTTGGATCGCGGCATATAAAGTTCAAAAAAATGTGCTCCAGTATGGAAGGACCACATAGGAGACTGAGATAAACCGCTAATGGGCTGATTGCATATTGTCAAGCTTCTTCATATATAGACGGTAGAGCGCCAACTCTCTTTCGAGAGAGCGCCGCACTATATCTTATACGCGTGTGACTCAGCACCTCGCCATCTACAGGCGCGCCATCGTACTTGGTCGGTTACTCGAAAATGAGCTTATACTCGTCAATTGTATAAAGCTCATTGAAAATTGAATCAAATCTTACTGTATTTGCATTGAGAAAACCCCAGAATGTTATTATAATCATTCATATAATGTAAATCTTTATACCTTGAGATTTTCTATCAAAATGAAATCTCACACGAGGAATGAAAACAAACAAGTCAGAGCATTTAGTTGAAATCATTTTTTTTTCATAGGACACTATTTCTACCTTTATGCAGTACCATTAACAGAGTAAAGGAGAAATTAATATTCATATATATCTCTATGAAACATTGGCATATGTACAGTGATGATATAATAATTTTATAATGTAATCTGTTGATGGATAATATGATCTAAAATCACTTGTCTTTCACTGACTATTTATCTGAAAATTTCAACACATTCACCGAAATATGATGTGCTGTATAAGTCTTCTTACTGGTGCATATTCATAGAAAATGTTATTGTTGCTAAAAAGATCCAACACGTCTACTGAAACACGTTGTGCTGTAGCAGTCTTCTACTTGCTTATTCCTGTATATATAATCTCACAATTGCCGGATACTGAAATCACTCACTGAAGTTTCAATAAAGCTAATGCTCATAACATGTCTAGACGATGTCTTCCCTTGTAGTGATGTAGAGCTTCATTTATAAGCTGCTTTCTCTCACAGCTGTAAGTGACTAAAATTTTTAGAGCGGGTAAAGATTGCGAGATATCTTTTCAATCTTTTTCTATGTCAATGCATCTAAGATAATAATTACAGAATATGAATGAAGCCTTCTTTCTGCTTCATGTTTCTCTGTTACGGATTTCAAACTGATTAATTTCATACAAAGTAATATCAAGTATCAAGTATAGTGATGAAAGCTTCCGAATATTATTATTCTTAAGACGTTGAAAATGCCTACCAAGGCAACGTCTTAAGAATAATAATATTTTACTAAATCACTAGATGTAAAAATTATCATAGAAATATTATAGAAATATTTATAATTTACTGAGACATATGATCAATAGTTTGTATTATGAATATTTGTCTCTTTGAAAGACAATGAAAGTATTGATAATAGAAGAATATATGAAGTCTATCTGAATTATAGGATTAACTGCATTGCAATTACGATACAAAAATATATTTGAAATAAATCAAACGATTGAGGAGAGGTTGTGAAACCGTTCAACTAGAAATAAATAGGTAATGAAGAATATTATGTCAGTTCAATAAGGCATTCAAAGATATTCGATCCTACCAAGTGGCGTCAATTTGGTTCGTCATTAGTTCTTCAAATAATTGATGAGGTACCTAAGAGCATTTTGGTAAGTTTTTTCGTAATTGGTTAGTTAAAGTTGACAACGTCTCCTATAGTATGTAAACTGTAATAAGAATACGTAATACTCTAACTATATGAGAATTAATCTGAATAAATACTGATGAAATAATAAATTGACTCATGTGTCTATTATGGATTTCATTTTTTTTTTGAGCAATATAAGAGATAAACTAGTTCTGCCACATGCTTGCCGCAACATTTTTACTTTTTAAAAAAGGTTTTTATGAGGATTTGAATTCTTTTTGCGGAGTATAATCCTTTTATAAAAAAGTGATGGGGGTCAAAGTGAAGCCATTTAACTCGTAATTTGATTGGTGTAGACCTAACCACGTGACGAGTCGAGTATATAGATATAGATAGTGAATGCAGGCAAGCGAAAAAAAAAGAACAATAAATTTTAAGGTTCAGGCAACTGTAGTTTTAAAAGAAAATAAAGAGTTTTGAGGTTGAAACAACCAAATCTTCTTGCATAGATGTTGAATAAAATCTAAATACAGTTTTTGAAATTGCGCATAATGGAATAAAGCTCAAATCACGCGCAGCGCATCTGAATGTAGCTAGTATATTATGAAAAAAATAATCGATAGAATGTATATGCATTAGCGTCAGTAATAAAATTAAATCGATATTTGTCCAAAATGCAAATATTTATATGGATGAGCGATACACAAAAAAAATATATGTAATCAGTAGAAAATCATTGATCTATTATCTGCATTTAAGACAAGACATCAAAATTTATAACATGTTTTTTTATAAATATTCTTACATAGGCAATTGGTGGTTTAGGATGACGATGTCGGCGTGTCGACTGGATAATTGAATAAGGATATAACCTGATACCCGATAATGTCCAGGTGGCTAGGGTCGCTGATGACAGTGTCCTGAGGATGCGCTTCTGGTATTTTGTTTGAGGAAGCTGACTACTTTGACTATCTGGACATCATTAAGGTCCAGAGTCAGCTACTTGGAACACCGTCGTCGGGTACCCTAGCTACCTGGACATCGTTCGGGTCTAGAGTCAGGTCCTCCAACGAAAAATACCAGGAGCCCATAATTGGGACACTGGCATCGGGTACCCTGACTACCTGGAAATCGTTCGGGTCCAGGGTCAGGTACTCCAACCAGAAAGACCAGGAATGCACCCTTGGAACACCGTCATCGGGTACCCTGACTACCGGGACATCGTTCGGGTCCAGGGATAGGTACTCCAACAAAAATACCAGAAGCGCACCCTTGGAACACCGTCATCGGGAACCTTGACTATCTGGACTTCGTTCGGGTCCAGGGTCAGGCACTCCAACCAGAAATACAGGAGCGCACCCTTGGAACACCGTCATCGGGTACCCTGGCTATCTGCACATCGTTCGGGTCTAGAGTCAGCTGCTTTAAGCAAAAATTCCAGGAGCGCACCCTTGGAACACCGACATCGGGTACCCTGGCTACCTGGACCTCGTTCCGGTCCAAGGTCAGGCACTTCAACCAAAAATACCAGGAGTACACCCTTGGAACACCGTCATCGGGTACCCTGACTACCTGGACATCGTTCGGCTCCAGGGTCAGCTGCTTTAAGCAAAAATTCCAAGAGCGCACCTTTGGAACACCGTCATCGGGAACCCTGACTATCTGGACATCGTTCGGGTCCAGGGACAGGTACTCCAACAAAAATACCAGAAGCGCACCCTTGGAACACCGACATCGGGTACCCTGACTACCTGGACATCGTTCGGATCCAGGGTCAGGCACTCCAACCAAAAATACCAGGAGCGCACCCTTGGAACACCGTCATCGGGTACCCTGACTACCTGGACAAGGTTCGGGTCCAGGGTCAGCTTTTCCAAGTCAAAATACGAGGAGCGCACCTTCGGGACGCTGCCATCGGCGACACTAGCTACCTGGACATTATAGGGTATCAGGGTATATGCGCAGCAAGCGCTCGTGGGGATGCGACTAGCCATTATATACAGCCCAATGTCGTGTTCAACCTCACTTTTTTAATTATTTCTGTTTTACCGCTGTCCCGCAGTCTTGTAACAGTTATAAGGAAGAACTACGGTCATTTACGATTACTTTTGTCAGAAAAGTTCCATTGAAATCGCTCTGGTTATATTTGAGAATAGAAGATTGAGTCGGCTAGCAGACGGAGTGCGCGAGAGCGCTTGAAAATTCGTCAACATCAAGATTTCAAGAGTACGCTATAGATATACAAACGAGCGAGCGAGTGAGAGCCATCGGTGCCCAGTGGTCAGAGGGTGACCGCGGTAAGGTTGGTCATCACTGCGGCCGGTCGACTGCGCATGTACGCTCTCAAGTGAAGTGAAGCAATATCGTATCATCGAGTATTATTATATATAGTTATACATAGTAGTATCGTCGTAGTAAACAGCTGGTAGGCAAACATATGGGCAGTAGTGATGAAAAGTGAAAATGTGCTGGATGTCATCTTAACGACTTCAGCAGCTTTGTCTATCCGATTTTGAATTGATTGACTTGTTTGACATGGGCTCACCTATTTGCTGGTGCTGGTATACTTTTCAAGGTAAATTAGTTTCTTTTTTGAAAAAATTTGATTTGAGGTTATTCATTGACTGATTAATGAATCTAATTAATCATTTCTTTTTGCAGTTCAAAAATAGATCTGACTGAAGTTCAAAGGCTACAACTGCTCAGTTTTTTGAATATGTATAAGTTGTCGATCTTTGAGGGCCAATCCAGAGTGAAGTGGAAAAGGGAAAATTCACAAAATCCACCACATATTTATTCAATGCGACGTTTCGCCAGTTAGGTTCACTGGCCTCATCAGGCTAAAAATTTATTACACAAAAACATGTAATAAATGATACAATTCAAGTAAAAAACAATCGACGAAGTGATAATTAAATTTTCTTTCTCACCAGTTTTGAATGAAAATATAATATTACGTTCGGCAGTGGAAGCGGCTGCTTCCACTGCCATTGTCAAACTATTGTATATGGGCAATTCTCTGTAGGATCGAACATGAAAAAATTTGATTTGGCTCAAAATTTTTTTGTAAGTTCTAGGGCATCAAGCCGATTTCCCAGAATTTTTTTAGATTTTTTCGAGCAATTTAACCCCCTTTAATAAATAGGCAAAGTTGCTGATTTTACTGTTTTTGCATTTTCAGAGGCATTTTCAACCTTAATTTACACCCTGAAAATGACCTCTGAGGCAAAAAATGAATGGAACACTTTTTCCTGCAAATTGCCTGAATTCTATAGAAAAATTGTCTCCAAGGTCATTGGAGCACATTAAGTACTCCACATTACCAATTGGAGCCTCTATTTTTGAACCCTGGGAGTTCGCTCGTCAAGCCCCACACCACATGGGTACTAAAAGTTGTCCCAACTCATACCACATACAGCCTATATAGTGAAACAATGGGCCTGGACTCTGGAAGCTCCCAAAAAATTAATATATTAACTAAAATAGGGGTAAAAGGGCTAAAATGACACATTCTATCATTCTAATACATATCCTGAGTTGTCAATATCATATTTATATAGATCAAGCATTACTATACTACTTGACGCCACCTTACTTTCAGTAGTTACATGTATTGATGGTTAATATATTGGCTCTATTGTGTTAAAATATACAAGAAACTACTAATAAAGTACATTGTCATGAATTGCATTCACTCGATAAGAAAGATTAATCCAGAAAGTAAATTGTAAGCTGTGCATTACACGTACACCTTATAACACACTAGGCAGTGCATAGATATCATATGATTTTTTCAATATCAACAAGAAAATGTTGAAGTTCACTAAACATGGTCAATATTCATGAATGTGGGACTCATGAAATCCATTCATATTGTATAAACTGCATAGCTAAGGTCCAAGCAGCTATCGCCGGATGGGCTCAAACTACAATCTCAAGTTATTTACTCATGAAAATAGATAATATGAATCAATCCACTTGAAAGTATGATCACTAGATGCGCAATTTGATAAGGAATTCAAATATATGTAGTTTGCCTGTCTAGAAATGAGTTTGGAGCTTCCAAAGAAGCTTTGCATGTCTAAAAGTCTATGGTCGGTAACCTAACCTTTGCCATACATGGGTCATATATATCTCCAGTATAGGCAAGTATAACGTTCACAAAGTGGTTTATAAAGTCATTTAAACACAGGCAAACTATATATATTTGAATTCCTCATCAAATTGCCCATCTAGTGATCATACTTTCAAGTGGATTGATTCATATTATCTATTTTCATGAGTAAATAACTTGAGGTTGTAGTTTGAGCCCATCCGGCGATAGCTGCTTGGACCTTAGCTATGCAGTTTATACAATATGAGTGGATTTCATGAGTCCCACATTCATGAATATTACCCATGTTTAGTGAACTTCAACATTTTCTTGTTGATATTAAAAAAATCATATGATATCTATGCACTGCCTAGTGTGTTATAAGGTGTACGTGTAATGCACAGCTTACAATTTACTTTCTGGATTAATCTTTCTTATCGAGTGGATGCAATTCATGACAATGTACTTTATTAGTAGTTTCTTGTACATTTTAACACAATAGAGCCAATATATTAACCATCAATACATGTAACTACTGAAAGTAAGGTGGCGTCAAGTAGTATAGTAATGCTTGATCTATATAAATATGATATTGACAACTCAGGATATGTATTTAGTATGATAGAATGTGAGTTTTTACAGTGGATAATTATAATAATAAATATATATATAAATATAAGATATATTTATTCATTTGTTTATTTACGCTGGCGGTGACAAATGGCGCCCATGGTCTAAGTGGTGCTGGAAGTGGTGCTAAATTATTATTAACAGTAACGTAGTTATAACCGAAAAATTTTCCCTCCAAAAATAATCGCCATTTTCATAAATTGGCGTGGTAAAAGAAAAATCGAAGCTAAGAATAGGGATATAGGAATTCGGTGCGACAATCGTAATAGTGACGCGAAAATTTGAACGAATAGCTTAGGTGCGTACGGAATCATAAATTGTTATTGATAAAATACTTGATCTGTCACAGGAATATAAGAATAATTAGTCCCCAGTATCAATAAGCAAGCGTAGTCCACGGGATACGCCGGTGGCTGGTCGATCACGAAAGTTAAGCAGCATCGAGCGCGGTCAGTAGTTGGATGGGTGATCCGAAATTTTTCAAGTTAAACATCGTCGAGTGCGTAGTATAGTCGGAGGGTGACCTCCCGGTTACAAAGCCAAACATCTTCGAGGATAGCCGGACGTGGGGGGAGTAAAGTAAAACTATACCATCCCAAAAACATTCGGTCTACAGAAAAGTGAAAAATTTCGAACTATATAGGGAGTACCGCCCTAAAAACATTGTGCATTGGAACTTAGAAAAATTCGTTCAAGCGAAGCATCAGAACTTGAAAAATTTCCGTACTGATTGCGTGTTACGACTCAGGCAACTGGTGTATACCCTGTACATATAAGGACTTAGAATAATTTCGAAATATATATTAGGACTTAGGAAAATTTCGAAAGCGCGGGGCTCAAAGCGAAAGCATATAACTCAAAGTATTGCTGATTGAAAATATAAGAATTTAAAACTGTAAATTAATTTTTAGATAATTAGTTGCATTGTTGGAAAATTTTAACAATTAGTTTATACAAATTCAAAATAACAATTAGTTATGACAAATAAATTGCAAATTCATGAAATCTAACAAATGTTAGTGCAGTCTTTAAATAACAAACATTGTTATTACTGCAAAAATTTAAATTTTCACTGTTGTCTTGTCCATTCGGTGGCTGGAGCTAACAAACGTTAGTACGGAATGGATATTTTAAATAAGCAATACTTCCATTTTACTTATACTGCGTGGCAATTAACCTGACTTCGAGCTTTGATAACTGCTTATCTAACATTACATACTATTTTATTGTGTGCTTTTACTCATTAATGTGTGCAATAACATTGTGAATTGTCTGCGTGTTAATAATATCTTATCTTCCCAGCAATTATTGTGACCCGTTCTAGAAAACTGCGTGCGTTCCGTAGATTATTGTGCGTTATTGCAACTAAGCGGTACGGACTGTTATAGGGATAGAGTGTCAGCCCTGGTTCCAACCTAAGCATTGACAATCTAGTCAATTAAATTTTGTTCAAAATGGCAACCCAGAGAATGGATTACATAGACTTAACTGAATGGATACTGAAAATGACACAAGTAGAATTCGATGAAGCAATGAAAAGGTTGGAACTGGAGATGACAGGTTCACAGATAACGGACGTACAGCGATTAATGAATAGGTTGAGAGGCGATTATACTACCGAAGATTTTATTGCGAATGAGGACTTCACGTCGGAAGAAGATTTAGAAGAGTACCGGAATAATTTGCTGATCGAGTTCACTCAATATTTAGGAGCATTTTGCCCAATAGAAGCAAACGAAACGGCGAGGAGACTGAATAAAAGTAAACTGGAGCGTACCGCGCTAACAGAAAGGGAAATAACGGCAAACAGCTCCCACATTTCATTGAATCCGACAATAGCGGATCCCTCCGGCTTTATTGCAACCAGCACAACGGGTATCGAAACGAGTAGGGTAACAACCGTAACGACGACATCAGCAGGTAACACGGTGGTAACGTCGACTGCGTCGGGAAACACATGCAGGGTCAGTGGCTCAGGACCCACACCAAACCAACAACCAGATCTAGTGCTCGTTACGTTGGAGGACGGATCACAGCAATGGTTACCGAGATCGCTCGTAATCCAAATGCGAAAACTTCAAGAAGCGCGACTAGAATGCGAAAAAGAAAGAGATCGACTCATACAACAACGAAATCTTGCGAGTAGCACACGGTTACAGAACGCGCCTCCGGCCGTACCGAGTAACTTGAACGTGTCGACGTTAATGCCCGATAGCAACACGAATAGCCGATAGCACGAAATCCAGCCACAGAAAACGAATAGAGTAAATATTCAGGACACATACGACTTAAATTATTACGATAAGTCAGCAGCACTATTATCGAATAGTAACCAGCAACACCAAAGGTGTGAAGAGTTGGTACCGCAAGGAAATCAACAGCAAGGGGAAGGAAGGCAGAACAACCCTGAAACCCAATACTACCAACCTTGGGGGAGGGGGGCCCACAGCAACGCTGTGACGACAACGTCGAATCAGGAGTGGACGTATCCGTCAGGAAGACGTAGCAACATGACTAATTCATTCATGGATATCGGGAAAATAGTTCGGTCGTGGCGTATTAGTTTTTCGGGGCAAGCGGAAACCACGAGCATAGAAGAATTCCTGCAAAGGGTCGAAGAATGCAATAAGACGTCGAACCTGACGGATGTAGAATTGCTCAATGGTATGACGGAGTTGTTATCGGGAGTAGCCAGGCACTGGTACCGCAGAACACGGGAAAAATGGAACTCGTGGGCGGACTTTTGCGATTCCGCGAGATTGATGTATGGGGTCGATCGTAGTTTCCAACAGCGGTTAAGTCGCGAAGCCGAGAAACGAACCCAACATCCAAATGAACCGGTGCGGGATTACATAATCTGTCTGCTCACAATCATGAGTAAGATGCAACCGGAATGGCCTATGGAAAAACAGCTAGACCTACTGCATGCCAATATATTACCGTCGATACAGCGACAAATTAATCGCGAAAAGCATGTCGATGTTGATGCATTCGTGCGTGAAGCAAGAGATGCAGAATATTTGATCAATGCGGAAAAATACTATCAGCCGCCACCGCCTCCATCCATGAGTTTGATTCCGGAAACGGCGTACCATGAAAAGACGACGCCAAAGCCAAAAGTAGATTCTTCGAAACCGCAACAAAAACCGGCTGTTGCCGCAGTCGAGGTTTTAAAGGCAGTACCGTCAATGTCGGAGATCGCGGAGTTGGTGAGTAAGGTAGTCAGTCAGCAAATAAGCTCGTTAATGCTGAATAAAGCAAGCAGTACGCCAGCCGCCATGACCAATAAAACGTCTTCGGACGTACAGACTCAACCCAGAACTCGGCAATCGAAGGGGCGACAAAAAAACTATTCGATGCTGGTGATACCGCTCCCACCTAAAGATGAGCGTAACAAGAACAAGCCTGCTGGACCAAAACCAGACCAGCTATGTTGGAATTGTGCGTGGCCGGGATACACGGTGCGAAAATGCCCTGAGTGCGGTAAACACTACTCGACGGGAAACGAGAAAGGGAGCACAGCATAGGGGAGGTCCCTGTAGCTCCCTGTGAGATAACCGTGACCTCGGATGAAGAGCCAATGTACCCAGAAGGTACAGTAGTGGGGCCTAAGCCCTTCACAGATACCGAGGAGGGAACCATTCTACCGGAGGATCTGACCCGCCCTTTACCACCACATGGGCGGTACTGGATTACTAAAGTAACGGTAGGTGGCTTTACAATGCGCGGAATGGATGATCCCGGGGCGTCCAGAACCTTCATGGGACCAATGGGCCTGCAGATTGCAAGCGAATTGGGTGCAACCATCCACGAATATAACGGGCCAGCAGCAAAACAAGCCGCAGGTGATCCTGCAAAAATTATGGCGCAGCTGTTGTTACCAGTCAAGGTTGGTACGGTTGAACACGTGATGCCAATTTTAATTCTCGAGCAATGTCAATACGATATACTGTTAGGTTCGGATTTCACGCAATTATTCAATGCGAAACTGGACCCATGGAACAAGGAAATGACGATCGTGGGAGATCCAAACCCGATTCCGATTGAACTCGCTGCGTTATCAACGAGCGTGACGCATTTAGCCTCAATCGGAATCGCCGATCTTACGGCGATCGAGGACCAAAAACTAGCCACGTTGATAGGGAAATACCGAATAGCTCATGGCAAAAAGATAGGCTGTACCGATCGGATTGAACACGAAATCGAGATACAGTCCTGCAAGCCAATTAAGCAAAAATATTACCCGGTCTCCCGAATACTAGAAGAAGAGATGCATCGGCAATGTAAGGAGTTGCTACAAGAAGGTGTCATTGAACCTTCCAACAGTGCCTGGGCCAGTCCGGTCGTGATGGTGAGAAAATCTAATGGAGAATACAGGATGTGCATTGACTACCGAAAAGTCAATGCCGTAACACGCTCCAGTGCCTATCCTCTGCCTCGTATGGATGCTATATTACGAAAGTCTCGACCTAAAGAGTTTCCGCTATACAAAACCGTCGGCAATAAACTATATCATTATAGTGCTATACATCATTCGATGATGTAATCGACGACGACGATCTATGGAAGCTCGTCCTGCCAGAAGACAAACGACTGCAGGTTATGGAGGAATGTCACAGTCTACCTACAGCAGGACACCTGGGACGCTACAAGACGTTTCAGAAGATCGTCCAATATTATTTTTGGCCCGCAATGAATAAGGACGTGCGGAAGTTTGTCCAAAATTGCGGAATTTGTCAACAAATGAAGGTTGAGCAACGACAACCTGCTGGACTGATGGGTTTCAGGAAGCGGCTGAGTCCGTGGCACACAGTCGCCAGTGACATTATGGGCCCATTCCCAAAAAGTACCCATGGGTTCGAATACATCCTGATATTCATGGACATATTCACGCGCTTTATCGAATGCGTACCGCTTCGTAAAGCAAACGCTCAGGCGGTGCTGAATGCCTTCAAAAAGCATGCAGTACTACGTTGGGGCGCGCCGGGCATATTTTTGAGTGACAACGGGACTCCGTTCCGTAACAAGCTAGTTTACGACTATCTGGAGGAGCAAGGGATTAAACATCACCTCACACCAACGTACCATCCACAAGCAAACCCAGTGGAAAGAGTCAACAGGACGTTCAAAACATCGATCAAATGTTACATAGAAGAACACAAAAGATGGGATGAGCACCTAGATGAAATTACGTACGCTTATAACAACGCGGAGAATGAAGCGACCCAAGCGACCCCAGCCTTTCTCAACTTCGGGCGTAACCCCACCCCGCCCAATTCCTTGCGTCGCAAAGAGGATCTACAGGCAGACAAGGAAGATGAACATCAAGTAATGGAGGATTATCGGAAACGGTTAGCGGCACTAGGAGAAGTTAGAAATCTAGCAGCGCATAACTCGGACATCGCACAAGAGCGTAACGCCAAATATTACAATGCTAAGCATCGTGATGTGCAGTTCGAAGTAGGAGACAAAGTCCTCAAAGCAAACCACGTACTGTCGTCGTCAGCGGCGGGAGTATCTGCTAAGCTTGCGCCGAAATTCAATAGTAACTACACTATTGCAGAGCAGGTAGGGTCTAACACGTACCGACTGATGGATGAATCGGGAAAAGACGAGGGAGTGACTCACGTAAAGTTCTTAAAACCACAACGAGTGGAAGAGATTTTCGGTTCCGAGGACCCGACAGCAAACAGCGACGGAGCTACTGGCCAGGGCCCCGAAGCTGTTACAGCAGCTGAAGAGATAATCGCAAAGAACTTCGTAGGTAGACCCCGTAAAACACGTCACTGCGTACAACAAAATAACCCGATACAACCAACGGTCGTACAGGAAAGAACCGACCCGCCAGGAACTAGTGAAGCCGCGAGCACTAGTACCGACCTAGGACCAAAGAAACGAGGCCGACCTATAACAATGACCTATGCGATGGTTTAATATTGTCTAGCCGAACCAGGTCAACGCGAGCGTGAAGAAAGAGGAAACTAACTGTGTGCAACAACTAAAACTATATACTAATTGTGTGCCGCTTATTTTAACTCTGTCCTGTGTGATGTTTGCTTAACAGTGTGCCGAAATAGGATTAGGTGCAACAATAAACTGTAAATACAAAAATTTATTACAGGCAAGGAGATAAGAATGGCAAATGCAGAGATGGTGATAGTTAAGGCATCGTGGGCGGACACACTTGAAGAGGACGATAGCGACGTCCAATTTGAGATTGTGGACGGGCGATTCATCAAGTGGGTGCCGAGATCATCGGTGCGAGATGCCAGCATGATAGTCGGTGCAACCAGCGACCCAAGTCCAGCCAACACAGTTGGTACAGCTAACAGCAGCGGGCCCAGTATCGCAGCGGACGCAGCCAAGCGATCGGCAACAATACCTAGGATGGAGCAAAGAATGGTTGCTTCGTCGATGTCAGACAAGCGATTGGAACTGAGGAGACCGGCACCGAGCTCAACCATAAACGAGCGCATCGCGAGAATACGAATAAACAGCGAGACTGGCAGCCGGAGTAACGCGAGCGCAGAATCGGAAGCGGTACGCTCGGAAGCGAGTACGAATGCAGCACGCTCGGAAGCGAATACGGATGCAGCACGCTCGAAAACACAGCGGATTGAGAGGATGGAAAGGGACCTACGTTTGGAACAAAAAGAGTACGAACGACAGGCGGAAGAGTTCCAACGGAGAGTCTAAGGACTCGCCAGAATACGCGAGTCGTACGAAATACTCGTGGAGACAGCGGTACGAACCTGCACCGGACTCGTGGAACGATTCGGGCAGCGAGTTGAGCGGGAGATGGGCCAAACATTACAAGACCTGCTAGACCACCGTACCACAGTACTGATGACGAGGAAGAAGCTAGCAAATGTCCAACGGGAGAGGTCGAAAGCGGCAGTGGCCAGAGAATTGGCTAGGAGAAAGGAGGAGGAATTGCAGCGGCTGCAGGAACAACAAACAGTGTTGCGCCAAAAAGAGCGGCAGTTGAGAGATGAAGTGGGCAGAGCCCGAAGAGATGCGCAGTTCGCAGAGGCACGCTCGGTACGAGAGCGATACATCGCCATCACCCGGGAACCAGAGGGACGCCGGTGCAGCATATGCGGGAACGCGGACACACCGCGTGATGAAAATTGCGATAATGCGGATTATCACCATCTCGTAGAGAAGAACCGCAACAAGGCGATGAATTTGTTTAAGAGGAGATAAGCCGTACGATCGTCAAGAGATCGTATCAGCATACTCAAGAGCGAGAAAATAGTTGAGTTATGTAAATAGCTGTACGCTCTGAAGCGAATTTGAATTAATTTGCTGATAATACCTAGTTATACGCCCTAGAGCGAAATGGAATTACTAGCGAGTACAGGTTGAGTTCGATAAGTTTTGATACGTAAAAGATTTTTTTTTTCCTTTTGATAGAGATATAGTTTTCTTTGGTACTTTTGATACTAGTTTTGTTACTGCGAAAACCCTATGATTACTTCTGTACAATCAGACATTCCTAATTTGTAGAAAGTTCCTAGCGCCAAACAGGCAAAGTCATAATTGAGTAACTGACTAGTCAGTACAGAAATATCATAGCGGGAAACTCGCCAATTTTGTTATTGCATTGATTTAGAAGCAAATATTCAACATAATGTTGTACAATCAATTGTGATACTAGCCAATACTTTAGTACAGTAAGAAGAAGTAGTGAGCAAGAACAAAAGCCCATTCTGCCCAAAAATAACTAACATTGTTAGTATTGAAATTGTTGAAAATAAATATACATGATGAAAATAGTAGTTGATTATTGTGTGTAGTAAAATGAAATTAAACATGATTTCCACATTAGTTCCTCCCCAATTACATTGGTATTGATGAGAGAGATGAATTTATCGGAGCGGTACGCCTCTGGCAGACCGCGCCTGGGGGAGGGGTGTCACGGGCATATTATATAATGAATGATTGATTAACAGTGCCCTGTGAGATCTCTCTACCCCAAGTACAATCATAAAGATCTAATGTAAAAGTTATGTTTCAGCGTCAACACCGGAGCGTGAGACAGCTGAGTCAAAGGTAAGAGAGAGAGAGCCGCGGTCCGCGCGACGGATAGTAGCGCGTGACGTCATGCAGGATCGACGCGGGAACGTGTGCGCGCGACAATAGTCTATATGCAGAGCAGCCCGCGCAAACACGTGTTTTCCCAAGCGACGACCTTTTGGTATCTCGCGATTCCCCTTTTACGCAACCCTCGTCTCCGACGTGCAGCTAGTGTGCAGTGCACCTACATCGTCCCCGGGCGTGCAGCAATTTGTAGCGAGCGACCGCCGATAAATCGAGCAGCCGGAGCATATTCGTCGCCGAGTAAGTACCGCGCCGACTATTCTCTCTCTCTCTCCCGGCTTCTTTACGTCCTGCTCGCTGCTTCCCGCTCCGGCCCGCGGCACGCGCCCCGGACTCGTAAGTCCAATTTTGTAACCTCATTCCCTATTCTGAATAAACGTGCTTTTTTGTGTTAAATTTATATGTTGTATTCAACTTACCACGCTTCCAGCCCAAGAACCCACTCCCACGCAAGTGAGATTCACCACCTCACTTGCGCATTATAAATAAATTTTTTCTCTTGCTCTGGCAAGCTCGCGTAATCTATAAGATATATTTATTCATTTGTTTATTTACGCTGGCGGTGACATGATATTATCAATTTTTAAATTATCAAGTTTTTTCCTAAGTGAATTTAAACTTTTGTATAAAAAAGATTTATGAATATGAATGTCCTTGATCTCTAGTTTTAGTAAAAATCGTGACGATTTCTAATAAAAATCAACAATTTCTCACCACGACACTTAATTGATAATCAAAAACGACTGAATAGTTTGTCTTTCCGCAGTAAGTTTTGCCAAAACCTCTTCTATCGCTCTAACGCCAAACAGTCACGATTTTTACTAAAACTAGAGATCAAGGACATTCATATTCATAAATCTTTTTTATACAAAAGTTTAAATTCACTTAGGAAAAAACTTGATAATTTAAAAATTGATAATATCACTAGAGACAATTTTTTGGAGAAAACGGGATTTGAAAGCAAAAATATTTTTGATAATCACACAAAAAAGCTTAGCAGTAAATTTGAAATTTTAAGGGAAAAATACAACAATTCTAATTCTCATAAAATAAATAGTGGTAAATGGGTAAAAAACCTCTCAGATGTTAATATACCGAAGAATGTCCTTGAAGTAGTATCATTGGGTCCGAATTATAATGTAAAAGAAAATTTTACAAAAGATGACATAGTATTAACAGTTAAAAATATTGAACACTATTTAGAACAAATTGACATAAGCCACACTATAAAAAATAACGTTAGAGAAACTGTCACTAATGCCTTAATTAACAATATAGATAAAGTTAGCCACATTTCATCCCAAGACAGGGAATTTGCAAAAAAACTTTCAGAAACTAAGAATTTTTTGAGAAATAATAGCAATATTTTTTTCACTCGTGCAGACAAAGGTAACTTGACTGTGTGTATGAATACTAGTGAATATAGAGAAAAAATGAACTCACTTTTAGAAGATAAACATACGTATAAAATAGTTAAAAGAAACCCACTTAAATCATTACAAACTAAAGTTCATAAAATACTGTCCAGTTTAAATGACCAAGACTTCCTAAATAAACGCTTCCATAACATTCAATTGACACAAATTAATAATGTTCTGGCTAAAGCATATGGTCTGCCTGAGATACATAAAGCCGATGTCCCATTGAGACCCATCATTTCTTCAATAAACTCACCTACACATTTTTTAGCAAAAACCTTATATAACGAATTAAAAAAGTGTATAAAACCACCAATCTCTCGCGTGAATAATAGTTTTGAATTTAAAGAGCAAATTTTAAATGTACATGTCCCAGCTGATTACGTGTTACTTTCACTTGACGTCAGCTCATTGTTTACAAACATACCGTGTGATTTGGTTTTGAACAGTTTAGATAGAAGATGGTCACATATACACAGTAGAAGTAAAATACCGTTTGATGAAATTATTAAAATCACCCAATTTCTTTTTGAGAATACATTTTTTGCTTTTGACAATAAATATTATAAACAAATTTTTGGCACACCCATGGGCTCTCCTATTTCCCCATTGTTTGCAGACCTTGTCATGGATGATTTAGAAATAGAATGTTTAAAAGTCAGTATATAATTGTCAACTGCTAATTTACAAGAGATATATTAATGACACCTTTTTATGTATAAAAAAAGAACACGTTGATATAGTTATTAAAGTTTTCAATGAATACAATAAAAATTTAAAATTCACTCATGAATTAGAAGAAAATAATTTTATAAATTTCTTGGACACAACAATTATAAGAACCAACAATGAATTAATTACTAACTGGTATCAAAAACCAACATGCTCTGATAGATTGTTGAATTCCAATTCAAACCATACAATTCAACAGAAACGTAACATCATTTCCAATTTAATAGATAGATCAGTTTTACTTTCAGATAAAAATTCCATAACGACAATATTAATAAAGTTGAAAGAATATTATTGGAGAACGATTACCCACAGAAATTCATAGAATCATGTGTAAATGACCGACTTCGCTCAATTAAATTCTCTAAGAAGAAAAATAATTCAGATGAAAAAAGTCCCCTTTGTACTTTGGCAATACCTTTTCAAGATACATTTTACAATAAAGTATCTGGCTCTCTTAAAAAGTTGAACATTAGAACAGTTCCTTTAGTGAATCATAATCTTACAAACATAAGAAAATTAGGTAAAGATAAAACAGACATATCAGATCAAACTGAGGTAGTTTATAAATTTAATCGTAACGACTGTTCGGCACGTTATATTGGCGAGACAAAGAGGAAATTAAAAGATAGAATCACAGAACATCAAAAAATTACTGATAAACCACTTCCTGTCTCTTTGCATTTAATAGAAAACAGTACGCACACATTTGATTGGAATAACGTTCAAATTTTAGACCGCGAAGCGAATTCTAAGAAACGACTTATTTCGGAAATGCTCCACATCAACATGTACCAACACACACTTAATAGGAAGGAAGACACACAACAACTCAGTCACACGTATCGGAAGCTTAGCAAGATTTTCCAAAACAAACACACCAATGTATCTGATGGTATATAAGACCACTGACGTTAGCTTTATATACAATAGTTTGACAAATACAACTTAAATTGTATTATTTATTACGGGTTTTTGTGTAATAAATTTTTAGCCTGATGAGGCCAGTGAACCTAACTGTCGAAACGTCGCATTAAATAAATATGTGGTGGATTTTGTGAATTTTCCCATTTCCACTTCACTCTGGATTGGCCCTCAAAGATCGACAACTTATACATATTTGAAAAACTGAGCAGTTGTAGCCTTTTAACTTCAGTCAGATCTATTTTTAAACTGCAAAAAGAAATGATTAATTAGATTCATTAATCAGTCAATGAATAACCTCAAATCAAATCTTTTCAAAAAAGAAACAAATTTACCTTGAAAAGTATACCAGCACCAGCAAATAGGTGAGCCCATGTCAAACAACTCAATCAATTCAAAATCGGATAGACAAAGCTGCTGAAGTCGTTAAGATGACATCCAGCACATTTTCACTTTTCATCACTACTGCCCATATGTTTGCCTACCAGCTGTTTACTACGACGACACTACTATGTATAACTATATATAATAATACTCGATGATACGATATTGCTTCACTTCACTTGAGAGCGTACATGCGCAGTCGACCGGCCGCAGTGATGACCAACCTTACCGCGGTCACCCTCTGACCACTGGGCACCGATGGCTCACACTCGCTCGCTCGTTTGTATATCTATAGCGTACTCTTGAAATCTTGAAATGTTGACGAATTTTCAAGCGCTCTCGCGCACTCCGTCTGCTAGCCGACTCAATCTTCTATTCTCAAATATAACCCAGAGCGATTTCGATGAAACTTTTCTGACAAAAGTAATCGTAAATGACCGTAGTTCTTCCTTATAACTGTTACAAGACTGCGGGACAGCGGTAAAACAAAAATAATTAAAAAAGTGAGGTTGAACACGACATTGGGCTGTATATAATGGCTAGTCGCGTCCCCACGAGCGCTTGCTGCGCATACTTGTCGTCGGTGGCGCTGACGCGCCACCTGATTCATGAATGCGTATTTATGAATTATATTACTATACGTACTTGATATTACTTTATATGAAATTTATCAGTTTGAAATCCGTAACAAACAAACATGAAACGTAAAAAAGGCTTCATTTTCTGTAATTATTATCTTAGATACATTGGAAAAGAAAAAGATTGGAAAGACATCTTGCCATTTTTACCCACTCAACAAATTTAGTCGCTTAAGCATTTATTCAACAACGGACTACAGAATACGGAACATACTAGTCTTCAAGGTGGACCTTTTTCAAAGGTAAATTTTTAATCATGAAAAAGAAATCTGCTTATGGTGTATTCCATCTTATTCGAACCATTTATATAATTTTCGTAGTATACCTCTATAAAAATATATGAGTTCAATACTTGACGTGAATTTGTGATTTGAGTACTCTCTCATCTTAAGAAATTATTCTGGATAAAAATTTTATAACTGCTACGAGAATTAAGTATACATTTAAAAGTATTCATTCTGCAGTAGGATTATCATACGAGTTAGATACTTGTCATTTAAAGCTTTTATCACTATACTTGATACTTGATATTACTTTGTATGAAATTAATCAGTATGAAATCCGTAACAGAGAAACATGAAGCAGAAAGAAGGCTTCATTCATATTCTGTAATTATTATCTTAGATGCATTGAAATAGAAAAAGATTGAAAAGACATCTTGCAAATTTTACCCGCTCTAAAAATTTTAGTCACTTAGGCATTCATCCAACAACGAACCGCAGAATACGGAACATACTAGTCGGCATCGTGGACCTTTTTCAAAGGTAAATTTTCAATCATGGAAAAGAAATCTGCTTATGGTGTATTTCATCTTATTCAAACCATTTATATAATTTTTGTTCTATACCTCTGAGTTAATTACTTGGCGTGAATTTGTGATTTGAGTACTTCTAAAGGAATTTCTCTGGATTAAAATTTGATAACAGCTACAAGAATTAAGTGTACATTTAGAAGTATCCATTCTGTAGTTGGTTATCATAACAATATATTCCATATGGAAGAGTAGTGAACCTTTCTAAAGAAAGGTATAACTTGTTTACGATCAAAGAATGGTATTATGGGAGGTATATATTGGATACCAGATCTACCTACATTGGGGCATGTTAACCTTTAGACTGCCGGGATTTGGAAGAGCATATCGCCCTCAGAAAACTGGTATTTAAGGTACCTCATATCAATGATTGATCATGCACAAAGTGTGGAATCTTGACGTGCGTCACAATATATTGATTCTCCGGCAGTATAAAGGTTAAAGTACAGATATGCATTCATATTTCCTCCTTTCAAGATACATTTCAACCTTCGTCAGAAAGCTGTACCTATTATTGAAAAGGGTTCTATAGTACTATCCAATCTGAAGTGCACACATTTAAATCATATCATTAGACATAGAATTTCAAATTGGATCTTAACCCTGTGAAGATATCAGGTTTATTGTAGGAAGCGAACGCATGGCTTGACATTTGTTACAATATATTTCATAAATCCAACTTTATATTTTCGGTCCATGTTATGCTATTTGGCAGACTGGTTCGGACGTGCAACTTGAGTCTGTCTTATTCTATTTTACCGGCCAATATTACTTTCTGTATCATGGCATATTGTTCAAAAAAGTATACTCCAGTATGAAATGACCACATTGGAGACTATAGTATTGACCGCGAAGGTGCTAGTTACCTAATGTCCAAGCTCCCTTTCATAGATGGTAGAACGCTAACTCTCTTGCGAGAGCGCCGCGCTATACCTTATACACGCGCGACTCAACGCCTCGCCATCTACAGGCGCGCCATGGTAGTTAAGCGGTTACTCAAAAATAAGCTCATAGTCTTATATATGAAGCTAATTGGTATTTGAATCAAATCTTACAGTAATTGCACTATTAAGAGAAGATTGTTCTTAAGATCATTTAATTATATATGAACATGAAATAACATGTTTAAAAAACTGATAAAAACAATTAATTGGTCAAACCGAAGTTTGGTAAATTCAAAATAGAATCATAATATTACAGTATTATCTAGAATAATTTTATAACGTGTCAGATGTAGATATGGACTTATGAAGCCGTCAAAATCAGGCATTGCATTAACAAGAAGAATGTCCTCATGGTTATTCAATATTATATGAACACGATATAAAATGCTAAATAACTGATAAAAATAATTAATTAGTCTAATCGAAGTTCAAAATAGAATCATAATATTATAGTCTTATTTGAAATAATTTTTAAACATGTCAGAGGTGGTCATCAATATGTCAATTATAATCATCAATATGTGATAATTATAATTAACTAGCGTCCCCCGTCGCGGCTTCGCCTGCGAATATTTGTATTGAGTTCGAAATGTTATTCTCATTTATTGTTAAAAAATTCGTATGATATGTATTTATTTGTAAACTTTGAATAATTTGATACTTTGTAATCCTTGGAATTATAATTTTCATGTATCTGAGGATTTGAAATTTATAAGACTTCTGGATAAACGACGTTCATAGTTCTTGAATTTCGAGGAATGAATATAAATATTAATTTGCAACCTTATGCCATGACTTAAATTGGGAGGATTTAGATTGTGTAGTAGCTTTATTCGAGAACCAATTTTCAATTTTAAGTCATGAGGTGGAAAGCCTGAAGAATCAAGAGAGTTCAGAAATCCTTGAGGGTAGTGTACAACTCCATCAATGTTAATCACTGTATCGATAGAATGATAATGTCGTATTTCTCCATCTACCTTTCCCAAATTAATATTATTGATATTATGAGCGGTAGCATTTCGAGACGTTATGATTGCCCTTTCGCATAACCAATTGAAAGGTTTGTCAGAAAGACTTTCAATTTCTGGATAGACTTTAGAAATCAGGTCCATGACTGTATTAACAGTTGTTCCTACTCTTGTATCAATATTTATGTAATCATTTTCATTTAATACTTCCCCATCTCTAATTTGTAGAAGTTCTAAAGGAAATTGCAAATTCTCACCTCCAATGTGAGCTCTCATATTTATTCGTAAATGTAATTTTTCTATCAAATTCCAAATTAAAGACGACTTCAAACATGCTTTCACAATGTCAGCGCGAGTTCCTTTTTGAATCACAGGCAAAGTTTGCCGAAAGTCTCCAGAGAAAACGAAAGTTATTCCACCCATAGGTTTGCTAATAGATTTTAAATCTTGTAATGTGCAATCCAGAGCTTCAATATGCGAACGGTAACTCATAGTACATTCATCCCATACTATAAGAGAAGTTTCTTCGATAATTTTGCATAAAGGACTATTTTGTCTCATTGAACCTATTGTATCTTGGCCAATGAAAACATTCAAAGGTAATTTGAACGTCGAATGGGCAGTTTTGCCTCCAGCAAGAAGAGTTGCTGCAAGAACCTGAAGATGCAACAGCTAAAACTAAAGCACCCAAAATACGAATTTGAGCTAATATTAAGTTAAGTCTTTAGTTAGCCACTTTAGGTATATTAGATTCCAAACAATCACGCAATCCCATAATGTTATGTGGATTCTTTAAAGCATTATCGAGATCACAAACATTTCGTGGACCACGAATTGGCGTAGGTAGACCGAAATCAATCAGTTTGCACAATCCAGGAGCTTCATCTTTATTCATAGATGCAACTATAATATCTTTTATATTAGCGTAATTTTCTGATGGATCATATTCAAAAGCAGATCTTCCACGTACTATGAACGGGGCTCCAATTATTCGATCCTGACGAACGGCTTGCGTTAGTCTGGTTCTAATCGTCTACCGCCCAACGTTACTTCTGGGTCTAGGCATTGTCACCAAAATCATTTGGCATCAGGGGACTGGGATTCAAAAGATCCCAGAAAGAGGCTGAGCTCATTTTCAAGCTCTTCTATATAGCCGATAGAACGCTGATTCTCTTGTGAGAAAGCGCCGCGCTATACCTTATACACGTGCGACTCAACGCCTCGCCATCTACTGGCGCGCCATGGTACTTGGTCAGTTACCCCCACCACAGAATAATGCATTGTCTATTTCTCGGTTTCTACTCAAAATTTCGAAACGCCACATGGCCATAAACATGCCTGGAGTGGTCAAGAATCAAGTATCAAAATTTCATGAAAATCGGTTCAGTAGTTTTTGAGATTAGCGGCCACAAAAAAACAGGCTGTCGTTTTATATAATAGTATAGATATCTTGAGAGTATTGGACTATTACACCCTGGGTTTCTGGATATCATCTATTCTTGACTCAAACAAATATGAAAAAAAGTTTGGTCATGATCGGTCACTCAAATCTGCAGTGGGTCTGTTGGTGAGTGAAAAATACTATATAAAATAACTGAGTTGGCGACAAGTGTTAGACTCGAGTATAGGATCAAATTAAGTGAGAATTTCAGTCAACCAATACAGTGAATCAAAAGTATGAAGAGAAAACCAGAATAACATGCATACATATAAGTGACGTATGTGGACACCCATTCTTAGACTATTTTCTTTAATTCTCATGATATATTGGTTGATTAAAAAAGAGAGATCAAATACTGCACTCCGGAACTAGTCAAGATATTTTGTTAATAAAGTAAGCTTTCTTTTGGTATGTATCACATTATGGTCCGGGTGATCAAAACCACTGTTTGCTCTGTTTTAAGCCTGGAAATGAGTTAGGTGATAGCTATATGTTCACCAATGATCCTGAAACTCATTTTTTTTGAAAATTTGGCATTTTTCCAGAAAAAAAGTTTTCTTGAGTTTTTACTCTAAAACATCTCTAGATAGCTCAAAATTGAGGTCAAAGGTCCTTATAAAATGTCTAATATTGCAAACTTCACCACTTTGAGCCTCTGGCTGGACAGGACATATGGTCCAAAAAATTCTGAAAAATTTCAGGGGACATGATGGAGTCTCCTAGAATTCATAGAAAAAATTTCAAATTTTTTTCCTATTTCCACTCTCTCACTTGAACCAATACATACCAAACAGAAAGACTGGTTCGTTGAATTCAAAGAAGATGAACACGAAATTGTAGAAGAAAACTCAAAAACGGAGGGAGTGTTCAAACGCAAGAGAGGTAGACCAAGGGAAGACGAAAGCAAAAGAGCAAAACTTGATGTCGATGAAAAACAGAGTGCAGAGAACTCTGAAGAAATAGTAAATGAAATATCAAGAGTAATTGTGGCATTCATGTTTAAGGCAGAAATGGAAGAAAAGGTTGAGAACTACAAAGATGAGATTTACTATTCGTTACTGGCTCAAATCAACAAGGATCCAACATCCTATTTGGATGCCATGCAATCAGAAGAGCACAAGGAGTGGCAGAAAGCTGTTGATGAAGAATTGAAATCAATGGAAGAACATCAGGCCTGGAAATTGGTAAACAGACCATTTTTGAAGGAAAATGGTAAGAAGCCTAACATAATAGACTCGAGGTGGGTGTTTAAGAGAAAGGTTATGGATACGGATGGAAACACGAAGTTCAAGGCAAGACTGGTGATTCGAGGTTTCAAAGATAAAACGAATTATGATCTCAGAGAGACATATGCACCAGTCTCGACCCTCCCACTAGTTCGAGCATTGTTCGCCATAACAAACAAGTTTGATTTAGAAGTAGTTCAACTGGATACCAAGACGGCATCCTTAAACGGTACGTTGGAAACGATTGTATGGAGGAGAAATGGATGAGATAGAAGTGTTCTCTGATGCAAGTTTCGAAGACTGTAGAAACTCGTTGACCACTTGTGGCTACGTGATTAAACTGTACAATTATTCAATAGCATGGACGACTCACAAACAATCATACGTTGCTTTGTCGACGTGCGAAGCAGAGTATGTAGCTATGAGCGAGGCATGTTAGGATGTAATAGGATTGTCTAATTCTTCAAGAATAATGCTTGATAAAAGCTTCTTCCCAATAAGACTCTGGTGTGATAATAAGGCAGCTATATCTTGCACGAAAATCTATGGTGGCAGCAAGCTTAGACATATGATAGAAATAAGATCCAATTATGTAAAGGAATGTGTGAGGGAAAATTTCATTAAAATAGCTTGGATAAAATCAAAGGAACAGCTTGCCGACATATTTACAAAATATCTGCCTCTGATTACCCATGAAGATCTGAGAGATCAAATTATGAATATTGATAAGGTGGATTACTGAATTATGTATCAAATATTCACATTATTTTTTTCTGTCTTAGGAATCCATAATTGAAGCTGTCTGAAGTGAACGACTGTATCAACTCAGCCGAAATGACGGCACTCTCCTCACCAACAAATATCTAGACTGAATTAATGAATAATTGAACCCGCGCACAGTCCACTTGTAGTATAGTCTTTATGTGATATTTGACTGCGATACTAGTATTTTAAAATAGCGTTATTAAATTAGATACATGTATGAACGGTAGAACGGTTGTGATGTTGTATGAAAGTTGGAAATAACTCTTTGTATGTATATTTCACGATAGCAGTATAAATTATGTTAGGGAGGAAGTGTTGAGATATGCTAACATTATTGGCTCTCATGAGCTTGTGCGCGTGCGCAAACGCAGCCCGGAACTGGCGGTGGACCGCCGTGCTCACTTGATCGGACAGCACCGAGTTGGACGGTCGACTTTGCAGCACGTCTGTGTATCAGCAACCGTAGTCCTTTTGACACGGAGGATTTACACTATTAACATTAGCTTTTTCAAACGGTGGTTATAATATACGGTGGTAGATTGATAAATAAACATTCTAAAACTCATACAACTGTGATTACTCTGTTTTGTGCCCTACTTGGTTGAAAACCATTCAATTATATATTATGAAAATAATAATTAATAAAATGTATATGCACGAAGGATTCACACATTAGCGTCAGTAATAAGGTTCAGTAGATATTTTTCCAAATTGCAAATATTTGTATGCATGAGCATGACACAAACAATATATAAGTACTCAGTAGAAATTAATTTATCTATTATCTGAATATAAGACAAGACACATCGAAATTTATCCCATGATTTTTCATGATTAATTTCAAATGGGCAAAATGTGGTTTAGGATGCCAATGCCGGCGTGTCTACTGAAGTATTCGAATAAGGATATACCTTAGTACCGATAATGTCCAGGTGGCTGAAGTCGCCGATGGTAGTGTCCTGAGGGTGCGCTCCTGGTATTTTAACTTGGAGAAGATGACCCTGGACCCGAACAATGTCCAGGTAATCAGGGTACTCAACGACGGTGTTCCAAGGGTGCGCTCGTGGTATTTTTGTTCGAGGAAGCTGACTACCTTGACTGCCTGGATATTATTTAGGTCCAGAGTCGGATTCCCCAAGCGAAAATAAATGAACCGCACCCTTCAAATATCGTTACGGGTACCTTAACTACTTTGACATCGTTCGGGTCTAGGGTCAGGTACTTCAATCAAAAAAACCGCTGCCAAGTGCCTCAGCAGTATGCTTTCTCAAAGTATTGCAATTGAACCTCAATTTGCATTAATCACCACTCTTTGAGAAAGCAAAATGAACCTTTAACTTATTTCCTCCACTCCATAGTAACGGTTGCTATGGTAAATATCCGAGCTTCGGTGTTCTTACTTCTTAGTCGTCAACAGTTCCGAAAATGGACCTCTAACTGACTTTTCCCACTCCATAGTAACGGTTGCTAAGGACGTAAACAACGGTTGCTATGGTAAATGTCGGAGCTTCGACGTTATTACTTCTTAGTCATCAACAGTTCCGAAAATGGATCTCCAACTGACTTTTCCCACTCCATAGTAACGGTTGCTAAGGACGTAAACAACGGTTGCTATGGTAAATGTCGGAGCTTCGATGTTCTTACTTCTTAGTCACCAACAGTTTCAAAAATGGACTTCAAACTGACTTTTCCCACTCCATAGTAACGGTTGCTAAGGACGTAAACAACGGTTGCTATGGTAAATGTCGGAGCTTCGACGTTATTACTTCTTAGTCATCAACAGTTCCGAAAATGGACCTCCAACTGATTTTTCACACTCCATAGTAACGGTTGCTAAGGACGTAAACAACGGTTGCTATGGTAAATGTCGGAGCTTCGATGTTCTTACTTCTTAGTCATCAACAGTTCCAAAAATGAACCTCCAACTGACTTTTCCCATTCCCTAGTTACGGTTGCAAGCGATATAAACACCGGTTGCTAGAGACATCAACAATGGTTTATACGGGAAAGGTCTCTTTGATTGTTATAGAATCCCATAAATATACAAACCCAAATGATCATTTATCATGAATTATATGGGAACTTATCGAAAACACGCTAGCAACGGTTGCCATGGAATCAAACAACGGATGTTGCTGAACACCGAACTCGGTTCACATCTGCCGGAGACCGACCTGTGTGCAAAATTTCAGGACGATCGGACCATTCCTTCGAAAATTAACGTACGACAAAAAAAGTCAGTCTGAAGCTGAATTTTGTATCTCCATAGCAACGGTTGCTAGGAGAATAAACAATGGTTGTTCCAAAATGAATGTCTTATCGATTCTCATCGATCGTCGTCGAAAGAATTGGAGACCCATCGTGCATTGATGATGATTTTCGGAGCTTTTATCAAAAACACGTTAGCAACGGTTGCTAGAGAAATAAACAACGGAATTGGCTGAAAATTGAACTCGACCGAGATTTTGCGGCGACTAACCTGTGTGCAAAATTTCAGGACGATCGGACAATTCCTTCGAGAGTTATCGTACGACAAAAAAAAGTGCACGTACGTACATACGTACGTACGTACGTACGTACGTACGTACATACATACAGACATTTTCGGATTTCCATGTTTTTCGACCCGTAGATTACGAAAATCGAGGTCCCGAAGTCCGATTCGGTGGGTCGATTTTTACCCCGTTACAAAGCTTTCTCTTTGAGAAAGCAATACCAGAAGCGCAGCCTTGGAACACCGTCATCGGGTACCCTGACTACCTGGACATCGTTTGGGTCTAGGCTCACCTACTTCGAGGAAAAATTCTAGGAGCGTACCCTTGGAGCACCATGATCGGGTACCCAGACTACATGGACATGGTTCGGGTCCAGGGTCAGGTACTCCAACCAAAAATACCAGGAGCGCACCTTTGGAACACCCTCATCGGGTACCCTGCCTACCTGGACATCGTTCATGTCCAGGGTCAGTTTCCCCAAACAAAAATACCAGAAAAGCACCCTTGAAACATCGTCATCGGTAACTCTGATTACCTGGACATCGTTCGGGTCCAGGGTCAGCTTCTGCAAGTTAAAGGAGGAGCGCACCCTCGGGACACTGTTATCGGCGACCCTAGCCACCTGAACATTATTGGGTATTAGGGTATAACCTGATTCAAATAAAACTGCCGTCGACACGCCGACATCGGCAACCTAAACCACCATTTGCCCATGTAGAATGAATTATGAAAAAGATAAACATGGAATAAATTCTGATATGTCTTGTCTTGTCTTCTGTGAGTTTGAAAAATTCTGCAGTACTCTTCGTGAAATCTATGGGACACGGCCAATAGTTCTCCCATATTCTTTTTAACTATACATTAACAATTGATTCTCAAAAATTTTTCCATGGTTTCATTTCTACGCAGGGAGCAAGAGCATGTAAACGTTGTTACGTTGGCGTTCTGGACCATATACTCCTTACTATGCGTGAACATAGCTGCTTTATCAGGCTATCGCGGCTAAATTCATGGTAATAAGAAAAAACCGCTGCCAAGTGCCTCAGCAGTATGCTTTCTCAAAGTATTGCAATTGAACCTCAATTTGCATTAATCACCACTCTTTGAGAAAGCAAAATGAACCTTTAACTTATTTCCTCCACTCCATAGTAACGGTTGCTATGGTAAATATCCGAGCTTCGGTGTTCTTACTTCTTAGTCGTCAACAGTTCCGAAAATGGACCTCTAACTGACTTTTCCCACTCCATAGTAACGGTTGCTAAGGACGTAAACAACGGTTGCTATGGTAAATGTCGGAGCTTCGACGTTATTACTTCTTAGTCATCAACAGTTCCGAAAATGGACCTCCAACTGACTTTTCCCACTCCATAGTAACGGTTGCTAAGGACGTAAACAACGGTTGCTATGGTAAATGTCGGAGCTTCGATGTTCTTACTTCTTAGTCACCAACAGTTTCAAAAATGGACTTCAAACTGACTTTTCCCACTCCATAGTAACGGTTGCTAAGGACGTAAACAACGGTTGCTGTGGTAAATGTCGGAGCTTCGACGTTATTACTTCTTAGTCATCAACAGTTCCGAAAATGGACCTCCAACTGATTTTTCACACTCCATAGTAACGGTTGCTAAGGACGTAAACAACGGTTGCTATGGTAAATGTCGGAGCTTCGATGTTCTTACTTCTTAGTCATCAACAGTTCCAAAAATGAACCTCCAACTGACTTTTCCCATTCCCTAGTTACGGTTGCAAGCGATATAAACACCGGTTGCTAGAGACATCAACAATGGTTTATACGGGAAAGGTCTCTTTGATTGTTATAGAATCCCATAAATATACAAACCCAAATGATCATTTATCATGAATTATATGGGAACTTATCGAAAACACGCTAGCAACGGTTGCCATGGAATCAAACAACGGATGTTGCTGAACACCGAACTCGGTTCACATCTGCCGGAGACCGACCTGTGTGCAAAATTTCAGGACGATCGGACCATTCCTTCGAAAATTAACGTACGACAAAAAAAGTCAGTCTGAAGCTGAATTTTGTATCTCCATAGCAACGGTTGCTAGGAGAATAAACAATGGTTGTTCCAAAATGAATGTCTTATCGATTCTCATCGATCATCGTCGAAAGAATTGGAGACCCATCGTGCATTGATGATGATTTTCGGAGCTTTTATCAAAAACACGTTAGCAACGGTTGCTAGAGAAATAAACAACGGAATTGGCTGAAAATTGAACTCGACCGAGATTTTGCGGCGACTAACCTGTGTGCAAAATTTCAGGACGATCGGACAATTCCTTCGAGAGTTATCGTACGACAAAAAAAAGTGCACGTACGTACATACGTACGTACGTACGTACATACATACAGACATTTTCGGATTTCCATGTTTTTCGACCCGTAGATTACGAAAATCGAGGTCCCGAAGTCCGATTCGGTGGGTCGATTTTTACCCCGTTACAAAG
Organism: Aphelinus atriplicis; assembly: GCA_020882685.1. Lineage (NCBI taxonomy): Eukaryota > Metazoa > Arthropoda > Insecta > Hymenoptera > Aphelinidae > Aphelinus > Aphelinus atriplicis. The sequence continues at coordinate 248,621 of JAJGQD010000017.1, read as the reverse complement.
CTTTCTCTTTGAGAAAGCAAAATGATCTGAATTAAAATGTGGTCGAAAGAACAAAGTAGTAGATCGCTTGATATGGTACTCCAAACTCATTGTTGCGAACGAGTTTTTGGGTAGTTTTTTTTTTCAATCGCTCAATTGGGATGCTAGATGAGCATGAAATCTTGTTTCGCATCCAAAAAAGTCGTTTTAGCTGAATTAGTGCCAATGTAAAAATCGAGCGTGCGATCTCAAACATTATCTAGTTGCGGTGTATTCTGCTTGACCTATGGAACACTATCGCGTTCCGTGATAAATGCGTAAGAGCCCCTAATTTCTAGCTGGAACATGGTGGGGCTCTGCTCAAGACACACACTTAATGTTTCACAAAAGTTATGTCAGATCAATTTCTGAGTATGCTATCTCAATATATTTTCCTCATCATAAACATCACGTACAAAAACTCGGAAAAATACAATTCTCTGCAATAAGAAAAGCGCTAGGCTACCGGAGCAGCACGCCCACTAACATCATGCTCGCGGAATCAAAGCTTCATCTTATTGGAGAATCTGCCAAATTTCTAGGAAGTTATTTCATAAGCAAGGTTCTTTCTGGTGATATTTCTACTAAGCGAACCATTGTCAATTATTATGCAAAATTCTAAAAAGCCAAGAGAAATAAAGCGAAAAATTTTTCCACTTTAAACTTTTGCATAAAAGATACCGTTGACAGCGACGTGCATTCTAAATTCAGTGTTTATGTTCATAGTTATCAAACAACATATCTTAGCATTCCGATAAACACTGAACTAGGAACGCAACTTCAAAAAGCGGAAAATCCAAATCTGCAACAAATGCAGTACTGAACGAAATTATTACCGACTCTCAGACAGTAGCCATTCATACTGACGGCAGTAGAATTCCCAACTCACCGAACGTTGGAGTATCCTGTCTGTACCCTGCATTGAACGTACAGGTTAGTAAATCTACAAAGAACCAGGCCTCCGTATTCAGAGTTGAATTTCTTGCTCTTTTGTGTGCACTAGTTATAGCGCTAAGTCAACCAGAACAAAACTTTGACATTTATTCTGATTCTTAAAGCGCCTTACAATCCCTTCAGTCATTAGAAACAGGTAACCAAACCAACCTACATATCCTCCAGATTAGAAATGAATACATATTACATAAGATGCAAAAACACGGGCATGCAGTTAGGCTTTTCTAGATCCCATCTCATGTGGGGATAGTTCGCAATGAAGCAGCTGACGATTTGGCTAAAAAGGGAACCTCAAAAGCGAATACGGACAAATGTAAAATACCATTTACTGATCTGTACGAAGAATTCAGAAAGCGCTCCAAATACAATACAGCATCTTGGATACAAGAGCAAGCTCTGATCAAGAAAAAATACTCTCATAGATATTATCATCAGACTAGAACAAAACCGTGGTTCGTAAACAAAAATCTCACTAGACAACAGATTGTAACAATTAATCGATATAGGAGTGATCACTACAATCTTGCCGCATCGCTAGCGAGGATAAGAATAATTGACGACGCCAAATGCACATGCCAAAATGTCAAACAAGACTTCAATCATATATTGTGGCAATGCCCTCTGAACGATGAGGCAAGACTGCAGCTGATTAGAAAATTGAGTGAATCCAAATTCTCTTTACCGCTAAACAGCGATACCATTATTGCAAAGCCTCATATAAAAGCGTGTCAGCATGTGTGTAGATTCTCTGAAGAGTGCGGCCTGAATATATAATCAGAAGCTTCGAAATAATAATTAAAAAGTACGAAAACACAGAATGTATAAACGCTCTCGGATGTAAGTATACTGTGTAACTTCTGCGAATAATATGTATGTAAGCGGTAATGTCAAGTGTAAGCTATTCTATGAAATGTAACGAACAAATGTATGCTATACAAGCCTTATCAAAGGCTTGAAAGCTTAAATAAAAGAAAAACTGTTGTCAAGTGAAAGTAAAAGTAAATTAGCTGGGACATTTACATTTGAAAGTTTTTCTCCAAGTTCCAAGCTATTATTCACGTGGAAGATTGTTTGTGTGGTGCAATTTTTGGATCCATTATAAAAGATTTCTACTAAAAAATATGTAGGAGAATTCATCAAAGCAATAATAGATCTCAGTGGGACTTCGACTTTATGTATCTTAAGAAAACCATATGCTGTAGCTAGAGTAGTATTAGTAACATGTCAGTTGGAAGTGATGGGAGCGTTCATTGAGGATATCTTAGTCATTCGAATTGGACAACATTTTATCCGAGTGGTTTTCTTCTGACTATTTCGTAAGTATGTTTTTTCAAAAGTGAATCCATTTTTCTTTTATAGTCACTGATCTCAACCATACTGGCAAGTTACCTTAGTCAGCACGAGTGAAAAAAAATATTACGGTTCTGTTTAGGAAAACTATTAGTTTCTCAGCACTAGTAACCGTTTCTCTAATATTATTATTAATACTGTGACTAACATAATTTTTGTCTAAGCAGTTGTCACGTTGCTAGCTTCGCGATAATTAGAAGATGCATTGTGCAGAGCCAACGAATATCGGAACGTTCTAGAAGGATGGTGTTGAAATCGTGATGCACGGAGCGTAACCCGAGACAACGGGAGGCGACTGAACACCTTCCACCGAGCGCGCCACTGAGTGGTTGCGACTGTACCTCCACGAGGGATCAAGTAAGACCACCTCGAGTCGCACGGCGGTCAGTCGGCAGTCAGAAGGCAGTCACACGAGAGACACATGGTTAATTGGAAAGGGGTCACGCGCTTACAGTCCAACGCTCATATTGTACACTAGATTTGGAATAATCACACGAGTTCTCTCAGTGAAGTGAATAGGGAATGGAGCCACATATGGTCCAATTCTTGAGTACTGAGTAAGTTATTGATAACCCGATTCGACACGTAGCAGAACCTTACCGAGTAAAACGCCTACGGTCAATATCGCAGCCGAAATCTAAACCCAGCGTACAAAGGATCTCGCCACGCAACAGAGTATTCATGATTCTTTATAGTTGATACCATATCATTCTCCGTAAAGTTATCCTTGATATTATTATTCGGACCAAACGATACGACATTTGGAACAGCATATAGGAGAATATTATTGGGGAATAATTCTCCAAAAAAATGCATAGGTTCATGTATAACTGACCGATTCCATTCAGATTGATTTTCTACAAAGAAAAGAAATTCCAACAATAAAAGTCTTCTTTGTACTTTGGCATTACCTTTTCAAGATACTCTTTACAACAGTGTCCGGTTATACAAAACAATTAAACATCCAAACAGTTACTCCAATCATAACCTAACGGATAGAACGATAATTACTAGGAGAGTGCACACCCTTCGGGTCACAAATCTTGATCAAAATTTGAGGGATCTCTTCTGATACAATCACCAGAAAACCCTGAAAGGCACAGGGTCTAACGCTCAGCCATTCCTGAGAAAAAAAATGAAACATATCATGAGATTTTTCAATTATTGGAGGTACAGGGCATAACATTGTATATGCTATTTTAATGCATATGAATACCCGCCAACCATATGTACTAATCAATTTTCCATAAATTCGACTCAGAGATAAACTCTGAAACTATCTTGACAAATTTTCACTGGTTTTAGGCCTACTTCCCTTATAGGATGTATAAGGGTCTCGAGCGCTAACCAGGTTATCATGGGAAACATGTTAAACCGCTTCCCACCCAACAAAACACGCATTTATCTAGAGCCCACCCATGAATATATATCAGAATATATATTTTACACTTAAAGAAGGAAGGAAATACCATCAACACTACTTTTTATTTCCCTACAGCCCAGAACACTTGAATTTTTGACGTCAAACAGTTGTATCTATTCAAAACTGTGTCTGGACTTACAATATCCCCATGCGTGTGGATATTTTTTAAGCCTATGGGACTGATGGGCACATGAGGCAAAAAAAATGTACCTACTCACCTCAAGTAACATGCGCTTCATTGATATGATGCTGCAAAATAACCTATCCCTTCCATGCATGTCGACAACACTGCAAGTTTGTTAAGGATTAGTTTTTGCGCAAACCTGTTCCTTTTTCTTGAATCACCATTATGTTCACCAGCTCCCACTAAATGTGTAGCCTCCAGCATTCACAGAAATGATTGCCTATAAAGGAAGAAAAATAACACTCCAAGCCTCGTCCACTCATGATTGTACTCTTGAAGTACCTGAAAATGAAAACACAAGGAATCATTTTCTTTGAATTTGAAGGTTAGATGTAGAAAAGATCTAGTTAAACTAATAGAGAAAGAGAGTTTCAGAGCTACATAAATTCAATTAGAGTAGAAATTAGACACCCAAAATCAAAGGTTAGGTTACACTATGTACTTATCTGATGGTTGATGATCCTTTCTGCAGCAATCAGCGTTCCTTCATGATCCGGTGGAAGAATTTTCCTAGACCCAATTTTAGAAAGAGTTTCACTTCTACAACACTATCCATAGTTGTGTACAGTAGTACACTGAGTGAACATGGAATCTTCCCGAGCAATTTCACCTAAATTCGCGCTTGTGGCACATATTCTTTAAGGAACTTTCTGTGAAAGATGGAAAATAGGTAGAGGAGCCTCTCATATACTTCCTGAACTTAAAAAAATTATTATCAAAATGTCATTAAGCTTTGAAATTCAATTATTTCACGACTGGATCATCGAAAGTTAAAAGTTTTGGGGAATTGCTCATATAACGATAGTGTGCGAGTAAAAATGTCTATTGAAGTCATACATCTGTAATTGGGACGAATACGCTAGTTTTTTCTATCGTAGGAAATCGAAAGAACGTGCAAAATTAATTAGGTCGTATTTTTTTTTTGATCCAATCAAAATTCGACCTAATATGAGAAGATGAAATTCGTGTCATTAGTAACGAAAAAACTAGATGTTGTGAGAAATTCGTCAACACTATTCAAAATAACATATTAGATTTGAATAATATGATCTTACATATATTTGATTTCGTATTTGTGAATATGCGTATATCATATTCATAAATGCGTATTTATGAATTATATTACTATACTTGATACTTGATATTACTTTGTATGAAATTAATCAGTTTGAAATCCGTAACAGAGAAACATAAAGCAGAAAGAAGTCTTCATATTCTGTAATTATTATTTTAAATGTATTTAAATAGAAAAAGAACTGAAAGACATCTTGCAATTTTTTCTCCACTCAAAAAAATTCAGTCACTTAAGCATTTATATATTTACAAAAAAAATATGATTAATTCTACTTAAAAACATTTAGTCGATTGAAAATTTATCCAACAACGAACCACAGGTTAAGGAATATACTTGTCGTTAAGTATATCTTTTTCGAAGGTGAATTTTTACTATGAAAAATAAAATTACTTATGCTATCTGATGTACTGGCATAATTTTCTGACCATATTAACCCATAAGGGCCCATGGCCAGACCAGCGGAGATATCATAAAACTAATTATTGGATTATGTACTTTTTTGAAAAAAAATACCCATGTTTTTTCTTTTTCCATTTCCATTGTTTAAACAATAATTATTTAAACAAATTGCACTCAAAGTCGTAAATTCGAGAAAGTAATGGTGTCAATCGATTCTACATAAAAAACCGCTGCCAAGTGCCTCAGCAGTATGCTTTCTCAAAGTATTGCAATTGAACCTCAATTTGCATTAATCACCACTCTTTGAGAAAGCAAAATGAACCTCTAACTTATTTCCTCCACTCCATAGTAACGGTTGCTAAGGACGTAAACAACGGTTGCTATGGTAAATATCCGAGCTTCGGTGTTCTTACTTCTTAGTCGTCAACAGTTCCGAAAATGGACCTCTAACTGACTTTTCCCATTCCATAGTAACGATTAATAAGGACGTAAACAACGGTTGCTATGGTAAATGTCGGAGCTTCGATGTTCTTACTTCTTAGTCATCAACAGTTCCGAAAATGGACCTCCAATAGACTTTTCCCACTCCATAGTAACGGTTGCTAAGGACGTAAACAATGGTTGCTATGGTAAATGTCTGAGCTTCGATGTTCTTACTTCTTAGTCATCAACAGTTCCAAAAATGGACTTCAAACTGACTTTTCCCACTCCATAGTAACGGTTGTTAAGGACTCAAACAACAGCTGCTATGGTAAACGTCTCAGCTTCGATGTTCTTACTTCTTAGTCATCAACAGTTCCAATAATGGACCTCCAACTGACTTTCTCCATTCCCTAGTTACGGTTGCAAGGGATATGAACAACGGTTGCTAGAGACATCAACAATGGTTTCTACGGGAAATGTCTCTTTGATTTTTATAGAATTCCATAAATATACAAAGCCAAATGATCATTTATCATGAATTATATGGGAACTTATCAAAAACACGATAGCTACGGTTGCCATGTGAATAAACAACGGATGCTGCTAAACACGTTCACATCTTTCGGAGACCGACCTGTGTGCAAAATTTCAGGACGATCGGACTATTCCTTCCAAAGTCATCGTACGACAAAAAAAAAGTCAGTCTGAAGCTGAATTTTGTATCTCCATAGCAACGGTTGCTAAGAGAATAAACAATGGTTGTTCCAAAATGAATGTCTTATCGATTCTCATCGATCGTCGAAAGAATTGGAGACCCATCGTGCATTGATAATGATTTTTGGAGCTTTTATCAAAAACACGTTAGCAACGGTTGCTAGAGAAATAAACAACGGATTTGGCTGAAAATTGAACTCGACCGAGATTTTGTAGCGACTAACCTGTGTGCAAAATTTCAGGACGATCGGACAATTTCTTCGAAAGTTATCGTACGACAAAAGAGTGCACGTACGTACATACGTACGTACATACATACAGACATTTTCGGATTTCCATGTTTTTCGACCCGTAGATTACGAAATTGAGGTCCCAAAGTCCGATTCGGTGGGTCGATTTTTACCCCGTTACAAAGCTTTCTCTTTGAGAAAGCAAAACCAAGAAAAAAACGTGAATTCTTTTGATTTGAGGCTTATTTTCCTGCAATCGCGCTATAAACAATTGGAATTCAGTAAAACCGAGAAAAAGTGGCTTCGGCCCATGCCTACGCTATCACCATGGGATGAAAACTGATTGCGGGATCCTATGCTTTTTTGAAAAATATAACTATACTTGATATGACTTTATATGAAGTTAATCAGTTTGAAACCCGTAACAGAGAAACATGAAGCAGAAAGAAGGCTTCATATTCTGTAATTATTATCTTAGATGCATTGAAATAGAAAAAGATTGAAAAGACACCTTGCCATTTGAATTTTCAATCATGAAAAAGAAATCTGCTTATGGTGTATTCCATCTTATTCAAACCATTTATATAATTTTGGTAGTATACCTCTAAAAAAATATATGAGTTAAATACTTGACGTGAATTTGTGATTTGAGTACTTTCCCATCTTAAGAAATTGTTCTGGATTAAAATTTGAAAAGCTACGAGGATTAAGTGTACATTTAAAAGTATTCATTCTATAGTAGGATTATCATACTAATTAGATACTTGTCACTTAATGCTTTTCCGTATCACTATTGACAAAATCCATCTGGAATGTATAACTAGATTTGATGTAGCTTTATATGCAATTAATTATTTTCTAACGTCCACATGTTTCAAACGACGAATAAATTCGGGCTTGGTGGACTATCCCAAGATGATATTGCGAGAAAAAAATTCCACGCTCCCCGGGCTGGATCCAGCACTATATCTTATACGCGTGCGATTCAGCGCCTCGCCATCTACAGGCGCGCTATCGTACAAAGTCGGTTACACGAATATGAGCTCATACTCGTCAATTGTATAAAGCTCATTGAAAATTGAATCAAATCTTACTGTAATTGCATTGAAAAAACCCCAGAATGTTATTATGATCATTCATATATTCATATATATATATATATATATATATATATATATATATATATATATATATATATATATAATGTAAATCTTTATACCTTGAGATTTTTTATCAAAATGAAATCTCACATGAGGAATAAAAACAAACAATTCAGAGCATTTAGTTGAAATCATTTATTTTCATAGGATACTATTTCTACCTTTATGAAGTACCATTAACAGAGTAGTGGAGTAATTAAATTTTTAATATATATATATATATATATATATATATATATATATATATATATATATATATATATATACTCCCCAATCACCGCATAGCCGCGAGGCTGTAACCTAACCCTCGCGCACATACCAGCTGATACTGGGCGCTTGTGGAGGTCCCACAGAATATTGAAAAAAAGGTCCAGCGCCTACTCGACTGCCTCGCTGCCAAGGTAGACAAAGACACCTATGGCACTGGATGGATTAGAGTTATGTAAGTAGCTGAGCCATCATTAAGCGAGTTTCCACGACTCTCATCATCGATCAGAGCTATACCATACTCGCCAAATAGAAGTTTTCTGACTCTCTTCTCCTCTAAACAAATGTCGGCCATAACAATGAACGTATGTATATGACATTTTCCTCACTAGCCAATAGTTGAACGAAGTGAAAAAACTCCCATTGTCAGCAAAAACCGTTGTTCATATCCCGTAGCGACCGTCGCTAAGGTATTTTTGGAAAGTGTCCTATAACTCATTGAGTGCTCATTGAGGCTCGAATACTTACGTGAATTAGCGAGATTCTACGATGTATTTCCCAAAGCAGCCGCCGTTTACAACCTTAGTTTCCATCCCATTAACATCATTAACTCACAACGGGAGAGACATATCTGTTTTAGTTCTATGATCAACATTTCACATTTTTGAAAATTCGTATTTTTTGCGATATTTGAGGGCCTACCTGTAATGTAGAGTTCAGATGAAAACAACATATGAATTCATATTTTGCAAAGTTTCACCAGAATGATTCAGTGGCCTCTTCAGACAGTGTAAAACGGATATTATTACATAATTGAAATTAGGGAATGGGAATCAGCTCCTTGTCTCGCAATGAATACGAATTTTGAAGAATGGAATGTGCAAAAACAAACATGGATCCAATTTTTTAATCCTTCCTAATTGGAAATGCAATGCTTTCCAACTGATAATTGATCATCTCTGCAGTCTATTGGAATTTTATTATTGTATCGACATAAGAATATTATTCCTTATTCATTCCTATGGAGAGCTATGATTCAAACAAGTATCTCACGTAACCTTATCTTTTTTTTTCTTCAGTATTTATCATTCTATGTCAATTTTTTAGAATAATTACACTTATAATATTCAATTAAAGGCTTACCTTTATAAGGGTCCGATTATCCTATGAGTAAGCATGAAATTGAGGAACATATATTAAGATTCTGTTTGTGATCTATGGAATGCGATAGAATATAATTTCTGGAGCATTTTCGAATGGTGGAACTCAATCTGGGAAATCATACTATTCCGTTCATTCATAATATATTATGATTTCGCGGGAGTAAGTTCATTTGCAATGTATCGTGAAAATCATGAACGATGACACACTGAGCATAAGGACTCTTCAGAGTTATGGGTTCTTCTTAAGCGTCAAATAGACAGTCCACTCATGGAGCCGTCGATGATATTCAATTATATAGAGACTTTGACTTCTCTCTTGTATGGAAGCTCAAGCGAGATCTCCATCGAAAATGTTGTTCAGTTCCACTCGCTCGCGTTCAAAATTGAATGTAGATGAAAAAATTCAAGCGTTCCGCCCGAACACCATTCTACGATTGTATGAATATGGGAGGACAGAATTATCTACATCATCGTGCAATGTAGTCTCTCTTGCACTGCCATGTATGACATTTGGCATTTGCTTCTCGCAGGAGAGACGAGCCACGTGATCCACTGGCGGGAAAGCACGCTCACCAATAGAGGTGGAAGAGAGACGCTAGTAGCCACGGACGCCGTGACACGATTGTGTGTTTCAGATAATACCTGCTTATTTGTATCACCAACCGAAATATCTAAAAAAACTATTATCCCTTAGAAAATTTGCTCATTATTTCCTACATCGTATCGCACAGCACAGCTACAGCGAGCCATCCATTGTTCGAAATGCGAGTTATTGAGAGCATTGAATTTTGGAAGTGAGTGGTGGTGACTCTTATCGCAATTTCACCTGTCGTCCATAACTTTGTAGTTAAATGATCGATTGATACAAAATATTCTAGATAGCCAAGGCAAAAACTAATGGCAGACGTAAAATGAATATACGATATTGCGATGAGAGAAAAATATCTGTGCCGAAAACGAGTGGGCCTGGATTACAGCTATTCGAAACGGTGCCATGAACGAGTAGTTATACTGAAATGAGAACTCAACAAAACGGATTATGCCATCCGGCCTCAGACGCAAGAACTTGGGCTCATCCACTGGCCGAGCAGTATATAGCACGCTTCATTGTTTTCTCGCTTTGAATTTGATCCCCAAATTATTGTGTGTATCATGGGTCTCTCAGTTCAATGTTTCCGAAAAACCTGGAATAATCATTATATCGTTATGTATACTTGCATGAGTATTGGGCGACGAGCGCTGCAACAGATTGTCGTGGAAGTGCGAGTGCGCAGGATATAATGTTAAGAGAAAAAGGCACGCTTTAATTTGTAAAACAGGTTAGTTACTGAATAATTAGAAAGTAATAAGAGTTTAAAATCCATAGTTTGGTCGCATTGCAGACGCAAATGCGAAGTTTGATTATTATGTACCATAGACATTCCACCCTTAGTGCAAAGATACCCAAAGCTTCGTTCTTACGTACACGGATGCCGCAAGAGCATTCCGTGGCCGGAAGCTACACCAGATACGGAATTTTGTGCTCGCGTGATCAAAAATTAATCATTGTCGTTCTCTAATAGACAATTCGACAAATAAATTCAAATTTTGGAAGAATTCGGAAATTCTTTGTTGAATTGCGATCAATTTCACCGTAAAATGATCGTGAATTACCGCCAAACTTGTAATGGCCAAAATCCTCTCATGTTCAGAAAATTTAGACATTCTCGCTTTCGTTTGCGCTTTCCGAAAATGATTGAATTTGCTCATGACTTTCTGTTTTCATGAATTTTCTTATCCACCATCAGATTCATCGGATAAATTGGTAATGGCTTATTTAGTAATGGAGACGAAATTCACTGACAATCAGGTGAACGACTTATTCGTATTTCAACCATCAAATTTGATCAGAATGCTACGTGGCTATCACACGTTTCCCGGTAATAGTAGGCCATGGCGTTCATGACTGCTAGCATCCCCCGTCTGCCTCCTTTGATTCACATGATACGCCAGCCGATCGCCTGGATGCTTTCTACCACCACCACCACACCTCTTGATTCCGCTACCAGCTCATACCGCATTCTGATTGGTTAGTAGATTGGTTTCATCGACTAATAACTCAGAAACTACGCATGAAATCGAGAAACTGCAAAGAACAATTTTTTTTTGAACGTCAACAATATCCAATGATTTATACCGTATGATAGGTTTCGATACAACATTGAGTATTGGCCTTCTGAACATCACAGTTGTCAGTGTCCGATGATGATACTGGGAACATTATTGGAGAGTCTAACTGAAGGGTTGGATCAGAACGCTCTTCTTTCCTCTTTGACTTTCGTTCAAACGAGATGAACTAGAGGAAACTGTTTGTGGGGATTTCACTCAAGTTCAGAGAGACAGCAGCTTTCCGATGGTTGAGGATTATGGATGGATTCTCCAATAGACAGTGTATTTAACGATTAAACAAGTAGCGATGCAATTCTTTGGAGCTTTAATGAAAACGTGTGGACAGGGGGAAATTTCATGGATATTCTTCCAAATATATACCTGGTATAGGAACATATTTATTCCGGCTCCGAAGAGTTGAATCTATTTGGAGCTCAGATCAATCGGGAATAAAAATTTCTCGACTCGTTTTTTGAGAGAGAGAGGGCGAGAGAGAGGGAGAGGGAGAGAGAGGGAGGGGGAGAGAGTGAGAGAGAGAGAGAGAGAGAGAGAGAGAGAGAGAGAGAGAGAGAGAGAGAGAGAGAGAGAGAGAGAGAGAGAGAGAGAGAGACAGACAGACAGACAGACAGAGAAGGAGGGACAGAAGATAAAACTATAATCTGTGTGACGGGGTGAACCGATACTAGCGGTGGGGTACTAGCGCAGCCCGTCGGCACGAGGTCCCTTGTCACCGGAGTTATGAGTCACCGCAGACAAGCGTGGAGGAGTCTCGCTGGCATGAGATCGGGAAACGCTGATTGTCGTCCGAGTCACGAGGAAGCCTACAGCCAAAACCCCAAGAATGTGATCACGACCAGTTCCTGAGCAAGTGTACGCGAGTGTGACCGATAGAGGAGCACCTGAGGAGCCAGACACGTAACAGCGCCGCTACCAAGTAAGGACTCTAAGAGAAAGAGAGGTTGCAGCAGAGACAGCAGTACAGGTTGGTGGGTCAGTGCGCGTCGCGGCCTTTGTGTTCCTCCAGCGTTGGCGAACGCTTTCCGCCCCACTACCCTTTCCCCTCCCGCGAAAACGAGCGAGCGTTTGCGGTCAAACCCGTTCGGAACCCTGCATGTCGACTCTCTCTGCTCGAGATCGTCCGTTCTCCTGTAACCTAGTCGAGGCACTCCTGGCGCTCGTATACAAATACGGAGTACAGAGGTCGTCAATCCCGAGAACAAGCGCACGAAGATGCAACCTGGTGCCAGAATACACGAGCAATTACAAATCCAGATATACATTCCAGATTATTTAGTCAATGGTGATATGAAGGAATTAAATGCAAAGTATCCAACTAGTATGATTATCCTAGTACAGAATAGATACTCTCAAATGTACACTCAATTCTCGTAGCTGTAATCAAATTTTCAATTTTCGATCCAAATCAATTTGTTGAGATGGGAAAGTACTCAAATCACAAATTCATGTCGAGTACTAAACTAATATATTTTCGTAGAGGTATAGTTCAGAAATTGAATAGATGGTTCAAATAAAATAAATCACACCATGAGCAGATTTCTTCTCTATAATTGAATATTTACCTTCGAAAAAGGTCCACAAGTATGTTCCGTATTCTAACCTTCGTTGTTGAATGAATTCTTATGATAGAAGTTTGAGAATTTCTGTTCAATTTTTGTCTATTTTAATACATCTTACATAACAATTACAGATCATCAAGCCTCCCTTCTGCTCCATGTTTTTCGAACTGAATGATTCCATGAAGAGTAATATCAAATATAGCAATATGAACCCAGTTACACATTCCAGATTCGACTGGACTAAAATTATGGAGAGATATTCAGATTTCTTCCTACATGAAGAAATTGAGTCGAATAAGAGTTCATCCAATAACGAACTAAAGGTTATGGAACATATGTAACCCCAAGACATGTGTATGTATGTCGATATATAGGTGTACATATGTATATATATACGTATCCATTATTTTGTTTAATTAATATAATCATTTATGAAAATTGCGGAAAATCGCAACAGTATGCACATTAGCATACGGATTTTGATAAAATGAGACCGTTAGAAAATCGATCTAAGCTTTCGTTTACGAGTAAAACGCCGAACCGGAATTTGATTTAGCGTAGTTATATGGCTTGATGTATATATCGATAAAATTAAGATTATTAATGATTTTTGGTTGGAATCGCAACAGTGTGCACAAGTTCACGAGTAGATTTACCTAATCCGTTGGAGTAATTCTTTTGTGCGCGAGCGAATTCGACGCAAAGTCGCGAACAAAAATCATATTGATGAAAATCGTGAAAATACACGTTGTTCGCGATTCTCAACCGAGAAAAATTATTCACATCGCAAAAATCGCAACAGTGTGCAATAGTATAACTAATTGGGATGTGCACACTGTTGAGATATTGTAAAATAACTCATTTTTCCATTTCTAAAAGTCGCGAACAAAATGACACGCTAGGCAGTGCGAAATCCGTCGGTGCGCTGTTCGCGGAATTTTGCTGCGAATTGATCAATAAATGTGAAAAAGCGAAACAGTGTGCAATACTACAGATATCAATGATGTGCACACTGTTTGAGAAATTTATAAATAATCAATGCCATCCACGAGATTTGTAAAACAAGTCGCACAACTCGATGGACCATTTCCTATATAAGTGGAGCAATTTAGAGCTCCGCATGCATTATTGCGCCGGCCGCTGAAGTGAACACATCGCTCTATGACATACACGAGCCTCGCTCACTATGTCTAACGGTTACTTTCGGGTCGTGAGACATGTTCAAGCTTTGAACGTGTATGATAATCATTAAATAAATTAATCATTTATGTTTCCATAACTCACGCTTTTTCAATTATCATCAATGTGGAATCAATGTAAAAATTTATTTTCATGTCGAATCAACAAAGCCAAAGGAGTGTAGTAGTGATCAAGGTCTTATCTGCATAGTGTCGGATAAGAGTGCGATCGTGGCTCACTTGCACGAATTGCGCACCATTGTCAAGGTCCTTCTTGCATAGTGTCGGGTTGGAGTGCGATTATACGCGTAGTGCAAGGATCCAAAGGCTCGTCGGGCGTAATCGTCAAATTAAATGTATTCTTTTCATAACTCGGGAGTGTAGCGATGATCAAGGTCTCATCTGCATCGTGTCGGATGAGAGTGTGATCATAGCTCCTCTGTACAAATTACGCACAACGTCCAAGGTTCTACCTGCATCGTGTCGGGTAGGAGTGCGGTCGTGAGCGTAGTACAGGGTTTCTCGAGTTCGCGCCGGGTTTCAATTAATTAATATTATATTTTCTTATGGCCAATATGAACTTATATTATTTTCAACTTTAGTAGAATCTTGAATTTTGAAATTTTTATTACAAAGTAGAATAGATGCGAATTTATCGATATTAAACAATCACTAAATTTAAAGAATTTGCAAATGGCCTTTTTGTCTAAAGAAGTTAGATGCGCTTTAAGCATCTGGCGACCGTGACAGGACGGATTGATATTGTACTCCGATGATTCGCGTCGTTCTTTTTTGTATCGAATCAATAGTACATAAGCATATCATCAATTATATTGTACGAGCAATAATCTATCGCTCGCTATCGCTCGGTCGAGTCATCCGAGTGAATTTTGATTGAAAAATCTACAAAACATTCTATAATCTTCAATATTCAATTCAGTTTCGATAAGTTATACTTTTGTTGATAGTTATCTATTGTAAATAGATATCAATCGACATCATGATGCATATAAATTATAGCCCTCGATCTTCTCTTTCGATCCATCACACCACATGTTCTTCAAATCGTTATTTTCTGAGGTGTTTATCAGATAGAAAATTGGTAAAAATGGTTTTCGGCAACGCGGCAAGTTTTCTATGACGTCTACTACGCCCCCGCGTCTATTTTTCTGGATTTTCCACCTCAGATTATGAAAATGCTCATTTGACTTTATAAATCTGCAAGATCAGATTTTGAATAGATAACCCATTTATATTATTTTTTAACGTTATCCTGGAATCAAACGTCAAATAATTGTTTTTATGGTCAATACGCCCCCACAGTATGATTTTTTCCAACACATAGCCAAATCAAATTGTAGCTCTTGACCTCCTTTTCCGATCCATTACACCGAATTTCCTTCAAATCATCATTTTCCGAATTGTTCATCACCTCCAATTCTTTCGTATGACGAAAATTCGATTATGCATAATTTTCTATGACATAGATTACGCCCCCGCGTCTATTTTTCTGGATTTTTCACCTCAGATTATGAAAATGCTCATTTCACTCTATAAATATAAAAGATCAGATTTTGAATAGATAACCCATTTATATTATTTTTTTTACGTTATCCTGGAATGAAACGTCGAATAATTGTTTTTACGGTCAATACGCCTCCACAGTATGCATTTTTCCAACACATAGCTAGTTCGAATTGTAGCGTTTGACCTCCTCTTCCGACCCATTATACCGGATTTCTTTCAAATCATCATTTTCCAAGTTGTTTATCACTTCCAATTATTTCGTATTCACGAGGCACATCTTGCCAAAAATGAGTTTTTTTCACATCTCACGCCCACGCATCGATTTTTCCAAAATTTCAATCATGGATGTGAAAGCCCATTCGATGTTCTTTCGATCGAATATACCAGACATGTCACCAAATCATAATCTCACGTATTTATCTGAGAGCATAAAAATCGCGAAGTAAACCACCAATTTCCAATCACATATTTCACGCCCACGCATCAATATTTTTGAATTTTTCATGATGAATAATTAAAGCGCTCAATGAGCTCTATCGATACCTCTAATCAGAATTTTCATCACAACGCTGTTTCATAGATTTTTTTAACGGTTTATGCGGCACAAGTTGACAAAAGTCAGTTTTTTCCATATTTCACGCCCACGCATCATTTTTTCCAAAATACTCCATGGATATTCAAGCCCATCCGTTTCCCTCCCATCCCATGGAAGTCAACTCCTTCATTGAAAAATTTTTCCATGAAATTTCTGAGAGGATTAACTTTAAAGTATAGTATAGAATAGATTCGGAAAAAATTATTGCAATGTTAACTCGTATTAAGTCAAATATTATTGAATAAATATAGCGTATTACGTAATTTATTTATGTGAGCGAGCGATAGTTTCAATTAATATTGTAATGTTAGTTTTCGATAATTATTAAGCGTGATAATTGATTGTGATGTATCAAACTCTTGCGGTCACAGAGATATACTTATTATAATCGCTAATTGTATTCCAGTTTACGATCGAAAGTATCTGTTGTCTTTATACATTTATCGATTACGGTTAATTAACGATCCACAATGCCACGCACAAGATTGCAAATAGAAGCAGAGCATCTGTTCGACAGTTCCTTCGCACAGCTAATGGACGAAGAAAAACTCGCCGGAAAATCTAGCAATAGAAAAATGGCTGAGAAGAAACGTATCAACCGGGAGACTCTTTTGATGACTCGAGTGCGCGAAATTGGAAACAGCAGCGTTATAATGGATGAAAAGCTAACGCAGTTGGAAATAGATCATCATCATCAGCTGGCTCGGAATGTAAAGGAGGCCAACGAAGAATTAGTGAAGAATCAATCATCTTTGGAAGAAGGGATTAACGCAGTCTCTGATCAACTCACGCGGATAAGAGCTCACAACGAGAAACTCGAACAAGCGTTCGACGCTCTCTGGACAGCCGGAAGTGTTGCCGATAAAGATGATCGGGACGTAGAAGAACGCGATGCTGAGAAAAAGAAATTCTCTACTCTCATGCAGAGTTTTAGATTGCAATTGAAAAACGAGATCATCGGAGAGATACACGAGACCTTCGGAGCATAGTTCAAGTATATCAAGTCAAGCATAACCGCAATCAACGCAAAACAGGAGAGGCTCGTGAACCGGGGAGACGTGCTTGTACAACGGACCAATGATATCCAAGATTGTATACAAGGATGGGAACGAGACATCGAAGATGTTAACGACCAATGCCGGAATAAAATCAGGAAACTTGCCGAAGACCAAGGAAATGATCTGCAAAATCTTGAGAAAACGGTTCACGATTTGCATATACGGTCCCCAGGCATTGCCATTTCGACATGCAACGATCGACCAACGAACTTGCATTTCACGTTACCTAAGTTCAAAGGCGGTGAAAAAGATCGACCTATACAATTTTTGAATGAAATTAAGGAATATGCTGGAGTTACAAATCCAAGTCCCACTAAGCCACGTTGCATTCTTTCCCAGTCACCTGAGGAAAGTGCTAGAGAACGGTGGTATATGTTGGAAAACGAAATCAACAATATTGATGCATTTGAAGCAAAATTCAGAGATCGATTTCGGAGCGTAACTACTCAAAGAGCTTTACGAAGAAAAGTTGAGTTTGGCCAACATAATTACTCACAAAATGAAACTAGAGTCAGCTATGCAACGAATTTATTCAACATAGTAAAAGAGCTTGAATATGAGTGCAGCGATCGCGAGTTGATTCAAAAAATTCCATACCAATTTAATCGAGAAGTTCGCAATACGATCATCGCTCAGCGAATTGAAGATAAAAATGGATTTTCAAGAGTATTACAAGAATTCGACGATGAAACCGAATTATATCGTCAACGAAACGCAATTCGCTCAAACGAAGCGACAACAAGGCCTAATCAGTCGTCGAACATACGTTCGACTATGATTGAAAAAGAGCCGATTATTCCTAAATCACCGAAAAATAGCAAAAATAAGAAGAATAATGGAGTCGGACATTCAAAAAAATTTCCAGGTCGTTTGCGAAATACTTCACGGTTTTTTCAGATTAAATTATGCAATTGTTCGCGTTGCATATCACTGATGCCAACGCAATTGCTCCGCTTTGAGTTGATTTCTCTGTGAGTTATGTGAATCTCTGAGTCGATACTATCTGTAATATTGGCATACTCAATGCGGTTAAACAGATACGTATCTCCTTCTGTTGATTCCTCTGCGAGATCAATAATCAAGCTGCCAAATTCGATACCCAATGACGTGTATTCGTCTGTCACGATCGTAACGTTTTTGTAGGAAATTTCACCAATTGCTTGGTTATCCGTAGATGAAATTTCATTACTCGCTGTATCGATTAGCATTTTCGACGCTTTAATTAAGTCGTACCCGATAATGCAATCCCTTGTTAATTAAGGAATCATTATGAATACAGATTGTATTGTTATTCCACCGATTTCCAACTGCATGAGTGCTTGAAATTCAAACCTCGACGACTTATGTCCCATTGCGCCTTTTATAATTTTTCCCGTAATGGGTAATACTTTACAGTGCTTGGAAAAGTCTTTATTGGTAACGTAGAATTCTTCCGAGATACATGTCGCCTCGCTTCCAGTATCAACAAGTGCGTTTACTTCGCAACTTTTTAATGATACTGCGATTTCGGGACAATGCCAGTGCTCGACGTTTGTTCCGCATGGATTGATATCCCACGTCAAATCTTCACGATTGATTACACAGCCACACAAAAAAAAAAAAATTTTCGACGCAGGGGGTTTGACTATTTTTACTATATATGTTTTCGGGGTCGCTGAATCCGAATCCGAGGTCGGTTTGAACCCTGCAGGTCGAGGTTTGGCCATAACCTCAAAAAAACCTAGTGAATTAGAATTTCCAGGACATTTTAATTTCTATAACTGTATAACTTGTACAGTAAACGTCTAAAACCTCTAAACCCATAACCGAATAAAACCATAAGCCCATAACACCATAAGCTCTGGACGTTGTTTGGCCATAACCTCAAAAAGCCTAGTAAATTAGAATTTCCAGGACATTTTAATTTCTATAACTGTATAAATTGTACAGTAAACGTCTAGAACCTCTAAACCCATAACCGAATGAAACCATAAGCCCATAACACCATAATCTCTGGACGTTGTTTGGCCATAACCTCAAAAAACGTAGTAAATTAGAATTTCCAGATTATTTTAATTTCTATATAACTGTATGACTTGTACAGTAAACGTCAAAAACCTCTAAACCCATAACCAAATAACACCATAAGCTCATAACACCATAAACTGTGGACGTTGTTTAGCCATAACCTCAAAAAACCTAGTAAATTTGAATTTTCAGAACTATGCATTGTATATAACTATATAACTTGAACAGTTAACGTCTAAAACCTCTAACTCTATAAGCACATAACTCCACAACCCCATGACATCATAACCCCATAACACCATAACCCCATAACATCATAACCGCATAACCTCACAATCCCGTTATACTATATTATATAATCACCTAGGTTTATAATCAAATAATTCAAACTGTATAAAATCCTTTGGGTTTATGGGGTTCGACAAAGTTAACCTTCAAACTTATCAATATATTACCTTATAACCTAATAACAACATGCCCATATAACCCTGTAACCCCAGATTTTCGAGCCGTACTATCCTATAACAATATAACTCGAACTACGCTGTCACAAGAAGAGGTTTTAGACGTTTACTGTACAAGTTATACAGTTATAGAAATTAAAATGTCCTGGAAATTCTAATTTACTAGGTTTTTTGAGGTTATGGCCAAACAACGTCCAGAGTTTATGGTGTTATGGGCTTATGGTTCCATTCGGTTATGGGATTAGAGGTTCTAGACGTTTACTGTACAATTTATACAGTTATAGAAATTAAAATGTCCTGGAAATTCTAATTTACTACGTTTTTTGAGGTTATGGCCAAACAACGTCCAGAGTTTATGGTGTTATGGGCTTATGGTGTTATTCGGTTATGGGATTAGAGGTTTTAGACGTTTACTGTACAATTTATACAGTTATAGAAATTAAAATGTCCTGGAAATTCTAATTTACTACGTTTTTTGAGGTTATGGCCAAACAACGTCCAGAGTTTATGGTGTTATGGGCTTATGGTGTTATTCGGTTATGGGATTAGAGGTTTTAGACGTTTACTGTACAAGTTATACAGTTATAGAAATTAAAATGTCCTGGGAATTCTAATTTACTACGTTTTTTGAGGTTATGGCCAAACAACGTCCAGAGATTATGGTGTTATGTGCTTATGGTTCCATTCGGTTATGGGTTTAGAGGTTTTAGACGTTTACTGTACAATTTATACAGTTATAGAAATTAAAATGTCCCGAAAATTCTAATTTACTAGGCTTTTTGAGGTTATGGCCAAACAACGTCCAGAGCTTATGGTGTTATGGGCTTATGGTGTTATTCGGTTATGGGTTTAGAGGTTTTAGACGTTTACTGTACAATTTATACAGTTATAGAAATTAAAATGTCCTGGAAATTCTAATTCACTAGGTTTTTTGAGGTTATGGCCAAACCTCGACCTGCAGGGTTCAAACCGACCTCGGATTCGGATTCAGCAACCCCGAAAACATATAGTAGACATAGTCAAACCCCCTGCGTCGAAAACTTTTTTTTTTTTGTGTGGCTGTGTTATCGAACAGTTACAACATTTAATTTCCTTTTGAATTAAATCGTTTTCAGTTGCACTATGTTCTTCCTTCAGTGGAACACGATCCGAGTTGCATAGTGCAACTAATGTTCGTTTCCCGTCGGAGTATTAGTAGTAGCCGTGGGTTTTTTCGAAAGACTGATTTGACTTAAAGGGGGATATACAGTTCGAATGAAAAAAAAATTCGATTTTTTTTTTTTCATAAAAAGTTAGTAAATTTCCCGTAGAATTTGCTCCTGAAACCCTTTCTTCGAAATTCAAACTCCAAGTGTTTTTTTCAAGGGATTGCTGATTGGAGTGTAAGTACGATTTAACGGTAATTCAAAACTTTCAACGCGTTTTTCTCAAAACTGCATTTTTGGAGTTTATGCCGGTGATAACTCGAAAAATAATTATCCGATTGTGCTGAAACTTATAGGGTTTTCTTTACTATAGTATTACCTATTAGATGGATTGAAAATTATTGTAATATTTCATTATTAAATATGGAAAAATGTGAGAAAATGGCGGGAAAAAAATTGAAAAAATTGAGTTTTTCGAAAAAGATACGCCAAAAGTGCAAATTTTTTTTTTAATTTTTTTTTGATAATTCATCTACTAACTGTGAATGTAATTAATGTAAATTTTTTTAATTTTTTGATTTCCGATCAAAATTGCGACCAGGAGAGCCGGCACAAGCAAAATAGAGGTAATTTTTCAACGCTATCTAACGGCCGCCATTTTGTTAGAAAAAATTTAAAAAATATATTTTTTTATACTACATGGATCAACTTATAACTGTCAAAAATTTTCGATAGATTTCATTAAAAACTACCCTTGAAAAACGATTTTCAAAAATGAGTTTTTTTTCTTGTTCGACCTGTATATCCCCCCTTAAATCATTCAGTTCTTTATCGCTTTGTTTCATTTTTTCGCGAAATTCTTTTGAATGTCTGACTTCATTATTCTTATTATTTTTGCCATTTTTCGGCGATTTATGAAGAATCGGCTCTTTCTCAATCGTAGTCGAACGTACGTTCGACGACTGATTAGGCTTTGTTGTCGCTTCGTTTGAGCGATTTGCATTTCGTTGACGATATAATTCGGTTTCATCGTCGAATTCTTGTAATACTCTTGAAAATCCATTTTTATCTTCAATTCGCTGAGCGATGATCGTATTGCGAACTTCTCGATTAAATTGGTATGAAATTTTTTGAATCAACTCGCGATCGCTGCACTCATATTCAAGCTCTTTTACTATGTTGAATAAATTCGTTGCATAGCTGACTCTAGTTCCATTTTGTGAGTTATAATGTTGGCCAAACTCAACTTTTCTTCGTAAAGCTCTTTGAGTAGTTACGCTCCAAAATCGATCTCTGAATTTCGCTTCAAATGCATCAATATTGTTGATTTCGTTTTCCAACATATACCACCATTCTCTAGCACTTTCCTCAGGTGACTGGGAAAGAATACAATGTGGCTTAGTGGGACTTGGATTTGTAACTTCAATATATTCCTTAATTTCATTAAAAAATTGTATAGGTCGATCTTTTTCACCGCTTTTGTACTTAGGTAACGTGAGATGCAAGTTCGTTGGTCGATCGTTGCATGTCGAATTGGCAATGCCTGGGGAGCGTATTTGTAAATCGTGAACCGTTTTCTCAAGATTTTGCAGATCATTTCCTTGGTCTTCGGCAAGTTTCCTGATTTTATTCCGGCATTGGTCGTTAACATCTTCGATGTCTCGTTCCCATCCTTGTATACAATCTTGGATATCATTGGTCCGTTGTACAAGCACGTCTCCCCGGTTCACGAGCCTCTCCTGTTTTGCGTTGATTGTGGTTATGCTCGACTTAATATACTTGAACTGTGCTCCGAAGGTCTCGTGTATCTCTCCGATGATCTCGTTTTTCAATTGCAATCTAAAACTCTGCATGAGAGTAGAGAATTTCTTTTTCTCAGCATCGCGTTCTTCTACGTCCCGATCATCTTTATCGGCAACACTTCCGGCTGTCCAGAGAGCGTCGAACGCTCGTTCGAGTTTCTCGTTATGAGCTCTTATCCGCGTGAGTTGATCCGAGACTGCGTTAATTCCTTCTTCCAAAGATGATTGATTTTTCAATAATTCTTCGTTGGCCTCCTTTACATCCCGAGCCAGCTGATGATAATCTATTTCCAACTGCGTTAGCTTTTCATCCATTATAACGCTGCTGTTTCCAATTTCGCGCACTCGAGTCATCAAAAGAGTCTCCCAGTTAACACGTTTCTTCTCAGCCATTTTTCTATTGCTAGATTTTTCGGCGAGTTTTTCTTCGTGCATTAGCTGTGCTAAGGAACTGTCGAGCAGATGCTTTGTTTCTATTTGCAATCTTGTGCGTGGCATGGTGGATCGTTAATCAACCGTAATCGATAAACGTATAAAGACAACAGATACTTTCGATCGTGAACTAGAATACAATTAGCGGTTATAATAAGTATATCTCTGTGTCCGCAAGAATTCTCTGAGTTTGATACATCACAATCAATTATCACGCTTAATAGTTATCGGAAACTAACATTACAATATTAATTGAAACTATCGCTCGCTCACATAAATAAATTACGAAATACGCTGTATTTATCCAATACTATTTGATTCAATACGAGTTAACATTGCAATAATTTTTTCCGAATACAATATAATTTATGATATGCTCATGTACTATTGATTCGATACAAAAAAGAACGACGCGAATCATCGGAGCACAATATCAATCCGCCCTGTCACGGTCGCCAAAAATGTTACGTTCACGTTTGTTTGGATAATCCGACTCATTTTGTGAACGCACGGACACGGTCGCCATATGCTTGAAGCGCATCAAACTTCTTTAGAAAAGGCCATTTGCAAATTCTTTAAATTGAGTGATCGTTTAATATCGATAAGTTGGCATCTATTCTACTTTGTAATAAAAATTTCAAAATTCAAGATTCTACTAAAGTTGAAAATAATATAAATTTATATTGGCCATAAGAAAATATAATATTAATTAATTGAAACCCGGCACGAACTCGAGAAACCCTGTACTACGCTCACGACCGCACTCCTACCCGACACGATGCAGGTAGAATCTTGGACGTTGTGCGTAATTTGTAGAGGAGCTATGATCGCACTCTCATTCGACACGGTGCAGATGAGACCTTGATCATCGCTACACTCCCGAGTTATGAAAAGAATACATTTAATTTGACGATTACGCCCGACGAGCCTTAGGATCCTTGCACTACGCGTATAGTCGCACTCCAACTCGACACTATGCAAGAAGGACCTTGATCGCTACTACACTCCTTTGGCTTTGTTGATTCGACATAAAAATAAATTTTTACATTGATTCCACATTGATGATAATTGAAAAAGCATGAGTTATGGAAACATAAATAATTAATTTTTTTAATGATCATCATACATGTTCAAAGCTTGAACATGTCGCACGACCCGAAAGTAACCGTTAGACATAGTGAGCGAGGCTCGTGTATGTCATAGCGCGATGTGTTCGCTTCAGCGGCCGGTGCAATAATGTCTGAGGAGCTCTGAATTGCTCAACTTATATAGGAAATGGTCGTATCGAGTTGTGCGACTTGTTCTACAAATCTCGTGGATGGTAGTGACTATTTACAAATTTCTCAAACAGTGTGCACATCATTGATATTTGTAGTATTGCACACTGTTTCGCTTTGTCACATTTATTGATTAATTCGCAACGAAATTCCGCAAACAGCGCACCGACGGATTTCGCACTGCCTAGCGGGTCATCTTGTTCGCGACTTTTAGAAATGAAATAATGAGTTATTTTACAATATCACAACAGTGTGCACATCCCAATTAGTTATAATATTGCACACTGTTGCGATTTTTGCGATGTGAATAATTTTTCTCGGTTGAAAATCGCGAACAACGTGTATTTTCACGATTTTCATCAATATGATTCTTGTTCGCGACTTTGCGTCGAATTCGCTCGCGCACAATAGAATCACTTCAACGGGTTAGGTGAATCTACTCGTGAACTTGTGCACACTGTTGCGATTTCAACCGAAAATCATTAATAATCTCAATTTTATCGATACGTACATCACGCCATATAACTACGCTAAATCAAATTCCGGTTCGGCGTTTTACTCGTAAACGAAAACTTAAATCAATTTTTTAACGGTCTCATTTTATCAAAATACGTAATCTACTGTGCATACTGTAACGATTTTCCGCAATTTTCATAAATGATTACATTAATCAAACAAAATAATGGATATATGTGTCCAAGATGGCCGTTTCAAGATGACGGCTCATGATTTTGTACATTTTTAGTCGGAGAATCGTGAAATTTCGGACCAATGGGTTTTCGGAGGCGCTGATGATAAATCTGACATCAGATTTTCAAAATTCTGTGTCCAAGTCTCTTCAACCATTGTATCGTGTAGAGCATACCCGAAAATAGTAAGAATGACTATTTTGCAATAAACCTTCCGTCTTATTCATCAAATTATTCGAGCTTGGAAAGTACAAACAAAATTTCTGCTATTTGGGACTTAATGGGTTAAGAAGTATATTAAAGAATAAATAAGTAAATAAACAAACAAACAACACATCATATGATCATTGAGAAATTTCAAATCTTTGTAATTTTATTAATAAATAATACAATATATATGTATGTTTCTCAGATATTATACCTAGTTGCTACAAATGTTCCATTGTTTTTTTTACCACTAAACATGGAGGGAATTTCGGCAATAAATTCGGGTCTAGTATTATATCTGAATCTTCAATATCAGAAACACAATAAGCATGATAAGAAGTATTAAAACATATTGTTTGAAATTCTTCAATATGAAAATGAACATTACCATTAACTAAATATATTTCTTTTACTGATCCAAATCGAATACCATCTGCAGTCGATCTACTTATACATATTGTCTTCTTAGAAAATTGTTTCACAAAAATTATCACGTATTTTACAGTAGACACGCATAAATGTCCTCGACATTTTGGGATAAATTTTTTCAAATCATTTAATGCTTCCTTACAGTTGATTGGTCCATGTTCTACATCTTTTAGTTTCAATGGCATAAATTCCAAATCATAGCAGAATTGTAACTGATCCCTAATAGCTAAAGTCATTGGTAAATGAATACTTGACGTAGTACCGACTGCTATTTCTTTTAACTGTTTGTTTCGGCGTTCAAATCTCATACTCGAATAATGGATGACTGGACCATTTAATAATATAATGTCACTGTAATGTAATAAGAAATGCATCTTTGGCTTCAGATTGCCAAACAAATTCAAATATAATCGATTATGTATTTCAATTACTTCTTTGAGTATTTGAATTTGACCTCTATCTAACTCCGGTGCAGTCAAAATCCCAATAATATTTCTGAGACATTTGTACAGTTTCCAGCAAGCATCATTATGCGGTATCAGATCACCTATCATCAAACCAAAATAGCGAACTAAGCATAATGATTCGGAAGCTGCTTGCTTCATTCTTACTTCACCTAAATTGACGAACAAAGGTCTTGGTTTGTTCAGTTTTTCAATTTCATTGTATGCGAAGCTCTCTATTCTGTTGTTTATAATCTCTAGACTGATAAGTTTTCGTTTGATTAAACTTCCGCAAATTTCAGAAATATCGTAATCTATAATGCCATCGAACAAATCATGCATTACGTTCACTGCTTTGTTTCTATATATGTGGAAATTCTTAATTTCATTAAATACACATTTTTCTTGAATACCAGTTAATGGGAAGTTATTTAATTTAACATCATGTTCGTATGCAGATTCTGTTCTTAAAATAGTTGGATCTTCAACTGTCAGTCCTTGGCATATATCTTTAGAGGCATAACAAAATCTGCAATAACGATTCGCAACAAAACTACCCGAAAATCTACATATAGTGTTGATCCCTAAGTTATCGCCTAAGACGAGTACACATTGAAAATAGATTTGTCTTACTTGGCCGTCCATATTTATGCTTATATCTTGATCTGAGAGAAAGTTGATATCTTCAATAAGCTTTTTAAATACCACTTGGTGCCAGATTTTTTTAAATATTTAGAGTGGAATATTGTAGACACGAAAACATTTTCTAACTTAGCTTGCAAATGAGGAGGTAATGAAGCAAGAGAAACGCAAACTCCGCCTAATTTTTCTTCACCTGCGTGACTAGCCAATGGGTTTCCAGCTTCGAATTCATCAAAATATACATATATAGGGAATACTAATTGTCGTGTAATTTCAATTTTATACTGTTTCATCTACATATCTCCTTGAATAAAGTTTGATAAAATTGTTCTTTCTTTGAAAAGAGTCTCGGCATACTTGCACATTCAATGAAAAAATCCAGGCTTACTAAAAACTGCTTCCATAGTCTTTGGAAGTGATATACGAGCTGCGTATACGGGTTTTTTGTTAACCTTGACATTTCGCGAATTATCATGAATGTATACAGATTTACTGCCAATTTCAAATAATTCGGGTGGTACGTAAAAACTTTCCGTTTCGTAGAATTCAAATCGTAAATGTTCAGTAGAAAATTTTGTAAAAAAGTGTCTATTATCATAAAGAATGAACTGTACCTTATGATATGTTGCTTCATTTGTAAAAGGTTTCAATTTAATATCCATTTCATATTGCATGAAAGGAATAATAATATTAGTGATCAAGTGGTTAATTTCTTGTAGAGCGGAATTGACTGCTTTCTGTGAAAGAAGTGGATTTTTACACAGTGAAAGAGTGAAACGTAATAATTCTTTATCTAGGACATTTTCGTTAAATTGAGAGATATTTTGAAAAACTTGCTGGAACTCCATTTTATTCTAGTTAACAAATATGATTTAGTACAGTCAATAAATTATTCCTACAATATAAAAAATGAAAAAATTCGTTAGTTCAACTTAACAATTGTAAAGCTTGTATTAATTCAGAAACGCCTCTGAATAACCCTGTGGAAGTCGGAGAACTGTATATTTGTTTTTTTATGAACTGCCAGACATGATTACACAGAATCGGAAAATCTTTATGCATAACTTTGATACATTTAAAGCAAATATCAATAGCATAAGGAGCAGAATGAACTTGATAAATATTGTTCTCTATAAGCACATAAGATGATGGAATAGAACTCAAAGAATCTCCATTTATAACAACATAAACAGGATGAAACTCGAGTTTATGGTCTACGTGTAACTGCTCCAACCTACGTTTCTCCCTCTCTAAGGCTTCATTGAAGTTTTCAGTGTCCTAATCAATCACATTAAAATCATTGTTACTTATCCTGTCTATAAAATTTGTCTAGAAAGTATAATTTAAAGCGATGGAATCCTTACCTTTATATGTAGTATGAATGTACGCAAAACTTCCTCTTTATCAGGATACCAATTTTGTCCAGACTTATTCCGGACAGTTTGTTTGATGATTTTTTTGAACAAGAATGGCAGTAAATATAATGCTAAGACTTGGATATTGTATGAAAATGGTTTTGATTTTTTGTAAGAAATATTTCGAGATTAGATAATTCAACTAAGATGATTATAAGAAGATATTTACGATCAATCAAGCAGGCTTCGTTATTACGGAGTAAACTTTTTATAACTTCGTCTTTTTTTCTAGTCTGTGCAAGTTTAATTATACTTGTTGCAATCACTGGCCAATTCTGCTGGAATAAATTTTCCGGTTTTGAAAAAAAAAACAGTAAAATCAGCTTTTACCTGTAACGAGTAAAGAAAATATTGTAATGCTTTCGGGGTTTTTGTTAGATTTGTATCAAATTGTGTAAAAATATGTAATTTATATACATACACACACACATATTAGTGTGGGTGGGTGGGTGAGTAAATATGAATGTGAATATGAGTACGCCCATTAGGAATTAACAGAAACTATTTTAAAATTCCATTCAATCCTTGCTTTACAGATAAAGATATTGTAGGATTCATTATTATAATTTTCACTTTAATTATAATTTGTTTGATTGCTCCATATTTTCATATTCATATCAATATATGAACTAGAACAGTTGGCTCTGTTCGACAGTAATGTATAGCTCTAGACTAAGGCAGCACTAGAACTTCAAACTGTACTCTCCTGGTGTCAGGAACATATTCGTATAGTGTGAGGCTAAAATTGATGACCCGAAAGCTTCCTACGTATACGTTGATAAGTCAAATTGACATAGGCTATCAGAATTACATTGATATTTACACACTCACATACACAGAGCTATATATGTATGTATTGATAACATTCCTTTTAATATACAGGCACACAGACATGAAAATGATTTTTTTTGCACAATCTAATATAAGAAATTTCATTTTTTGTAGTGCATTTTCTGTTCTACAATTCTGTAGTGGTACTCACCAAAAGATATCCGAGTGGATTGGCTAAGTTTGGAAAGTATTGAAAATGCACTCAACGGTGTTGTCTCTAAAGTACGTTATTTTATCATCAACAGCTGTTTCGCTCCACGTTTTAACGTAATCAGGATCTATAACAGCAACTGGAGTCTTCAATTTTTCTAAATCCTCTTAGAGACCTTATTAGATTTAGTGATTCGACCAGTATAGAGAGTTTCTTGAAGATAGGTCGGAAACAGCTCTACTATCGACTTGGTCAATTCTTCAAATCATTCTGAAGTTATGCTGTCAAGAAGGAAAAAAAAATTAATCTACTGATAATTAATGAGAGTCATTCAGTCAAACACTTAACAGTTCCATAAAACTTACGTGTAGCATCTGGTCCTGTGAATTTCATTAAGAACTATCAATTTTGAGACTTTATGGATGTCCTCCTCTTTGTATCAATTAATCTCTTCAGATTTTCCTTACTGGATTCAAAATCATACGCTTGAATTAGAAGCTCTCTTTCGCCATGCTGCATGAGAACTTGGTATGCATAGTTAGTAGTCCTAGTTGCAGGTACAGAAGTTACAGTTTGCGACAGTCCAATCTGCTCAATGCGCTCTTGGTTAGCCGTATCAATAAGTATATAACCTGTAAATCATTCAGAATATTAATAGTATTTGAAGTAACAAATCTAAAGGAACAATTTTGATACTGTAAAACTGGATCACTATGTCAAAAATAATGGAATATGAGTATAAAATAGAATGATTAATTATGCTTTTACATGTTTATAACACAGCCCCGACAAGAAATTTGCGTAAGGCAACCGGAGCCAATCACCCGGGCCGTATCAGTTTACTATTGATATCAATGCTTTGAGAAATTGGGCTATTTTTAATAATATAAGCCATAAGACTTTGGATGAACTTTTAGCAATTTTGAAGCCTTTGTTGCCTCAGCTACCTAATAGTTCAAAAACTCTATTGAATTCAAGAAATTGTGAGTATGAAGTAGAAAAATTTCCTCCAGAACATCCAATGGAATCAGAATTTGTGTACTTTGGATTAGCTGAACAGCTACTCAAAATTGTACATCCTTCTAATCACCAAAGGTCAAAACTGAAACTCCAATTTTTTATTGATGGCCTGCCATTATTTAAATCATCAAATACACAGTTTTGGCCTATACTGGGTAGGATTTTTATGGAGTCAGAGATTTATCATCGTAGCAATTCACTGTGGCGAAGGAAAGCCAGAATGTTTGAAGTCATACTGTTCAAAATTTGTCGAAGAACTTAATTATTTGCTAGCTAATGGGATAACTATTGAAGAAGTACAATTTGAAATAGAAATAATGAATTTTATATGTGATCGCCCAGCTCGTGCTTTCATCAAAGAGATTATTGGACAAACAGGCTATTTTGCTTGTGAAAGATGACTTGCTCATGGTATTAGTTACAAGAACAGAATAATATATCCATGTAAAAACCGCTGCCAAGTTCCTCAGCAGTATGCTTTCTCAAAGTATTGCAATTGAACCTCAACTTGCATTAATCACCACTCTTTGAGAAAGCAAAATGAACCTCTAACTTATTTCCTCCACTCCATAGTAACGGTTGCTAAGGACGTAAACAACGGTTGCTATGGCAAAT
Source organism: Aphelinus atriplicis (assembly GCA_020882685.1). Lineage (NCBI taxonomy): Eukaryota > Metazoa > Arthropoda > Insecta > Hymenoptera > Aphelinidae > Aphelinus > Aphelinus atriplicis. The sequence goes on along the minus strand of JAJGQD010000017.1, from coordinate 217,669 downwards.
ATCCGAGCTTCGGTGTTCTTACTTCTTAGTCGTCAACAGTTCCGAAAATGGACCTCTAACTGACTTTTCTCATTCCATAGCAACGAGTAATAAGGACGTCAACAACGGTTGCTATGGTAAATGTCGGAGCTTCGATGTTCTTACTTCTTAGTCATCAACAGTTCCGAAAATGGACCTCCAACAGACTTTTCCCACTCCATAGTAACGGTTGCTAAGGACGTAAATAATGGTTGCTATGGTAAATGTCGGAGCTTCAATGTTCTTACTTCTTAGTCATCAACAGTTCCAAAAATGGACCACCAACTGACTTTTTCCATTCCCTAGTTACGGTTGCAAGGAATATAAACAACGGTTGCTAGAGACATCAACAATGGTTTCTACGTGAAATGTCTCTTTGATTCTTATAGAATCCTATAAATATACAAACCCAAATGATCATTTATCATGAATTATATGGGAACTTATCAAAAACACGATAGCGACGGTTGCCATGGAAATAATCAACGGATGCTGCTAAACACCGAACTCAGTTCACATTTTTCGGAGACCGACCTGTGTGCAAAATTTCAGGACGATCGGACTATTCCTTCCAAAGTCATCGTACGACAAAAAAAGGTCAGTCTGAAGCAGAATTTTGTATCTCCATAGCAACGGTTGCTAAGAGAATAAACAATGGTTGTTCCAAAATGAATGTCTTATCGATACATAGAAAATTTTAAAATTTTACCATAAGTTTGTGAAAATTTGGATGAAAAAAGAGTATATCTGTAACTCGATAGAAGTATAAAAGTGATAGAACTCGATAGTGTATAAAAGTGAACGTTAACCCTGGTTACATTTAACAGACTCAAGTGATGAAAGAGAGTAACTGTCAAGTATTTGTAAATATGAGACTGTCCTAATTAAAGTTAAATGTAGATTGAAAAATTAAAGCTTCTGAATGTACATACTCTGATTTAATTGTACCTAGAAAATTTTCAAATTTTACATTCCAGTGTTAAATGTCATTTGAAAAATCAAAGCTTTTGAATATACATACTCTGATTTAATTGTACATAGAAAATTTTCAAATTTCACCATAAGTTTGTGAAAATTTGGATGGAAAAAGAGTATATCTGTAACTCAATAGAAGTATAAAAGTGAACGTTAACCCTGGTTACATTTAACAGAGTCAAGTGATAAAAGAGAGTAATTGTCAAGTATTTGTAAATTTATCAGTTTTTTAAACATTTTATTTTGTGTTTATATATAATTAAATGATCTTAGAAACATTCTTCTCTCAATAGTGCAATTACTGTAAGATTTGATTCTATTACCAATTAGCTTTATATATGAGAGTATGAACTCATTTTCGATCAACCGGCCAAGTACCATGGCTCGCTTGTAGATGGCGAGGCGTTGAGTCGCGCGTGTATAAGGTATAGCGCGGCGCTCTCTCGCAAGAGAGTCGGCGTTCTACCGTCTATATAAGGGAGCTTGGACATTGGACCAACTCGCGCCTTCGCGGTCAATCCCAGTCTCCAATTTGGTCATTCCATATTGGAGTACACTTTTTTGAATAATATTTCGTGACACAGAAATAATATGGCCGGTAAACGATTAAATTAAAACGGACCCAAGTCGTACGTCAGAATCAGTTAGCCAATAAGCCTAACACGGGCAGAAAGTAAAGTTGGATCTATGAAACATATTGTTACAATTGTCAAGCCATGCGTTTGCTTCATATTCCTGATATCTTCCCAGGTTCGAAGTTTCAATAAAATGAACAGCTTTCTGCATTTCTGTATTTAAACATGCCCCGATGTAGGTAGCTCCGGTATCCATCTAATATATACCTCCCCTAAAACCATTCTTTACTTGTGAACTCGTTGTACGTTTCTTTAAAGGTTCGCTACTCTTCCATCAGAAATATATTATCAAAGCAATATTGTTTTGTTTCAGTTGTATTTAGTATTCTAGAAGAAAAACCAAGAAGAAAAATAAGAATACATTTTTTCGATTCGAGGCTCATGTCTCTTACAATCGCGTTATAAACAAATGGAATTCAGTGATATCAGGGAAGTCGATTCACTTTGGGTGCAATTCGTTCAAATAATTATTGTATAAACATTGGATCTTGAAAAAAGAGAAAATAGTGATATTTTTTCAAAAAAGCACGCAATCCCGCAATCAGTTTTCATCACATGGTGATAGCGTAAGCATTGGCAGAAGCCACTTTTTCTCGGTTTTACTGAATTCCAATTGTTTATAACGCGATTGCCAGAAAAATAAGCCTCAAATCGAAAAAATGTGTTTCACGTTTTTTTCTTGGTTTTTCATCTAGAATCGATTGACACCATTGCTTTCTCGAATTTACGAATTTGGGTGCAATTTGTTTGTTTAAATAATTATTGTTTAAACAATTGGAAATGGAAAAAGAAAAAACACGGGTATTTTTTTTCAAAAAAGCACGTGATCCAATAATTAGTTTTATGATATCTCCGCTGGTTTGGACATGGGCCTTAATGGGTTAATATGGTCAAAAAATTATGCCAGTGCATCAGATAGCATAAGCAATTTTATTTTTCATAGTAAAAATTCACCTTCGAATAAGATATACTTAACGACAAGTATATTCCTTATCCTGTGGTTCGTTGTTGGATAAATTTTCAATCAACTAAATGTTTTTAGGTAGAATTAATTATATTTCTTTGTAAATATAAAAATGCTGAAGCGACTAAATTTTTTTGAGAGGGTAAAAATTGCAAGATGTCTTTTAGTTCTTTTTCTATTTAAATACATTTAAAATAATAATTACAGAATATGAAGCCTTCTTTCTGCTTCATGTTTCTTTGCTACGGATTTCAAACTGATTTATTTAATATACAGTAATATCAAACATTATCCAACTAGTATGGTTATCCAACAATAGAATGAATATTTTTCAAATTACACTTAATTCTTGTAGTTACTAATGTTAAGATGGAAAATAACTCGAATCACAAATTTATGTCAAGTACTAATTTAATTTTGAAGAGGTTGATCTCAAAAATTATATAAATGGTGGAAATAAAATAAAATACACCATTTGCATCTTTATTTCTCATAGAAAAATATTTACCTTTGAAAAAGGAATACATTGACGGCAAGTAGGTTCCGTAAATTTGTAAATGTCCGTTTGATCCTAGTCTATTCAAGTGTATGTAAGAGAATAATATGATTCAAATCGAATATATCATTTGAAAATATCACTTCAATAGACATTTTTACCAATAAACTATCTTTATACATTCCAGTTTATTTTGTCAATTATGACCCAAGAAAGTAATGAAATCTAGAATCTGATGCCAAGTATTCAACTGGTGTGATTATCCTACCACCAAACAAATATTTTTGCAAATTACACTCACAATCAATTATATGTCAAGTAAAATTTATCAAATGTACGTGAGAAAGTGATAATATGACTCTTCTTCTTTGGTTCATGTTTCTCTGTTACGGATTTCAAACTAGTACGCTATTTTTTTTAAATATATAGATGTATCACTTTCGAGGCTTTTTTCATATATTCCAGTTCATTTCGTGAACGATGACACGAGAAAGTAGCAAAATCTAGCATCAACTGACAAGTATTCAACTAGTGTGATAGCCCTAAAAACATTCACCTTTGAAAAAGGTATACATTGACGACAAGTATGTTCCGTATCCCATAGTTCGTTGTTGGATAAATTCTTATACGACTAAATTTTTTTATGTAAAAAGAAAAAATTATATCCCAGTAGGGATTGCTTTCAGAAGAGAAAAAAAAATGAAATATATCTACCTCATGTTTCTCTGTTACGGATTTCGGACTACCTGAATATCAATTTGCTAATGTTAAGATAAGAAAGTACTAAAATCACAAATCCATGTCAAATACTTAACTCATATAATTTTGTAGAAGTTTAGTAGAAAAATTATAAATGGTTTGAATCAAATATAATACACCTCGAGCAATTTTTCTTCGTCATAGTTAAAAATGAACCTTTGAAAAAGGTATACGTAGATGACAAGTATGGTCCGTATCCCTATATTTCGTTGTTGAATAAATTCTTATGCGACTAAATTTTGTTACGTAAATAGAAATTTGGAAATGTCTGTTTAATCTCAGTCCATCCAAATGCATGTAAGATTAATTCGACGGCCCTTACGAAGAAAAGCACATTTCAAATCTCCGACGAAAAAAAACACATTTCGTTTATCGGACGAAGAAAAACACATTTCGGCTTCTCGGGCGAAAAAAAGCACATTTCAGTTTCTCAGCCGAAAAAAAACACATTTCAGCTTCCCAGACGAAAAAAAGCACATTTTGGCTTCTCGAACGAAGAAAAGCACATTTCGGCTTCTCGGGCGAAAAAAAGCACATTTCAGTTTCTCAGCCGAAAAAAAACACATTTCAGCTTCCCAGACGAAAAAAAGCACATTTTGGCTTCTCGAACGAAGAAAAGCACATTTCGGCTTCTCGGACGAAGAAAAGCACATTTCAGCCTCTCGGACGAAGAAAAGCACATTTCAGCCTCTCGGACGAAGAAAAGCACATCTGAGTTTATAGGACTGTGGGAAATAAAGTGCGTATTCCTGCGTGATAAACTATTACACTCCACGCTCTCACGCACTTCCACGAGTATTGAGATACTCAATTTTAATACATCTTAACGTTCGATATACTGTGATTTCTCATTTTTTAATTCATTCGACTTATTAAAATTTGGAATGTCAATGGATTTCGATGAAATTTCGCACACACGGGTTTTTTGGGTCGCTGATCCCAAATCTGACCTCTGATTTTGAAAATTCGAATAAGAACATCCAAAATGGCGGGCACAAAATTTGGAAATTCACTCGAATCCAGACTCAAGGGTGGTGGATGCGTCTTTGTCTCCGATAGTGATTCTCGATTGCCTCAATTCAACTAATGTATTTTTCAATCAGTCTTTTATTATAATTGTATCAAAAATAGATTCATAAAAAATGATGAGAACTGGTGTATTCAGATACAGAGTTTCGAGGGACATACAATATACTCTATTTCCTGTAATAGCATAACGGGCAGTTATGAGTATTGAAGTTCATGCGTTAAAAAATAATACCCCTATCTGACATATTATTTATGGATTCACTACCCATAATTATATCATATTGCATATTTTCTCTTTCAAAATTCTATAATAAAAAAAAATATCAATATCTTCGTTTAAATGAAATTATAAATCGTAATCAATCTTTAATGACGAATTTTTCCTTGATCTGCATTATGAGAATATAATGAGTGTCATTTTTGTGAATTGACGCATAGGTTTGTTCCTATATACTTGCGAACGCACCCTTATACAAGCGCAACGAGCTTATTTTTGAATATAAAATTTCGAATAGTTCGATTTGGGGATGATTGAAACGGACAATCAAAGAATACACAGCTACATTCCAGATTTCCAGTGCTGCACAAAATAAGTCAGGTGGATGAAACTAATTACTGGTCGATACTAGTAGGTCTGTAAAATGGATGAGTATAACATCGATTACGGTAAGTGAATATAAAATTCAACATAGATTGTAAATGAATACTTGCAAGTATTTCATTTGCAACATGTCATGTATTTTTTTTGTTTAAACTTCGCACGGAGTGAAGAACAACAGGTTCTTCAATCCGCTCAGAGAATTTTAGATGGTACATATGACTTTCAAGGAGAGTCATTTGATAATTTTCGTGAGCCAGTCTATAGTACGTATTTAGTTAATACTATGTCAATATTTAAAATTGGTATAAGCCCTTCTAATTATTGTTTTTTCTAGCTGAACTTCATCCCCTACAATCAAGCTCGTGGCAATTCCCTATAGACGAGGATTCCCGGGTCGATTTTGTATCCAATGAATCGACCATGGAGTTAACGACCGATTTGGCTTTTTCAACGATCTATCTATCTAATAATAGTAAGTCATCAATATACATTCATAAATGAGTTATGCAGTAATGTATCGATGTCCCCTACAAAAAGAAAACACGTAATTCCTCCCGTGAAGAAAGACACATCTCCCAGTCTCCCCGCAAAGAAAGACACATCATTTCGCAGTCTCCCCACGAAGAAAGATAAATCTCAAGCTGTGAATACACCTAAATCATATTCAAACTTGAACGGTCGAATCATCCTAATCATAATCTTATGTTTAATGACTTAACTGCCAAAATTATTCATTCAAGCTTTATTTGTGATGACGATCTTGCATTTTATACAGTCATTTTAGATATTTAACATTGTATTATTAACAAGAATAAAAACATAGGGTGTCTCATCGGCGTTTTCAGTTTCGTCAGTTGCTTGAAGATGGCAGCATAACTGTTCTGCTATATGCGAGTGAGAGAGAAAAAGTTCGAATCGATTTCAGTTGCGTGAAAGTTGACGATGATCGTACGTTTAATAAAAAAAATTCGCCAACAATACGTATACTTTATACTCAGAAAAAAGTGAGACTATGAAAGCCTCGTTGGCGGGAACTGTGGCGACACCGCTAACTGCGCTCGGCTGCGCTCGGCTGCGCTCGGCGATTCTCGCATCATGGCGTATATGCATAGAGTGAAAACGTGAGGATTGCTGGCTGTACAGAGCTGCAGAGCGAATCAAGTACAACGCGGACGCAGTTATATATTATTATTATTATATTTTACAAATACGCGAGATCGCGAACAGCGGATATAACCCGGGTCTAGTGCTGCAAATGTGCTAAACTTTGATTTTCGGTTGATTGAAAATCAAAGTATTCGCCGTAATAGGCTAACCTGTATTAGGTAAGAATATTTAATTCGAAATGAAAAAATATGTGAATAATTAAATTCATAATTTTATAATAACATGTTATTTGATTCTTTTATAATAGGTTTTGGAAGACAAATCGTCGAAAAAGTGACTCCGATTTGTAATATGCCAATACTGACTTCTACACATGAAGTTGCAATTCCATGGATGAACAACTCAAACAGCATTTGGCTACAACGCAAAGCAGATTATTCAGAAGCAAATGATCTTCAAATATTATTTGACTTCTATTCAAACACAGACAAATTGGTCATTCCCAAACAAAATGAGTTATATGCTGCTCTTAGTGCTGATGGAAACTGGTACAGAGTTAAGGTTACTCAAGTGCTGAAAAATGAAGTACAAGTGACGCTCTTAGATTATGGCAATATTGAGATATAATAATACTGGGCTGGATGTACTTTCTCTCAACGCCGTAACCGAGTGGGACAAGGATGTTAGTCGGAGGCTGATTGATCTCACGCCTCCTGATAAATGTTTTCAAGCTCTCATAATCACCAACAAAGCACCTTTGTGAATTGATCTTTTTAATGGAGAACAAAGCCTTAGTAAACTTTTGATCAGCGAAAAACTAGCTGCCTGCATGAAAAATATGGAGTTGGTAGAAGAAGAGCGTGATCCCCGATCAGCTTTTGTTAGTTATTGTGTCTCAGTCGATCAATTTTGGTTGTAAGAAGAAAAATACGTGAGTGACCTGAAGATGTTCGAGGATAGATTGCTAATGGCTAATATTCCCCCTGCCGTCACGGATATCAAAGAAGATCTGATTTGAGTTGCTCATATCCCCAATGATGATCTCTACTACCGAGCAAGGCACAAAAGTCCACTGTATGGACTATGGTAACAGCCATAACAAAAGATGTAAGAAAAATTCCAGACGATCTTGCATCCATACCTCCTCTATCCCGTAAGTGTTGTTTAGCCAAACCTTATGGGGTTGAACACTGGCCACATGGTTTTAACACTGAGTTCGAAAGGATTGCTGACAGCAGTGCTACCGTTTTCTTCCTGGATATACTTGAGGAAGGTGAGACATGTGTCATAAAATTAACCCATGATATTAAGGATTTGGCTCTGGAACTTCTAGAGAGATGCGCCAAGATCACTTCGCCAATCGATGAAAGCATTGATATTGATGATGCAAAGGTCGATTATACAAAGATTGATGATGCAAAGAATACTATTGGAGGGGAGCAACCACCTTTCATTTCACCTTCACCATGGATGAAGAAAATTTACCGAATGCTAATATGTGCTGGACCAGTTATATATGTTCACCATTGGAATTCTGGATACACAAGCAGACCCAGTTCCCAATTTTGGATGATATTACTTTGAGAATGATTGACGCTGAGCTGCTTGAAGAAGTTGGAGATATTAAAGAAGGTAAACTTTTGGCAGCCAAATTCGATGAAGATCAACCGTGGTATAGCTGGTTTATGCCATTGGTATTTCCAACTGAAGCGTTACCTGGAAGAACTATTGTTCCGTAACAACAATTTACATCATGAGGATGCTCAGTGGCATCAGTGCCTTTGTATCTGAGCATGAGAAGCCTATCATCGGAACGGATACTCAATCTGAAAGGTATGATAATGATTCCCCAGAGATTTGCTCAGATATCTCTAATGCGCTTTGTAAAACTCAAATTAGTGTAGAACAAGAAGAAACTCTGACTGAACAAAGTAGGGGCAATAAGACTAGGATATTGTTAACGAAGCCCAAGTAGATACTAATGAATTAATCAATGATTTGACAAACGTTCATGTAATTAAATATTTTTTAGGTAATGAGGAGAAAATAGTTCCAGGCTCAATATGTCGAGGGTTCTCTGTTGTTGCACAACAGATTGAACCAAAAAGTTTCCCAGCTCCTGAGTATTCAGAAATAAACCCTGAAGAAAGAATACTACCTAGCACTGTATCAAGGGGAGAACAATACTTCGTTAGTGAAAGACCGACAACATGGAAAACTCCTCATTCAGAAAAACTTTGCTGTGGGGTTGTCAACCCTCAAAGAGTTTTAAATTTTGACGAAAGTCTAGCTATTTCTGTCGAGGAAAATGAAGACATTCCACTTTAATCATTGACAAAAATGTTTGCTCTATATTTTTTGTTACACATTTGGAGTTTGACTCGTATCTAACCATATCTTATTATTATTCAAATTTGTAGAAGTACCTTGTTAATTGGTTATTAGGTATTGATATATAAGTCAAATTCCCAGGCATTTTCCTCACTGGATGACTTTACCTTAGTATTTGAGATGTTTAATTTTAATCGTTAATTCAAATTTTTTTCAACTAGAGGAAGGAAAATTCCATCAACTTTTTCAATCTAATTATTTTTCAATAAACCTTTTCTAATACAGTAAATAATTATAGTTTGAGGTGTTTTTTTTGTAAGAAAATACAAGAAATAATTGTCAAGCATAAATATTTGAAAATGTATGACTTACCAAAGAATGAAGTAGAAAAAAATATGGTGATGAGCTAGTTTGTAAAAAGGCTTCTAAAGTAAAATTCATGCAATTCTGTGTACGGCACTTGCAAAGAAATGAAGTTACAGCGTTCCAGATAGTGTACATTACAGTTTCAATTATAGTTACAATCATAGTTTCTTTACAAGTGCTGCCTCAATTTTCGGTTTAATCAAAAAATGTTCTAACTTTAAAGAACTGGGACCCAAAAGGAGAGAATGTAGTTGTCGTAGACAAAGTATTTCAAAAGAAACACCTGATAGCACAAGTGATCATTCAAGTTCACAAGATTCAAATGCAAATGATAATGAAAAAGATGCACCGACCAGTTCAATCAACATATTTACTTATGTATATTTCTACTACCTCACTAATTATTGTGTGCAAATTTAATGTACTATCTACAATTAGTCAAAGAAAATTATCAAGAAGTGGAGCTGTACAGTATTCAATTTCATCGATTGAACAATTATGAATTTTTTATTGCTAGTCGAACTTGCTCTGTAAAAATATATGATCAAAGGAAACCAACAAAGAAAATTGTCTAGAACATTTGGTTATTGTTTTCACTCAAATAAAAAGTCATTTATACCTCATCAATTGACATTATCTCTTATGTATGTTTCATATACCTCAAGGATTTTGTGTGTACCTCAAGTTCCATGTGTTGTCTTATTTTATTATGGAACACAAATCATAGCTTTTTATAATAATTAATGAAGATATTAATTATTCAAAATTAGCCATTATATAAAATTGGTAGATAATGGCTTTACTGAAGTAAGATTATTTTACTAAATTTTAGAGAAAAATTATGAATTAAAGATTCGATTCATTTTTTATCAATTCGTTTTTACTAATTCTCTACTTTATATTTTCTTATTAAAAGAATATTTTTTTAGTTGAAATTACAAATCCCGGCAAGTTTCCATTTTATGTGTTTTCTCCCATCAGGAGATTGTGGGATGTGCGACACGTGTCTTTCTTCGGCGTTCGCAGGGAGATTGAGAGAAGTGTCTTTCTCCGTGGTGAGATTTTGGTAAAATTTGGGAATGTGTCTTTCTCGTAGGGAGCGATGTAAGGTAACTAAATCTAATGTGAAAATATAGAATTCATTTCGGCACACTTTTAATATTCTGTATTTTGTACGCTCTGTGAACTCAAGTGCCGATAAAGTTATTTGTATTGTATTATTGAATTTGTTTGGTCAAAGCTCCGGTCATTTTTCAAATATAACTGCTGTACTACAATAGTTTAAAGTTAAAATATTTAATTTTTTGCATTTTTTATTTCGCGATTGAAAGTAACTAACAAAAAATACGTCAACTATTTAGTTTCTATACGTGTGGCTACTCTATCTTGTATAAAAAGATCTCATCTTTCGATTAGTTACATCAGTTCTCCTCAACGTATTTTTCCTATTCTGTAAATAATATTTTGTGATGTCACGTAGATAAAAATATCTATATGTGATTCGATTTTCCACACATCAGAGGATAAAAGTAATCTATATGTGACTCATGTTGAGACACCTCCGAAGGGTCGAATTTGGAGCGCACACTGACCACAGAAGTTGCATAATGTCCAATTTGAGTGAATTTTGTTTTTTTTTAATTTTCAATATAGTAAAATGAGTAAATGATGGTTATAGATATAGTTTCTGATAGCTATTGAACTACACTTCAACATCGCGTTCGTAGCATAATACAATTTTAATTTAAAGAGTCAAGGGAGGGCAATTAGGTACAATTATACCTTTCTTGAAATATATAGTATGCACCTTACTTTAATACATAATTATCATGATGAGCTGATTTCATCACAACTTCTTCAGCTTTATATGGACTATGTGACTATAGAAAGTTGAAAAAGATGATTCGCATGCTTTTTTTCAATCTCATTAAACTGAAGAAAGGTAGCTTTTTCACTTCACCGTCAATCCATCACATAACATTTTTTATCGAATTCATAGATTGAGTGTCTTTGAATCTGTGGATTCGTCATAGCACATATTCCTCAGAAAGTGATTTCATCGTATTAATGGTGATCTATGCTTAGGTCAAATAAATAAGTTTGCATGGATTTAGTACATCTCTTGGACACTCCCGAATGATCTATTCCGGACGTATAATATTAAAAAATAATAGCACTTTGTAATCCTACATCGATTTATCAGTACGGATTATGCATTGAATTATATTTCAATAGTTTTTGAAACCATTTTTAGGTGATGGTGTAAGATCATCTTTGCACAATCTCTACGTATTCCTTTATGATTTTTCCTCTACAAATTTACAACATAACGGTTTCGTTTTTTCTATTGATCATCAAAATAAACATAATTCTTGGATACATTTTTACGGTCCCGAATAATGTCAGTAAGATTAATTTTAATATATTATAGATTATGTTCGCAGAATTTGAAAATGTTGATATTTTCATAGTCACATTTGCAATGATCAAAGATAAGGAGATCTATATATGGCAATATAGATAAATATAAGGAGGAGAACATTGAGTACAGAGATTTCTTGATTATAAAAAATAAATGGGTTCGATTTAATATGAACAAATGTTTGCCATTGTGAAGATCAAGTTCCGAGTTACTTATACTAGGAATTTTTTATTCATAATAGATATATGTTTGATGCATACATTTTAACATATAAAATTATTTGAGTCAGTTTCACGGTTATTCTTGCATATTATTATTTTTTTTCTTCACTATAGAACACGAAACTGGCATTGCTGAATCTATTCCTATTGAATCGGCCAATATACAGCAGAGTTCATCTAATTTTGGCTCTGCATTGAATATTCATAACTCTACGCTCAATAAACAACTTTTCAATGGTGAGTGCTTTATAAAAATTAATTTCATTGGTTTAAACAATAAAGTAATTTTAAATCGCGGGGAATCTTACATCACACATGCTATTCTTGAATGAATAATTCACACTTTAAATTTAAAACATTTTCTTATTCGATTATATTCGTTTCCCCCGACGGTTAAGAACATAAACGAGACGAATCAAAATGTTGTTGTTAGACAAATCGATGAAACTTCAATGAGTAAGACGGTTTTTCAGAACTCTTGAATTTAAGACAACACACTGTACTAACAAAAATGGTAACTTTTTTTTAAAAAGTAGGCCTGTCGTAATTTTCTTATTGGAATAAAATCACTTTCTATCAGTAACACAATGGGTACACGTTATCTATGTTATATTCAGTACAGATTTTTAAAAAGACTTCAGAAAAGAAACAATTTTCTATACATGTGTGAGCTGGAATATAAGTCGTCACAGAAACGTTTATATAATAGAGAATTGCACTTAGCAAGTTTTCAAATCAATTTTCAATAAATAGTTTTTTATTTCAATAGTTTTATATCACAAAAATTGACTAAGTTATTTCTCCAAAATTCGATTGTTCTTGTGTCAGTCAAAAGAGAGAGAGAGAGAGAGAGAGAGAGAGAGAGAGAGAAGGATATGGAGAGAGAATTTCTATTTATTGTTTTAACCATATGTTCAAGACTCCCGTTTATGGTTTGAAGTTTCAAGTCTATTTCTGAATGATTATTTTTGATTTTAGATAACGAGCTCCGTAGCTCATCAACAACTAATGAAACATCAACAGCTGGCCCAAGTTTCACTGTGAGAGTAGGGTCTCGAAAGAATCGCTAAAAAAAATCACCCGGAAAAGAAAAACTAATAAAGATTCATGGGTAGACAACGCAGCTAAGAAAGCTCGCCTTTCAGGGAAAGCTGGCCAGGGCAGGAATGAAAAAAACATTAGACCACGGGAAATGAGAAGTGGATGCGGTGATACATGTCGATTCAAGTGCAGTAACTCCATATCTGAAGAGGAGAGGACTACTGCTTTTGACCAGTATTGGGAACTATCTGATAAAACCAAACAATGGAACTGTTTGCGCCAATGGGTCCCGAGGGAATTAAAATCTGCAGCAGTATCAGAAAGTTCTAAGGAGTCTGATTCCTCAGACTCTGCATCTTCGGTCGTATTAAAAAAGAAAACTCATCAAAAGGCCCAAAATTTCATTTTCACCTTGCCCAAGGGAGATGATATCGTTAGAGTTTGCAGAAAAATGTTTCTAGATACTCTCGGTAAGTAGTCCAGTGATCGTGTTCTGAATTGACTCTTCTGACTAGCATCAACACTTAAAAAAAACCAATAAATGATGAAATGATAGTCATGCCAAATTATTAATAATTGATAATTTCGAAGCTATTCACAATTATTTTTTCGGAAAATCACTGAATCATTCTATCATGTAACTATCAACGCCCATATTGATAACTTCATATATTAATCTTCAAACAGATATCTCGTACCAGTGTATAAGAACAGCTCATAATAAATCAGATGCTTCCAACTTAACTGGTGTCATCGATGGAGATCGAAGAGGTCAACATTATAACAGACCTTTCAAACTCCCAGAACCAGTAAAGGAAATCGTGAGGGATCATATTCGTATGTTTCGCACGATGCCGTCTCACTACTGCCGAGCGGAATCTCAAAAGCTTTATTTGGATGAAAGCGTTTGTTCAGTTTCAATGATGTACAGACTGTACCAAGAATTCCTTAGAGAGCATAAAATAACTGAGATGGTTTCTCATCAAATGTATGAGCAAATTTTCAATACGGAATTTAATTATGGCTTTTTCGTCCCGAAGAAAGATCGGTAAATTATATATCAATCATACTCGATTAGGATAGATATTTCAGTAAAATTTATTTCCCAAATTCACCTGCAAAATAATTCAATTGCTCACAGCAAAAAATAATTGAAAGATTTTTAAATTTTGTGAAGCTATTGAATTTTCGATGTATGAGTTTACAAGGATCATTTAAATACATTCCAGAATTTTTCTTCTCAATTTTCTATGTTAGGAATATTTTCTATTTCATGCCGAGTTTAATTATAAATTACATCTGTAATGTATCTATAACTTTAATATTTGGTAGAAGAACTTGATATAACAGAAAAACACCTAAATTATCTTTATGGAAATGAAAGAATACTATACAATAACAAATATCTTTTTCCATTTTAGATGTGAGCAGTGTGAAATTTTCAACCACCTTTCGGAAGACGAGAAAAAAAAGGAAAAAGCCAAATATGACGAGCATATGAAGAATAAAAATTCAGCGAGGAATTTAATGAAAGAATCAAAGACCATAAGTAAAGGATCAGACACTGTATGTGCAATAAATTTCGACCATCAAAAGATATTAACAACGCCTAGGGCTGAAATTGGGCCACTATATTACATGTCCAAACTAAGTATTTAGAATTTTACTGTTTTCGACATGGGCCAAAAACATGGCATCTGCAATATTTGGAATGAGACAGTCGGAAATAGAGGGTCGAATGAAATATCGTCTTTCCTCTATGATTTTTTAAAATCCAAATGTCAACGAGGATTTAAGATTTTTCACCTGTATAGTGACAACTATGGTGGACAAAACAGAAACAAGAACATGATGAGTATGCTTGTTAAAATTTCAGTAGAATGGAACGTCGAAATAGTCCACAGGTAATTTTACCTAGTAAATATTAAAGTTATTTATGTAGGTAACTGTATTTAATTTATATATTTCAATAGGTTTCTAGTTGTTGGTCACACTCAAGCTCCTGGTGATTCCGTCCACGCCACGATAGAAAATTGATGTAAAAATCAATCAATATTTTCCCAGAGAGAATGGTGTGACCATATTCGGGAGGCCAAAACATCAAGATACGAGGTTATCGAAAGGGAACAAAAGGATATTTATGACTTCTCTCAACTCTCAGACATGCTCTTCAATTGGAAGAATGTCAAGATTTCCAACGTACGAGAGTTGAGAATAACACCTTCGGAAAAAGGCTACATCCACATTAAATATGAATACGACGAGGATCCTGCCCGCGTATTCATTTTGAAAAAATTCAAAACGGCAGAATCCGTAATTGCTTTTAATCTCCCTCGAACTTATTCCCAACCTATACCATTAACGGGGAAAGAAACGATCGATCTCAGAAAAATGATCGATAGAAAATTAATCCCAGAGGAGTTTGTTCCCTGGTATGAACAAATTCTATCAATATAAAAATTTTTAATCTTCATAGAATCTTAATATGTTCGTTAACAAATATATATTTTTATATCTGAAAAAATAAACAATTTTCTTTTATTTCATAACACACTCAATTTCTCTTAATAGTATACTCTTTTCGATACAGTTATAATAGACTGATCGAAAAATCCTTATATAATTAATTAAAAAATACATTAGTCAAATTGAGACAATCGAGAATCACTATCAAAGGCACAGACTAACCACCACCCTTGAGTCTGGATTCGAGTGAGTTTTCAAATTTTCTGCCCGCCATTTTGGATGTTCTTATTCGAATTTTCAGAATCAGAGGTCAGATTCGGAATCAGCGACCTAAAAAACCCGTGTATGCGAAATTTCATCAAATTCCAGTGAATTTCCAAATTTTGTGCCCACCATTTTGGATGTTCTTATTCGAATTTTCAAAATCAGAGGTCAGATTTGGAATCAGCGAACCAAAAAACCCGTGTGTGCGAAATTTAATCGAAATCCATTGACATTCCAAATTTTAATATGTCGAATGAATTAAAAAATGAGAAATCACAGTATATTGAACGTTAAAATGTATTAAAATTGAGTCACAGTATATTGAACGTTAAAATGTATTAAAATTGAGTATCTCAATACTCGTGGAAGTGCGTGAGAGCGTGGAGTGTAATAGTTTATCACGCGGGAATACGCACTTTATTTCCCACAGTCCTATAAACTCAGATGTGCTTTTCTTCGTCCGAGAGGCTGAAATGTGCTTTTCTTCGTCCGAGAGGCTGAAATGTGCTTTTTTTCGTCCGAGAAGCTGAAATGTGTTTTTTTTCGTCCGAGAAACTGAAATGTGCTTTTTTTCGTCGGAGAAGTTGAAATGTGCTTTTTTTCGTCCGAGAAGTTGAAATGTGCTTTTTTTCGTCCGAGAAGTTGAAATGTGTTTTTTTTCGCCGGAAGGTCGAAATGTGCCTTTCTTCGTCGGAGATTTGAAATGTGCTTTTCTTCGTAAGGACCGTCGAATTAATATGATTCAAATCTAATATATTTTTTGGAAATACAAATCCATCACTTCAATAAACATATTCACCAAAACACTATCGTTATATATTCCAGTTCATTTTTTCAATGATGACATGAGAAAGTAGCGAAATCTAGCATCAACTGACAAGTATCCAACTAATGTGATTAGCCTTATACAGAACTAATATTTTTTCAAAGTATACCTTAAAGCAATTGTTACACGACCTGTTATCATATATCAATGCACTCTAGATTAATTCATCCATGTTCTGATAGAATATACTGAAATCAAAAATCCATGTCAAGTAGTTACATACATTTCAAATACATCTACCAATGTTGAAATAGAAAGTACTAAAATCACAATTCTATGTCAAGTAGTACCACTTTGTAAGGTTTCAGTATCAAATTCATAATAATTTGAAATCAAATAAAATACTCGATAATCCAAATTATCTTTCTCATAGTACAACTGACGTTATTCTACTAGAATCTCAAATCCCAATGATAACTACATGAATGGAATTTTTACATTACAATTCTTAATGTTTGAATGTTACAATTGTACATCATGATATTATTTTCATTCTTCAATTGAAATGTATTTATTTTGTTCCACTTCTTTTTTTCATTATTTTCGTCAATGGAATTAACAAATACATACTTGCCACGGGCCCGTTTTTCACAGATTCTCGATGGGCAGAGTATTTGTTTTTTATTTTCACTTTACATACAAACAAAAGTTAAAACTCTATCCTGAAGATGCTATTTTGTATATGTAAACTTACAAAATGAATAAAAAATCTGTACACGTTTTCTCGCTCAAATTATTACTATTTGCCCAAGTTTCGATAGATCTCATAGTTTTTTCATGAGACTACATCAAAATAATATCTAAGGAATATCGATCTCTCAATGAAAGTTCTTGCAAATCAGAAATAAAGAAGTTCATAGCTAGAATATACTGTTTTGCAAATTTTTGAAAAAAATAAAATTCTGTTACTCAAATGATGTTCTAGATTTTCTTCCATAGAAGTGAGATTGCCCAATGTAAACAATGAACATAGAACTAAAGATTCTACTAAGGGACGTGTAAGACATGTTTGAAGGATGGAAATTCTTTATTTCTTTTGTTACTTGCGGAAAGGTAGATTCAAGAAGCATTGAGCATCGAACGTTATCCAAAATTTTCATGCTTTACTTCCCGTGTTTGATCAGCATTTTGTATATTACAAGCAGTGGCTAGTTTTTTTGCATGAAATGATGTATCTAAGAATCGTATCGTAGGTAAATTTGATCGGAATCTGTGAATGATCGGAATCTGAGATGAACCACGAATGGCCCAATTGCATATTGTCAAGCTCCCTCATATATAGACGGTAAAGCGCCAACTCTCTTGCGAGAGAGCGCCGCACTATATCTTATAAGCGTGCGACTCAGCGCCTCGCCATCTACAGGCGCGCCATGGTACTTGGTCGGTTACTCGAAAATGAGGTTATACTCGTCAATGGTATAAAGCTTATTGAAAATTGAATCAAATTTTACTGTATTTGCATTGAAAAAACCCCAGAATGTTATTAGAATCATTCATATATCTATACTATAATATAAAGTTAATCCTCCGGTAATTTTCATGTAAAGAAATTTTTATGAAGGGGTCGATTTGCATGAAAACGGATAAGACGGATCGAAAGGAAATTGCCTGCGCTTTGAGGTTTCGTATTGAAATTCTTGAAAAAATCGATGCGTGGGCGTTAAAAATGGGAAAATGCAACTTGGGTTTTTTTTCTTAGCCGATAAACCATAGAAAAAAACTATGAAATAATTGTACGATGAAAATTTGGGTCTGACTGATCGATAGATCTTTGGAAGGGCTTTAGTGTTTCATGGTTGAAACTTTGGAAAAATTGATGCGTGGGCGTGAAATATGGAAAAAACTGATGTTTGGCAAGATGTGCCTCATGAATCATTAAAAAAGTACATGAATCAGCGTCGTGATGAAAATTCTGATAATACGGATCGATGGAGCTCATTGAGCATTTTTGTTTTTCATCGTGAAAAACTGAAATATGACGATGCGTGGGCGTGAAATCCGTTCTTGAAAATTGATGGTTAACTTTGTGATTTTTATGCGTTCAGAGAAATGCGTGAAATCATGATATGGTGTAATTTCGAGTAATTCCGATCGGAATAGTATCGAATGGGCTTCCTTATCTATGGTTGAAACTTTGGAAAAATTGATGCGTGGGCGTGAAATATGGAAAAAACTGATGTTTGGCAAGATGTGCCTCATGAATCATTAAAAAATTACATGAACCAGCGTCGTGATGAAAATTCTGATAATACGGATCGATAGAGCTCATTGAGCATTTTTATTTTTCATCGTGAAAAACTGAAATATGACGATGCGTGGGCGTGAAATCAGTTCTTGAAAATTGATGGTTAACTTTGTGATTTTTATGCGTTCAGAGAAATACGTGAAATCATGATATGGTGTAATTTCGAGTATTTCCGATCGGAAGAGTATCGAATGGTCTTCCTTATCCATATTTGAAAATATAGTTTTTTCCAAATATGGAAAAAACTGACTTTTGTCAACTTGTGCCGCATAAGCCGTTAAAAAAATCTATGAAACAGCGTCGTGATGAAAATTCTGATTGGAGGTATCGATATAGCTCATTGAGCGCTTCAATTACTCATCGTGAAAAATTCAAAAATATTGATGCGTGGGCGTGAAATATGTGATTGAAAATTGGTGATTTACTTTGCGATTTTTATGCTTTCAGGTAAATACGTGAGATTATGTTTGGGTGAAATGTCGGGTATGTTCGATCGAAAGAACATCGGATGGGCTTGAAAATCCATGGAGAGAATTTTGGAAAAAATGATGCGTGGGCGTGAAATATGGAAAAAACTGACTTTTGTCAACTTGTGCCGCATAAACCGTTAAAAAAATCTATGAAACAGCGTCGTGATGAAAATTCTGATTAGATGTGTAGATAGAGCTCATTGAGCGCTTCAATTATTCATCGTGAAAAATTGAAAAATATTGATGCGTGGGCGTGACGTATGTGATTGAAAATTGGTGGTTTACTTTGCGATTTTTATGCTTTCAGATAAATACCTGAGATTATGATTGGGTGAAATGTCGGGTATGTTCGATCGAAAGAACATCGGATGGGCTTGAATATCCATGGAGAGAATTTTGGAAAAAATGATGCGTGGGCGTGAAATATGGAAAAAACTGACTTTTGTCAAGTCATGCTGCATAAACCGTTAGAAAAATGTATGAAACAGCGTCGTGATGAAAATTCTGATCAAAAGTATCGATAGAGCTCATTGAGCGCTTCAATTTTTCTTCGTGAAAAATCTAAAAATGTCGATGCGTGGGCGTGGAGTATGTCATTGAAAATTGGTGGTTTACTATGTAATTATTATGCATTCAGAAAAAAACGTGAGATTAAAGTCTTGTTCGATTTTAAGTTTGTTTGATCGAAAGAACATGGAATGGGCTTTCATATCCATGGCGAGAATTTTAGAGAAATTCATGTGTGGGCATGAAATATGGAAAAAACTGACTTTTTGCTTTCTCAAAGAGAAAGCTTTGTAATGGGGCAAAAATCGACCCACCGAATCGGACCTCGAGACCTCGATTTTCGTAATCTACGGGTCGAAAAACATGGAAATCCAAAAGTGTCTGTATGTATGTGTGTGTGTGTGTGTGTGTGTGTGTGTGTGTGTGTGTGTGTGTGTGTGTGTGTGTGTGTGTGTGTGTGTGTGTGTGTGTGTGTGTGTGTGTGTGTGTGTGTGTGTGTGTGTGTGTGTATGTATGTATGTATGTGTGTAACGTTTTTTGCTTCCTCAAAGAGAAAGCTTTGTAATGGGGCAAAAATCGACCCAACGAATCAGACCTCGGGACCTCGATTTTCGTGATCTACGGGACGAAAAACATGGAAATTCAAGAGTGTCTGTATGTATGTATGTGTGTGTGTATGTATGTGTGTGTATGTGTGTGTGTGTGTGTGTGTGTGTGTGCGTCCCGTTTTTTTTCGTCCACGATAACTCTCGAAGGAATGGTCCGATCGTCTTGAAATTTTGCACACAGGTTAATCGCGACAAAATCTCGGGCGAGTTCAATTTTCAGCGAAATCCGTTGGTTATTTCCCTAGCAACCGTTCCTAACGTGTTTTCTCACAAATCCTTATGAGTGCTCATTGGGGCAAGCCGGAAAATCAGTTTCAAGTCACACTCGATGGCCAAGGACACTGAATTGTTGTATTTGCTCCATAGCAACGGTTGTTTACCTCCCTAGCAACAGTTACGAAGGTTGGAAATCATTAATTTATGACCCATTTCCATCATTTTCGACGGCAAAGAACACAAAATCTTCCCAATTAGCTCCTTAGCAACCGTTGTTCACCTCCCTAGCAACCGTTGCTAAGGGGGAAAAAAATTGATGTAAGTTTCGTTTCCAGTATTTTCAACGTACTATAGAGAAAATTGGGAAAATTTGGTGTCTTTTGCCGTCGAAAATGATCAAAATAGATTTTGAATTGATCATTTCCAACCTCAGCCGTCGAAAATGATCAAAAACGGACTTAAGGGCAGGGCGGATCGATTTTGACCGCTATTAAACCGTATGACAGTCACAAGATGAATTGATCGAAAAATCATGCAGGTCCAAATGTTTCGCATCGTGTAGAACCTAGAACCGTTTGCTTTGTTGCATTTGATCAAATAATAAGAGAGCCCGGGCAGACATCAACACTCGCAACATAGTTTGGTCAATTGAAAAAGAACGACACTTCACACAGTCACAAAGATACGAATTGAATTGATTAAATAATTTTTTTGTAATTTTTGAAAAATAGATGATAGTATCTACGGTACTGGAAAGGTGAAAATACAGGTTTGGGAAGCGTTTGTCGGTGATATTGAAGCCTCTTTAAGAAAGCATATTGCTAAGGCACTTGGCAGCGGTTTTCAAGTTGTACCGCATAATCCGTTAAAAAAATTTATGAAACAGCGTCTCGATGAAAATATTGATTAGAGGGATCGTTAGAGCTCATTGAGCGCTTTAATTTTTCATCGTGAAAAAATTGAAAATATTGATGCATGGGCGTGAAGTATGTACTTAAAATTCGGTGTTTCAATTTGTAAAAAGTTAGAATTCGTTTGAAAAAATACTTGATATTTGAAAGAAATGAAGAATTTTGGAAAAATCGATGCGTGTCCGAGAAATATGTAAAAACTGACTTTTAGCAAGTTGAGCAACATAAATCGTTAAAAAATCTACGAATCAGCGTCGTGACGGAAATTCTGATCTGACGAATAGATATAGCTGATTGAGCGCTCCCCGTTTCCATCGTGAAAAATGAAAAAATGTCGATGCGTGGGCGTTAATTTTATGAGAAATTTGCATGTTTTCATGGCGAAAGTTATTAAGTTGCAATATAGTAATAAGATGCAATATAGTAGAAATTATATTTATTTCCATTGATATTTCTCGAGGTTTGACGAAAATTCATGATCATAACAAAATCTATTTCTGACTATGTTATTTCACTTCCTCAAAGACAAAGCTTTGGAATGAGGTAAAAATTGACATCTCAAATCAGACATCGGGATCTTATTTTTGATAGCCTAGAGGTGAGATACATGTTGATGTAAAAGCGTTCGTAGATACTTTGAATTATTCACAAATAATTCCAATAAAAATTTCATTATTTTCCTTTATTCTTGATAGAGCAAATGAAAGACACGAGCGAGCGATAGCGAGTGAGTGATACTGGCTAGTTCATATATATAATGTGAATCTTTAAAATGCTTTAAATTTCATAAACATTACATGGCTAGTTCTCGTACACAATTATTATAACTATTATGGCAGTGACGAGATAAAATTATAATAAAATGATAGAATAATTGGATCACAGCATTGCTCCCTCTTTTCAATTATTTTTCAACTTACTAATAAGACAAAAGAGGCATTAAAGGCAATTGAGAATGGACTTTTTATCAAATTTGAAATTCATCCAAACTTGAGTTCGAAATTCAAATGTTGAAAAATTATCATTAGATGATTGTAGTGGTTGGTGACTTGACTTTGACTTGATAGTTTTTCATTTTAATTTAATTTTAATTTCAATGGACTGTCAACTATTTTCTTCGCAAGAGTCATTGGAGATTGATCTCCAGTTTTTTCTCAAATTCATTAGTTACAACAATGAAAAGTTCTTTTTCTCTATTCTCCATTTGGTCTCTCAAGTATGTTAATAAATCATCATCCTGTCAATGAAACCAAATACTGTAATAGAAGTAAGATACGTATATCTGATTGAAAGAAAAAGAATATCTACCTTGCCATCTGTAATTCATTGTCTGTTGTTCTTAGTTTTTCTTTCAATGCTTTTATTTCTTCTTCTAATGGCACAACCAAAGAACATAATGATTCAGCATCTTCATTGTACATAAAAAAATTTGAAACGTGTCAGAGGTTGAATTATGCATAATTTGTAACCTTAAATTATTATTAAATTATGATTTTCTACCATGATTGATGACTGGACTCCGATTTTTGAATGTAGGTTGGCCCAATATTCCAGGTGACTCGTAGTAGATGGGGGAGAGCCTGACCATGGGGAACATTTTCCAGCTCATGGACACAATCTGCTGTGCGACCGTTATAGGTTGTTCCTCCATGGAGGTTTCGATCTGTCTCATTTCACCTTTATTGAAACTTCCTGGAACAAGTTGGTCATCAAAACCTGCATGAGACTGAATGATATCTTTCAATTTCACCAACAGAGAACCCTCAGCATATTGATCCTGGAACTATTTCCTCCATATTACCTAAAAAATATTTCATTCCATGAACGTTTGTCAAATTATTGATTAATTCATTAGGATCTACTTGGGCTTCGTTAACAATATCAGTCTCGTTGCCCCTACTTTGATAAGTCAGAGTTTCTTCTAGTTCTACACTAATTTGAGTTTTACAAAGCGCATTACAGATACCTGAACAAATCTCTGTGGAATCATTATCATACCTTCCAGATTGAATATACGTGCCGATGATAGGCTGCTCATGCTCAGATACAAAGGCGCGGATGCCACTGAGCATCCTCATGATGTTCCTACCGAACAATAGTTCTTCCACGTAACTCTTTAATTGGAAACACTAATGGCAATAAACCAGCTATATCACAGATGATCTTTATCGAATTGGGCTGCCAAGAGTTCACCTTCTTTAATATCATTACCTTCTTCAAAATTTCCTTCACCTATGGGAGATGGTCGCTCCCCTCCAATAGTATTCTTTGCATCATCAATCTTTGTATGATCGACCTTTGCATCATCAATCTTCATATAATTGACCTTTGAATCATCATTATCAATGCCTTCATTGATTGGCGGAGTGATCTTGGCGCATCTCTCTAGAAGTTCCACAGCCAAATTCTTAATATCATGGGTTGATTTTACGACAAATGTCTCACTTTCCTCAAGTACATCTGGGAAGAAAACTTTTCTAAACTCTACTTCTTTCATTAGACCCTGTTTTTGAGTTAGTAACATTTACTCAGTTTCTTGTACATTCTTACTGAGTTCTCTGGTTTCCATTTGCATTCTTTGGAGTTAGGCTTCATAATTAAAACACATACTACACGTATTTTTCCAAGAACCACTTTCTTTTGCCTTCAATTGCTTATTGTGCAACTATTCCTCTTTTTCTTTGTATTTCTGTAATTCATCGTCTGTTGTTCTTAGATTTTGTTCCAATGCTCTTATTTATCCTTCTAATGGCACAACCAAAGAACGTAATGATTCAGCATCTTCATCCGTCTGTAAACAAGATTTTGAGTATATCCAACCAACATTTAACAAGAAAAAATTTATCTGAGTTAATGAATTTTTAACATACATACCGTTTACTCTTTGAATCTGAATTAAGAGATACGAGTCAGCACCTAACTGAGATGCAACTTTTTTTGCTAATCTTCAAGTTTGCCCAACAATATTCAGGTGACGTAGGTGGTAGACGGGGGAGAGCCTGACCCCGTGGGGAACATTTTGATATATACTGATGATTTTAATGTTGTTCCGTTGGACTGCGCCAGACCGCGCAAGCTATAACCTGCATCTAATTCGAGCAGATGCAGATCTCACAGTCCACAGCTGAGCTCACTCGAGAGCGTACATGCGCAGTCGGGCGCAGTGCAGTAGCAGTTCAGTTGCATCAATATATATATATATATATATATATATATATATATATATATATATATATATATATATATATATATATATATATATATATATATATATATATATATATATATATATACACGTCCAACATACATATATCGTCACTTGGAAGGAAGAACGTTCCATTTCAGAAACTTGCTATAAAAAGTTCCATTTCAGAAACTTGCTATAAAAAGTTCCATTTCAGAAACTTTCTATAAACAGTGCCGTTTCAGATTGACAAGTATAAAAAGTGCCATTTCAGAAAAATTCTATAAAAAGTGCCATTTCGGAAAATTTCTATAAAAAGTGCCGTTTCAGGAGAAATTTTTTCCCTCGGAGTTTTTCTGACTTCGGGGATGATGTCGTATGCATGTCTCTGTATGTACATGTGTGTATGTGTGTGTACACGTCTGAGAATGACAACTTGATCCCACGTCGAGACGTGATACTCTGAAAGTAAACTATTTCATTAACAACTATCATTTATCATATTTTAAACTCTCATTCCATTACATATTTTCTTCATCGATGGATTTGGATAAAAATTGGCATCTATACGTTCTTGAGGTCGCTGATTACGAATCCGACCTCAGATTTAAAAAATTCGAATTAGAGCCTCTAAGATCACCTAAAAAAATTTGAAAAGGTACTGGATTTTGATGAAAATTGGTATGCATGAGTTTTTGAGCTTGCTGATCACGAATCTGGCCTCAAATTTTGAAAATTCAAATTAGAGCCTATGAGATCACCTGACAAAAACTTCGAAAAAAAATGGAATTTTGTTGAAAATTGGTATATATGGGATTTCGAGGTCACTGATTACGAATCCGGCATCAAATTTTAAAAATCAAAATTAGAGCCTCTAAGATCACCTGACAAAAATTTGAAAAGATACTGGATTTTGATGAAAATTAGTATACGTGGGTTTTTGAGGTCACTGATTATGAATCCGGCCTTAGATTTTGAAAATTCGAATTTAGCCTCTAAGATCACCTGACAAAAATTTGGAAAAAAATGGAATTTTGTTGAAAGTTAGTAGACATGGGATTACGAGGTCGCTGATTACGAATCCAGCATCAAATTTTAAAAATTAAAATAAGAGCCTCTAAGATCACCTGACAAAAATTTGAAAAGATACTGGATTTTGATGAAAATCATTATACGTGGGTTTTTGGGGTCACTGATTACGAATCCAGCCTCAGATTTTGAAAATTCAAATTAGATCGAGCCTCTGAGATCACCTAACAAAATTTTTAAAAGACGCTGTATTTTGATGAAATTTTGTATGCATGGTGTTTCGAGGTCGCTGATTACGAATCTGGCATCAAATTTTAAAAATTAAAATAAGAGCCTCTACGATCACCTGACAAAAGTTTGAAAAGATATTGGATTATTAATAAAAATTAGTATCCATGGGTTTTTCAGGTCGCTGATTACGAATCCGGCCTCAGATTTTAAAAATTCGAATTGTCATATGGTGTTCAGAAGCTGATTCGCATGATCTACATAATAATAAGATGGATTCGTACATTTTTCTAGTCCACCTTTCTTGCTCTCGGAAACAATGATATGGCAATTTATAGGTACATTTATTATGACGGATCGAAAGTTGGGGTCAAGAACTACATTTTCTGAGAAAAAAAATTTGAAAAATTCGATTTGTGGTGGGCGTATAGAGAATTTAAAAAAGTATTTAACCAATGTTCCCGTATTATCTCTTCTAAATACGTACAAAGGGTTGATTTTTCTAAATTTTGTTCAAACCGATCGTTAGAGGAGCTTGAGCGCTCTCATAATTCATGTTGAAAAATGTGGAAACATTGATGCGTGGGCGTATCCTCTGTCTACAAAAATTGTGTGGTGATAAAAAAAAATTTCGTCAATTTCCTTAATGATGCAAAACCAAAATTATACAATTTACAGGTAGATTTAGTATGACGGATCGAAAGGTGGGGTCGAGGACTACATTTTCATAGAAAGAAAATTTTGAAAAATTCGATTTGTGATGGGGGTATAGAGAATTTAAAAAAAGTTTTTAACCAATGTTCCCGTATTATCTCTTCTAAATACGTACAAAGGGTTGATTTTTCTAAATTTTGTTCAAACCGATCGTTAGAGGAGCTTGAGCGTTCTCATAATTCATATTGAAAAATTTGAAAGCATCGATGCGTGGGCGTATTCTTTGTGGGACCCCCTTTTAAAAACGTACGAAGGGTTGATTTTTTGAAAATATGCTAGCACATCGATAGAGAAGCCGGGGCGCATCCTACATTCGAATCGACAAATTTGATAATATTCATGCGTGGGCGTATTCTCTGTGAACGAAAATGGTGGGGAGATAGAAAATTTTGGTTTTTAATTGAATTATTTATCGATAATACAATTAAAAATTTCAATGTTCATCCATATTGAATAATTATCGAATTCAGTATTATAAAACCTTTCTGAAGAAAAGTATAAATTTCTGACGAGTAACGATAGGTTAACAGTACATACATTTGTTAATTATTTTTTATATATTTACGTTTCGGTGTTTGGTTTTAATCAAATTTCTAGTCGAATTCATGAAGCACATGAATAATCTTAGATTATCGGGAGACTCTTAAGCTTGAATCATTATCTAACATTTGTTAATTATATTATAATTTTCATTATATACTTACTATTCCATATTTAAAGACATACATGAATTCATTATATACTAGATCTACCGAAATCTGAGCATATGAAAGTAGAAAAATCCATTCATATTTGTCCTGGCAAGTTCACATTGATTCTCTTTATTCTATTGAAATATACAGTTATTTTCTACATTTTATTCTTTATGTCAAGACATAAATAAATTTATTATATACCAGAACTACCCAAATCTGAGCATATGAAAGTAAAGAAATGAATTCATATATTGGTCCTGGCAAGTTCAAATATTTTCACCCTTTTTGTTTCTCACAATTACTTCTATAAGTTCACGAATCATGAGATGTGCTTTGTTTTTTATTCTTAATATTTAGGCGTTCATTCATTCTTCATTGTTCTTATGTCAAACTGTATTTTTTAATATACATAAATTCATTCATTATATACCAGAACTAACTAAATCTGAGCATATGAAAGTAGAAAAATCAATTCATATTTGTCCTGGCAAGTTCAATTACATAAAAATTAGTAAAATATGCTGCATAATTTTGAAATGGCTACAATTTGTGAAAATCAATATCCTCATTTATAATTGTATGATGCAGGACATAGAAAAACTGTGAGAAGACCTTGCCGGCGAGTGAGGAATAGAATACAAGAAATGGAAACAAAATGAACCATTTTCCAATGCTTCAAGACTGTAATCAGAAATGATTGTTATACAATTTCAATCATTACGAACAATGTGTTCTCAAATATATTCATAGTAATTTTCGAGGAGGAGACGAAACAGTGATCCAGTTCATCAATCTCAATTGACCCAATTATCATGGAAAATGCGATTAGAATGAGTGAGACAAAGTTTATTCCATTTAGAAATGTTGAGTTAGTACCCATCACTGTGAATAACGTGTTTTCCAATACTTGTGTTTCATACTGGATATTGATTCAAATTATTTGTGATGATAAGATACGAATGTAGATATTTTAGGATCTAGATATTTTAATTGCTGTTACAATCCTAACAGCAATTTCCTTTTTCAATCTTAATTTACCAATGTTTTGAGATGAAAATCAGCTACAATAAATATAACTAGTACATATACCATTTTGGGATCTTGAGTTTGGATATGTAATTAAAACACGGAAACACCCGGGGTCGCGATTCCTCTCGATGTTCGAAAAAGTTGAACATCGAGAGGCACATGGTGAGATGAGAAGAATCTCGCGGACGGTGGGCTTCAAAGAGCTTTACAGGACTTGCGCGACAGAATGTGGCTGATTAAATCATGGATTTAGCTGCAAAGAGCAGCTGCAAAAAAGAAGAAAGATAGATTACCAGATGGGGTTCCAAAGGATCGCAGGCTGACTGTTGAATTAGCATCTGAGAGGAGTTTATCAGCTGAACGAAGAGGAAAATTTGAAAACCAAAACAAAACCTGTATATTTAAAGAGAATCAATGTGAACTTGCCAGGACAAATATGAATTGATTTTTCTACTTTTATATGCTCAGATTTAGTTAGTTCTGGTATATATTTATCCATATTTATGATAGAGCAAATGAAAGACACGAGCGAGCGATAGTAAGTGAGTGATTTTAACTAGTAAATAATAATTTTCACAACGTTTTACTACTTTAAGTTTAACAACCACCTGTTACAGTTTGAAATGACGAGAATTTATTATAAATCTTCAAAAATTGGATAATATCGTTTCCGTAAGATGCGAATCAGCATCTGAACACCATATGACAAAGCCAGAAAAACATACGAATTTTACTGTATTATAATGTTTTAACCATTGATTGACTCCCCAAAAACTCTCATATAATAATATTCATCAAGACCCAGTGTATTTTCTCGAATGGTCTATATTGGGTCTTGGAAATCTGAGGCCGGATTCGTAATCAGCGACCTCAAAAACCCATGGATTCCATTTTTTATTAAAATCCAGTATCTTTCCAAATTTTCGGTAGGCAATATTAGAGGCTAAATTCGAATTTTTAGAATCTGAGGCCGGATTCGTAATCAGTGACCTCGTAATCTCATATATACCAATTTTCAACAAAATTCCGTTTTTTTCCAAGTTTTTGTCAGGTGATATTAGAGGCTCTAATTTGAATTTACAAAATTTGAGGCCAGATTCGTGTACATGTGTACTGTACACAAATCTGTATTCGTGTACTGTATGTACATGTGTGTATGTACATACACACATGTACATACAGAGACATGCATACGACATCATCCCCGAAGTCAGAAAAACTCCGAGGGAAAAAATTTCTCCTGAAACGGCACTTTTTATAGAAATTTTCCGAAATGGCACTTTTTATAGAATTTTTCTGAAATGGCACTTTTTATACTTGTCAATCTGAAACGGCACTGTTTATAGAAAGTTTCTGAAATGGAACTTTTTATAGCAAGTTTCTGAAATGGAACGTTCTTCCTCCCAAGCGACGATATGTATATTGATGCAACAATATATATATATATATATATATATATATATATATATATATATATATATATATATATATCTTACTATTATATAAAGAGGAAGCCGTTTTTTTGTTCGCATTTGGCTCCAAAACTACTGAATCGAATGTTACCAAATTTTGACAGTAGCTTCATTGCACACGCCAGATGGTTATAGGCTATGCAAAACGTTGAAAAATACATTATTTAAATGAATAAATAAATAGTCGAACTACTACTTCTTGGCGTATTAACCGCAGAACCCCCGAATGGCAGGCACGGCGCCTGCGCGGAAAGTAGTCCCTCCGCCCGCCGACCCAGGCTACAGCGACGAGCTTCGCGCCTTCTCCACTAGGCGGCTGAGCGCTATCCGCAAGAGAGTTGAGCTGCTTCACTTATAAGTAGAGCATGAAAGTGCATAGATATTGTCTCTCCCTTTGGAGAAAATTTCTCGCATATATATACATATATTATTATGCCGAAAACACGATTGAGCCGATTGGGTCGTCAGACTCGGTCTGCAAATCGAATGTCAGTATATCGTAGAGCAGTCCCAGAACAAACCAGAGTCCATGTGGCAGGTTACAGAACTGCTTTTGAATATAATTGTTTTTTGAATTATATTGATTCAAAAGATGTGCAAATTGGTTCAATGGATAAAATATGCAATCATTGCTTCGCCAAAAAATGGAATGATGAAGCCGCAGGCATGTGTTGTGCAGGAGGCAAAGTTTCTCTTTTACAACTTGAGGAACCTCCAGAACCTCTTAAAAGTATAATTTTGGGATTCCATCCACTATCAGAAAATTTTCTCAACAATTCGAGAAAATACAATACGTTATTCCAGATGACTTCTTTCGGTGCAAAACAAATCGTAGAAGGGAATTTTATGCCTACGTTCAAGATCAAAGGACAAGTTTGTCATCGTATTGGAAGTCTATTGCCTACTTCTGGCGAGAATCCGCAATTTTCACAGATTTATTTCGTTTCTGAAGCTGACCAGCTTTCGCTTCGTTCTAATATTGTCCCAGATTTGAACAGAAACCTGGTGAAAACTTTGCAAAACTGCTTGCTAGAAAATAATAATTTGATCAGAAGTTTTAAGTACAATTTAGAAAATACACCAATACATGATCATAAGCTCATTATTCACGCTGATCGTGTACCAACAAATCAATACAGAGGTCGCTACAATGCTCCAACTACGAACGAAGTGGCTGTACTGTTGGTAGATGAAGACAAAGGCCCAAGAGACATTATCTTGCATTGTCGAAATGATCAATTAAAACGAGTCTCAGAACTTCATCGTTCTCAGTAACAAATGAAATTCTATGTTTATGAGATACAAATTTTGTTGTTCCCAATTACACGTATCGCGGGCGAAGCCGCGACGGGGGATGCTAGTATATATATATATATACAGGAGGAGGCTGGACGTAATATACGTTTACGTTTCGTTGAGAACCACGCTCGCAATAGGCCTCGAACCGTTCTCACGTAATATACGTCAGTGGTGGGAAAAATTTTCTGTGCGAGATTTTGCGAGAGGTTCAGAGTGTCTGTCGTCTGCTCGTCGACTTATACCTCCTATACCAAATAACCAGGTCAATTTTCGTAAATCTCTCCTGACGTAATTAAACGCAACTCAATGCAGTTTTTGCTGGTAACCATTGCAAAACTGCAGGACAGAGGTTTAAAGAAAAATATTTCCAGGTGCGAGGTTAAATCGCAAACGAGCTGTATATAATGGCTTGTCGCGTCCCCTCGCTTGCTGCGCATACTTGTCGTCGGTGGCGCTGACGCGCCACCTGATCTCTAGTGATGTGAGATATTTCAAATGCCCTTTGAGCCAAATAAGTGCTTTTTTATTCGAAAGTTATTTGGGTAGAATAAAAAAGTATCTACGATGCGGTAATAAGCCTCTTCAGCAACTATGTCGAAGAATCAGTGAAGAAGACAGAGTGTATAAAAAAGTTACAATTTTTACATTAAAAAAGAATGTGCTGATTCTAAATGTTACAAAAACAAACATAATCAAAAGAGTTAAATACAAAAATTCTATCCTCAGATGTGAGGAACCAGATAATATTGTTTTATTTGATAAATTGAAACTGCAAAAGGAAGTCATCAAACTGAACAATTATCATGTAATGCAGTGATTTTTGACATTGATGATTCAAGTGAAGATCCAAGAGAATCATATATTGTACCTCTATTTCACACTTAATTATAAAGTAAAAGTGTACTTCTGTTAAATAGGTGTAATAAAAAAGTGTCATAAACATTTGTAATATAATTCTGTTGAAAGTGTAATAATAGTACTAAACTGTAGAAGTGTATGAATATCTATATACTAGCGTCCCCCGTCGCGGCTTCGCCTGCGAATATGTGTATTGAGTTCGAAGTGTTGTTACTCTCATTTATTGTTGAAAAACTCGTATAATATGTATTCATTTGTAAACTTTGATTAATTTGATATTTTGTAATCCTTGGAGTTGTATTTTCCATGTATCCTCTGAGAATTGGAAATTTTGAATAAACGGCGTTCTTAGTTTTTGGATTTTGAGGAATTAATATGAATTATTTACGTGCAACTCCTGTCCGTGGAAGAGCAACATACAATTGGCCGCGTGAAAATTATTCTGTTTGCAAATCTATCCCTACGTACTTAAAAGTCTGTCCTTGAGATTTGTTGATCGTCAAGGCGAAAGAAAGTTCACAGGAAATTGTAATCGTTTGAATTGGAATAGTAAGTCTGATGGAATCATAGGTATACGAGGTATACCTATGATTCCATCAGACTGTTATTCCACAATACTGTTTCTCCAGCAGTTTGTGTAAGAATAGTTGCTTCGATTACATTTTCCCGCATAACTTTAATTTGCAACTTTGTGCCATTACATAAATTGGGACGATTTAGATTGCGTAATAGCATTATTGGAGAACTAATTTTCAATTTCAAGTCATGAGGTAGAAAGCCTGAAGGATCAAGAGTTCAGAAATTCTTGAGAGTAGTGTACAACTCCATCAATGTTGATCACTGTATCGATAGAATGATAATATCGTATTTCTCCATCTAACTTTTCTAAAATACTATTATTAATATTATGAGCGGTAGCGTTTCGAGGAGTTATAATTGCCCTTTCGCATAACCAATTTTAAGGTTTGTCAGAGAGATTTCCAATTTCTGGATAGACTTTAGAAATCAGGTCCATGACTGTATTAACAGTCGTTTCTACTTTTCTGTCAATATTTATGTAATCATTTTCATTTGATACTTTCCCATCTCCAATTTTTAGAAGTTCTAAAGCAAATTGCAAATCTCCACCCCCAAGAGGCAATAAACTCCCAATACTATGATATACTTGCCCTTGAATTTTGAAAGTTGGCCTAAAATTTCCTTCTCGAATTTCGTTAGCTCCAAATGAAGTCATTTGAAACAGTGTATTATACTTCCTCAAATAGGCCAGAAAATGTGGAATCAGTGTGGTTCTCTGGAAGAAGACTTTAGAGTTTTTTTTTTTTTTTATTGAGCTTACCCAACTCTTGTTTAAGAGTTATACAGCTTTACAATATTGTATATAGTTACATTATGTGTTACAAGTATTTACACTTATATATAGTTGTTTTACAATATTTATACATATATATGTTCAGATGCGTAAGTTACATTGGTTCATAAACTTAAGTACTATTATATGGGGCGTTCTTTGTCAGCTCTCCGAAGCCGGCGCGCGGACGCTAAAACCTCACGTTTTCGACGCTTGTTTTCGACTCTATATGACCCATATCTAAATAATATTGGATATGCTATCAATGTAGTTTTTTCTCAGCTTTCCGATGGTGAATTTAGTTTTCCGAATTTTTCACATTTTCACAGAAAAAAAATATAAAACAGGCCATATCTCAAAAACCTATTTTTTTTAATTTTTTTAACTAGTCTAGATCGAAAGCTGAGGTTTTTTTACGTTTATATGGACCTTCTGGATACCTAGACTTTTTTTGTATTCGAGTAATTGAGTAGCAAACATGAGAAAATGCGCCGCGTCGGGCCGGGCCGCGCCGTGCCGCGCCGCGCTGACTCCACGCGCTCCAGCTCAAGTCTTCTGCTTACAAGTGTGCCGAAATAGGAATATATTTAATATCCATACAAGTCTCTATCAGTTGGATAAACTACTATCTAGATAGTAGATCATGTACTCATTTGGGTTATGGACTGAGATATGCGGACATTATTTCATTTCACATTCTTTGACCTCCGTTTTGGCTTTGATATTGAAGACTTTGCCATACTATGTTTCAACTGAACTAATTTTTCAGTTCGTTTTGATCTAGGAAAAATTTTATATTCCTCAGCAGATGAAATTTTTTTGACCATCAGTCTGTCATCGGTTGTATATCAAACGAATTATCAAATCTTTCTTTCAATTTCAGTTTAGCTTGCTCATAATCTTCTTTTTTACTATAAAATACCATGGTTTCTTTACAGTAATTTCTTGCCCATTCAAATAAACCTTCTGCGGTTAAAATATGATGATTTGCAGAGCGTTGTAAACTTGCTCGTTTAGCACCTCGTTTCACATTAGCTCCAATTCCATCGCATGCTCCCTTCCCATGTGTGGTCGCACGAAAATGCCATTCCGCGGGAATGCCAAAATCTTTCTTATGATTAATAAGATTAGAGAAACTTTTCTGATTTTTGAAGTGTTGACCCACTCTATTGGTACTATAATAAATTTTCTTTGGTTTGTATTCTTTCTTGAGGTAATTTATGATTATGAGCAAGCTAAACTGAAATTGAAAGAAAGATTTGATAATTGGTTTGGTATACAAGGTACTCTGCAATTTCATGCGTTCATACCAACTTCCGATGACAGACTGATGGTCAAAAAAATTTCATCTGCTGAGGGATATAAAATTTTTCCTAGATCAAAACGAACTGAAAAAATGGTTCAGTTGAAACATAGTATGGCAAAGTCTTCAATATCAAAGCCAAAACGGAGGTCAAAGAATGTGAAATGAAATAATGTCCGCATATCTCAGTCCATAACCCAAATGAGTACATGATCTACTATCTAGATAGTAGTTTATCCAACTGATAGAGACTTGTATGGATATTAAATATATTCCTATTTCGGCACACTTGTAAGCAGAAGACTTGAGCTGGAGCGCGTGGAGTCAGCGCGGCGCGGCACGGCGCGGCCCGGCCCGACGCGGCGCATTTTCTCATGTTTGCTACTCAATTACTCGAATACAAAAAAAGTCTAGGTATCCAGAAGGTCCATATAAACGTAAAAAAACCTCAGCTTTCGATCTAGACTAGTTAAAAAAATTAAAAAAAATAGGTTTTTGAGATATGGCCTGTTTTATATTTTTTTTCTGTGAAAATGTGAAAAATTCGGAAAACTAAATTCACTATCGGAAAGCTGAGAAAAAACTACATTGATAGCATATCCAACATTATTTAGATATGGGTCATATAGAGTCGAAAACAAGCGTCGAAAACGTGAGGTTTTAGCGTCCGCGCGCCGGCTTCGGAGAGCTGACAAAGAACGCCCCATATATGCTTTGATGTTCGGTTGAGCGAGTATTGTTCTCATACATAGTGGGGTGTACATTTTGAGTTTTCGCAGTTTTTTGAGTAACGTGATTCTCTCTTCGTCGTACAATGGGCATTGCCATATGGCATGGTCTAGGTCTTGCTTTTCATTATCGCAAGAGCAATTCGGTTCTTCTAGTATGCCAATGCGTGCTAGCGAATAGGATAAATGATAGTGGTTCGATCTACACCTGTTAATTGTTGTTATGAGTTCACGCGGGAGAACTATTTTATTAAACCAGGGTATCCCGTTTTTAAAGTAAATTGAAAGTATTCTTTTCCTTTTTTTGTCCCTTGTTCTTGTACGAGTTCGGTTGTGTTTTTCCGGCATTTACGTAAAAATGTTTCTCGAAAGTCTGTGTAAGGTATGAGAAGTTCTTTATCCGCTTGCATTACTGTTGCCGTTTTAGCTAGTGTGTCCGCCGTTTCGTTACCTTTTATTCCTTTGTGCGATGGAATCCAGATGATTTCTAAGTTTTGAATGTTTGACCTTGAGTTTAGATATTCTTTGAATTTTGATTTTATTTTGGTTATATATGGGTTTGTTCTAGTATCGATTTTTGGTGCTTGTAGGTTGAGAACTGCGCTTAGAGAGTCAGTAAGTATTTTAAAGTTGTGTTCTGGATGATTAAGGACGATATCGAGAGCATCGCATATAGCTATACTTTCGGCTGTGAATATTGAGGCTGTGTTTGATATGCTTCTCTGGATGTTTATATTAAGTTCTTCACAGATGCAGGCAGTGCCAACAGATTTTTCGTTTGGTATTTTACTTCCATCGGTATATATTGGGAGTGAGTTACTTTTATCAATAAAGTTGTCCAGTAGAACGTTTGGGTTTTCCTGATTTTTAAGCAATTGTCCTCATTCTGTGTTAGTTGGTATCTTGACAAGATTAATTTCGTATTGACAGGAGTATATGTCGTATTTGGCCTGAGAATATAATATCTTTTTATTTTCCATGATTTCGTGAATACATTGTTTTAAGAGTCTTCGTCTCCCTCTTAATTTTTTTTTATTCTTGGAGTAGTATCGGTTGAGAGATTTGTTGATTGCAGTACCCGTGTTTGACATCGCTTTGATAAGATAGTTGCTACATAAGAATCTTGTTCGTTCGTAGATTGTTGGTAGATTTGATTCGGCTAGTAAAATGTTAGTCGGTGTTGAGCATCGGAACCCAAGAGCAATTCTTATAGCTGAGTTTTGTATTTTTTCTAACTTTTGTCTCATATTTTTCCGTGTATGGCAATATATGAACGAGCCATAGTCAATGTACGATCGAACAAGACTCTTGTACAGAATCATTAGGGTTTGAGGGTCTGCGCCCCACCATGTACCGCATAGAAATTTCATTACGTTCAGGGCTTTAGCGCATTTTTTTTGGACGTGTGATATATGTGTATTGAAAGTGAGTTCTTGGTCGAATATGATTCCAAGAAATCGGTGTGACTCGCTTGAACGAATTGTATGATTGTCGATTGTGATTGTGGAGTCTCCAGGAGCTATTCTGTTTTTGTTAAAGTGAATCATTGTTGTTTTCTCTGGGCATAATTCGAGACCTAAAACTCTAAGATTTGTTTTAATGATTGTTATTGATTTTTCTATGAGTTTTTTGCTCCTTTCTGGGGAGGAATTTTTTGCGGAAATTCCTATGTCGTCTGCGAATTGGGAGATTTGTATGTTTTTGGGTAGGTTGAGTGTTATATCTTTTACGTATAAGAGGTAAAACAGAGAACTTAGGACTCCGCCTTGTATGATTCCTTTATATGTCAATCTGTATTCTTCGTTCAAGACGTCCGTGAATATTTGCCTTACGTTTGTTATAAATTTTACAAAATATATGAGTGGTTTCGAGCACCCTATTGATGCTAATTTATCTATGAGAATGTCTACATCTACGTTGTCAAATGCGCCTTGGACATCTAAAAACGCTGATATCGTATCTTTGTTTGTGGATAAACCTTCATCTATATATAGTGTTAAGTTTGTTAAGTTATCAATGCACGATTGTCCTTTTCGAAAACCCGTTTGACTGTTCGGTAATATATTATGGTATTCAACCCAGTATTGTAGTCTGTTTTTGACCAGAGCTTCGAACAGTTTACACAAGCATGAAGACAGAGCGATTGGACGAACACTTTTTCCATCAGGTTTTTTGATGAAATGCAAGTATGATTGTTTCCATGAAGGTGGATAGTCATGGGTCGCGTACATCTCGTTATATATGTCTAGTAAGATCAATTTATATTTAATGGGAAGGTTCTTCAATATTTCGTAATTTATTCCATCTTTGCCTGGGGCTCGAATGCCTAATGTAACGTTTTATCGGAAATTATAATGTAAAAATAATTAACAATAAACAAATAGCATTATTACGTGATGCGTTACGATTCGTTCGCATATCTCCACATAAGGATCTTAGTACTACTTAGGCAGACTCGAATTCAGCTTGAATCATATTTTTTCATAATAAACTACGCCACAAATGCAGTCAACACGATCGCGTAATTTGTTGACTCGTATTACCGAGTATCAAGTAGGTCTGGATAGTTCGCTCTTTTTCTACTGGTCCCGTAACAATGGCGTCTCGAGCCGTATGTCCGCATAATTCGATTTTACATAGTTTCACGCATCATTTCATTATAATTCCGATTTTCATATTTTCTGCATATGGTTAGATATATCTATATACATATATTTTGAATCTACTCGACGATTCATGTATGCCGCGTCGCGTGCGTGCAGGCGCATATACGTACGCAATCTTATGACTAATACTTTCATGCTCCGTTCAACCAATAATTATCGAACGTCACTGCATATTTTCATGCTAAGGGCTTGAGTTGCCCTTACAACTCTATTGTAAAGAACTCTTGGTAATTAGCTTCTAAGGCAGAGTAGACTTCCTCCCATTTCGTGCGTACTGAATTTATTTTGAATGTTTTTTGGTTGTAGTATTTCTTTTCTATGTTCATATTTATAAATATTGGAAAGTGGTCGGAATCAAGAGTCTCATCATGCACTTTGAAGCTAATTTTGTCGGCAATAGTCATTGTTGTTAGTATTAAGTCTAAATTCGATTTTTTGTTCCTGTATAAATCAATGTGTGTGTTCGTGTTTGGGTTGTGGAGAAACAAATTGCAGTTATTCATCGCGTTCAGGAATCTTTCGCCATTGGAGTCATTTTTTGCGCAGTTCCATACTTTGTGATGGGCATTAAAGTCTCCTAGTAGTACATAGTTTTCATTCTCATTTATGTTATTGACAATTTTATTCCAATGTTCTTGAGAAAGTATAAGGCCCGGTGTTCTATAGCATGCAATTAATTTGAATGGGGGGTTCACACTGTTAAAATTTAACCCACACATCTCTACAGTTTTGTCGGGGGAAGAGATGTCAGTTATCTCTGCGAACGAAAGATTTTTACGCATATAAATTACAATACCTCCGCCGATTGAGCGAGTCCTGTCCTTTCTGAAGCATTTGAAACCTGCGAATTGGAGATTTTTCTCTGGAGACAGCCATGATTCGACGCATACAAAAATGTCTATTTTCTTTAGTATAATTTCTAGTTCTTCTTTACGATTCCAGATACTCCTTGCGTTCCAAAAAAGTATTCGAAGGTCTTGATGTTGACTTGTCTGATGATGTTGGTCCATGTTAATGATAATGATATATCTTTCCGTTACTAGAGAATGTGCTTCTAGGAGCATGTTGTGTAGGCCCTCGAGGTTTGTTGTGAATTCCTGCGCTAGCTTCCCAATGTTTTGTTTTCCAACTGTGTTGACCATAAATTCCGTAAATTCGTCGAAGTTGATTGGGTGAGCGTGTTCCTTCGAGCTTAGACTTGATTTTGCACATTGTAGTTGATTATGGATTTTATTTTTACTCGCCGCTCTTTGTTCTTCTGTTCGAGTGTATATCTGGGATTCTTTGTCTTTTTTACCTTTTTTCGTTATATGTCTTCGCTCATTTTCATCTGAGATGGATGATGTGGTACTTGGAGCGTTTCTTTTTACAGTGGGCGTAGAGGGAATGGTAAACTCATATTTTTTCAATTCTGTGTTTTTTACTACATCATTTTCTTCGTACTTGTCTCGTTTTTCTTCTTCTTGTGTTTCCAATGTAGAATCTTTGTCTGGTTGATGATTTTGTTGAGATAGTGACTCATTATTTTTACAGAATTTAGCCAAGTGCCCTTCTTGTTTGCATATAAAGCAGGACAATTTTTCGGTCGATAGATAGATCCAGTATGTGGTGTCATCGTGGGTTATTTGTAGATGTTGCGGTACTTTAGAGGTATCTTTTTCGTTTATGTAGATTTGTCGACGAAAACTAAGAATGTGTGCATATTCTGGTAAATTGATGCCTGCTCGGATAGGAGTGCATGTGGAAACTGGGGTTATATCTATTTTGGCCAATTCGTCTTCTATCGTTGAGTTTGGTATGATTGGATGAACGTTAGAGATGATTATTCTTTTGGATTTAGATATAAGAGGGCGGAGAGTCAATGTCTCGTTGTCAATAGTTATCGTTGTTTTTTCTTCGATTATTTTATCTGCTAGATTTTTGCTTTTTAAGTAGAAGCATATTCGTCCATGAGAGATTCGTGAGACGTAGTGGATGTTGCTGGGGTGTATTTTACTGCCTAGGGCTACTGTGTAATCTTGTATAGTTTTACCTTCAATCGAATCTACGATGACAGCTTGCTCTTTGGTGGGCATTCTTTGATATTGTACGATTTTGGAGTAGGAAGTTTGAGGTGTATTCGTTGTCATTTTCGTGTCTCTGTAATCAGAGAGACGATTTGGTGTCTCCTCGTTGTTCAGGAGAATGCTGATTGTTTATTTGTAGATTCACTCGCGGAACTGCGTGTAAATCACATATTCACATATTGTTAATAACTGAGGTTTTCTGAAACTAACACTTAGTCTACCGTAAACTCGCGGAGCGCGTATGTAAACACGTCTACTCTCTACGGTGTCTCACGATCGAGTCCTTTTGAGAGGTTCTGGTGGCTCTTCAACAGCAGGAAGATTAATTTTTCCACCAGAACAGCACAATCCAGGAGCTTCATCTGGCCACTTTATGGCTTGACACTTATCACATACTTTATTCATATATCCAACTACAATATTTTTTATATGAGCGTAATTTTCTGTTGGATCATATTCAAAAGCAGATATTCCACATACTATTAACGGGGCTTTAATTATTCGACCCTGACGAACGGATTGCATTCGTCTGGAATTAATAACATGTAGTAACTTACAGCAAATTTTAATCGATAAATATAACGAGAGTCTCTGACGTTGAAGATGATCTGACGTAGAAGATGCACTCGTTGATATTCGTCGCTTCTGAACACTCGTATACACAATACCGGCTTCAAACTCCAAAGCGCTAACGGACAAATCCCGTGCCCGCTTGGGCACACACTGCCCGCTTCGCCTGTAGCTGCCGCGGTGCGGCGCGGCGGTAATGTCGCGCTGTTCTTGTCTCTCTCTCGCGCTCTCTCTGTCTCTCTCTTACTTTTGTGTGTCGGCCGCTCGGCCCTACTGCCGATGTCTCGCCGGCGCTACATGAATATGAGTGAATGCTGGGATATGGAGTCTCTCCGGAAGTAATAAGGGGCTGGCGCGATTCTCCGCTCGATCGTGTATCGGAGCTCAGTGCGTTCCCGATTGCTCGGCTGCCTGGACCTTCTCTGGAACTGCTCTCTGCTCCGTCTTCATTGTTCTTCTTAAAACTTTAATATCATTGTTGAGTGTCGTTCGAGGGGCGCACGGGCGGAACATTCACTTGGCAGCGTGCCGCTGTCCGTTCTTCGCACTCTCTCTCTCTCTCTCTCTCTCTCTCTCTCTCTCTCTCTCTCTCTCTCTCTCTCTCTGCGTTCCTCTCGCATCGTGCTCGTATTAATCTTTATCGCGGATGAAGTAGCTCGTATCCTGGCTGGCTGGTCGATGGATCCGAAGGCCACCAATCATCCTACTCCTGGGAACATCATTCCGGATCGGCCCGCAAGGCAGCGGATGGGATCTGAGGTTGCAGCTGACGATGTGGATATATCACAGCGTGTATTTGACTGGAGAAAAAAGTCAAGAAGAATGTAATGCGATTCCGAGCATCTATACCGAGAATAAAGTATGTGCGCAGAAGGGCAAGGTATTGCGACATGATTTGAATATCCCTAACAGACAATATAGGAACTGTTTATTCCGCTCATAGATAAAGGCATTGAATTTGGAAATTACTACTCGGAAACTGAGGTACCAGTTACTACAAAGTTCGGCGATACATCATTGCATAGATTCCGGAAATGCACGGAAGATTTTAACGTCATCAACAGAGTTCAGGGACGTTGATTGTTTATTTATTTTTGCTCGCAATGCCACGAAAATATATGTATACATTTTCACTATGGGGCAAGTCGAGTCAAGTATCTGTACATGGAGTCGAACGAGGGGAGATGTATCTACATCTGCATCTACAAGTGAACCGTTACACCCCGTATGATCTTTGTAAACTTGTGAACGTTAAGAATAATTATTTGTGATAAAATACTACTTTGGGTGGAAAATATATAGTAGCCTATAGGTAGGGTTGGGGGGTATAGATACGGATAAAAATCGAATCTGCATTAACACGATTGGACTTTGATCGCGCGGATTCATCAAAAGGAGGGATCTTTGATTGAGTATATAGTTGATATTGCGAGAGATGAATTCATGCTCCAGGGATGTGACAAACTGTTGTCTTCTCGGTGGCGCAGAAGGTAGCGCAACTGACCAGAGTTCAGGAAGACACTGGTTCAAATCCAGCCCGGGGAGCGTTGAATTTTTTTTTCGCAATATCACTTTGGGATAGTCCACCCAGCTCGATAGAATTAATTATTCATCGTTTCAAAACTCTTTTATTGATCAAACTTAGATCCCAGTACACTGCGATACAGATAGTTCCGAGACTGACGAACAGAGTAACGCAGAATCAAAAATCAGAACTACGACTGGCAAAGGTTCGGTGGAAGTGATGATTTTCCTGCTGCACCCAGGTTTTTATAGAGAGAATCCACGTGCAATTCGGCGGAGGGTTAGCTGAGGGTCGCTGTGAGCCGAGAATCTGCTGCAATAATTTCGGCATATTCCAATTCATTGGTCAATTTCTACGACCCTTTTCCAAGAATTCGGGTGATTCCTCCTTTTAAGGGGAGGTTATCATCAAGCAATTTCAAATAATCGATCATTATTTTGCTGATTTTGATACCTCATGATGTGTAGAATATGCCTCTAAAAGCATGTGACCGCAATATATTTTTAAAAAAGAAAACCGCTGCCAAGTGCCTTAGCAGTATGCTTTCTCAAAGAGGCTTCAACATTACCCACAAGCGCGTCTCAAACCCGTATTCTCACCATTCCAATAGCGTAGATACTATCATTTATTTTTCAAAGATTACAAAAAAATTATTTAATCAGTTCAATTTGTATTTTGTGACTGTGTAAAGTGTCGTTCTTTTTTAATTGACCAAACTTTGTCGCGAGGGTTGATGTCTGCCCGGGCTCTCTTATGATTTGATCAAATGCAACAAAGCAAACGGTACTAGGTTCTACACGATGCGAGATATTTGGACCTGCATAATTTTTCGATCAATTCATCTTGTGACTGTCATACGGTTTAATGGTGGTCAAAATCGATCCGGTCCGTATTTAGCACACTTGAAGACTCATTTTGATCATTTTCGAGGGCAAAAGACACCGAATTTTTCCAATTTTCTCTATAGCATGTTGAGAATATTGGAAACGAAACTTACATGGATTTTTCTTCCCCTTAGCAACGGTTGCTAGGGCGGTAAACAACGGTTGCTAAGGAGCTAATTGGGAAGATTTTGTGTTCTTTGCCGTCAAAAATGATGGAAATAGGTCATAAATTAATGATTTCCAACCTTCGTAACGGTTGGTAAGGAGGTAAACAACCGTTGCTATGGAGCAAATACAACAATTTAGTGTCCTTGGCCATCGAGTGTGACTTAAAACTGATTTTCCGGCTTGTCCCAATGAGCACTCATAAGAAATTGTGAGAAAACACGTTAGGAACGGTTGCTAAGGAAATAACCAACGGATTTTGCTTAAAATTTAACTCGGACTAGATCTTGTCACAACTAACCGGTGTGCAAAATTTCAAGACGATCGGATCATTCCTTCGGAAGTTATCGTGGACGAAAGAAACGAGAAAATAGACACCTTAACAACGGGTGCTAAGGAAATAAACAACGGATTTCGCTGAAAATTGAACTCGCCCGAGATTTTGCCGCGATTAACCTGTGAGCAAAATTTCAAGACGATCGGACCATTCCTTCGAGAGTTATCGTGGACGAAAAAAAAAAACGGGACGCACACACAGACACACACACACACACACACACACACATACATACGGACACTTTTGGATTTCCATGTTTTTCGACCCGTAGATCACGAAAATCGAGGCCCCGAGGTCTGATTCGGTGGGTCGATTTTTGCCCCATTACAAAGCTTTCTCTTTGAGAAAGCAAAATATAGCATGATAATCAACCTATGATTAACGTTATTGTTATGGTTGATCGAAGATTTGAACGCGTTTATCTCAAAACGACTCTTTTTAAACTGGTGGGAATCGTATCTCAAAAACTAATCGAGGGATCGACTGGAATCTTTTCTTTTTGAAAGCAATTAAATTCTTGGGAGCTCATACTTGGAAAACCATTAATTTCGTTATTACCTCTTGTTTATATATTGATTTCAAGAGCAAAACAGGGCGAGAAGTCCACCATTTTGTTAATTTTCAACTTTTGCTTTCTCAAAGAGAAAGCTTTGTGATGGGGCAAAAATCGACCCACCGAATCAGACCTCGGGACCTCGATTTTCGTGATCTACGGTTCGAAAAACATGGAAATCCAAAAGTGTCCGTATGTATGTGTGTGTGTGTGTGTGTGTGTGTGTGTGTGTGTGTGTGCGTCCCGTTTTTTTTTTTCGTCCACGATAACTCTCGAGGAATGGTCCGATCGTTTTGAAATTTTGCACACAGGTTAATCGCAGCAAAATCTCGGCCGAGTTCAATTTTCAGCGAAATCCGTTGTTTATTTCCTTAGCAACCGTTGTTAAGGTGTCTATTTTTTCGTTTCTTTCGTCCACGATAACTCCCGAAGGAATAATCCGATCGTCTTCAAATTTTGCACACCGGTTAGTTGTGACAAGATCTAGTCCGAGTTGAGTTTTCAGCAGAATCCGTTGGTTATTTCCCTAGCAACCGTTCCTAACGTGTTTTCTCACAAATCCTTATGAGTGCTCATTGGGACAAGCCGGAAAATCAGTTTTAAGTTACACTCGATGGCCAATTAGCTCCTTAGCAACCGTTGTTTGCCACCCTAGCAACCGTTGCTAAGGGGAAGAAAAATCCATGTAAGTTTCGTTTCCAATATTTTCAACATGCTATAGAGAAAATTGGAAAAATTTGGTGTCTTTTGCCCTCGAAAATGATCAAAATGAGCCTTTAAGTGTGCTAAATATGGACCGGATCGATTTTGACCACCATTA
This sequence comes from Aphelinus atriplicis, assembly GCA_020882685.1. Classification (NCBI taxonomy): domain Eukaryota; kingdom Metazoa; phylum Arthropoda; class Insecta; order Hymenoptera; family Aphelinidae; genus Aphelinus; species Aphelinus atriplicis. Next base: position 172,715 of record JAJGQD010000017.1, on the reverse strand, counting down.
AACCGTATGACAGTCACAAGATGAATTGATCGAAAAATTATGCAGGTCGAAATATCTCGCATCGTGTAGAACCTAGAACCGTTTGCTTTGTTGCATTTGATCAAATCATAAGAGAGCCCGGGCAGACATCAACCCTCGCGACAAAGTTTGGTCAATTGAAAAAGAACGACACTTTACACAGTCACAAAATATGAATTGAACTGATTAAATAATTTTTTTGTAATCTTTGAAAAATAAATGATAGTATCTACGCTATTGGAATGGTGAAAATACAGGTTTGAGACGCGCTTGTGGGTGATGTTGAAGCCTCTTTGAGAAAGCATACTGCTAAGGCACTTGGCAGCGGTTTTTCTCGGAATTATTGGTATAGTATCCCACAAATGTTATGTATTTTCTGAACCTTCTTTGTTTTCTGATCTCAGATAAAAATTGGAGGCTCTAGAGTTCCCACCATGCGGAAGCTTTTTGTAGAGGTGTGCCCATAAACCTGTGTTTAACTTATTATATAATAATTATTTTCCAATAGGAAAAATTTTTCCATACACTTGAATAATATATGACTACCTGTGGAAAAATTCCATACCATTATCTAACTCCTTCTATAAAAAAAAAATGAAGTCTTAATAGAAAAATGGGTCGTTTTCGAGGTGCTAGATGAGAACCTCCCCTTAATATTCGCCTTTGCTAGGGCTCGGCAGATATACTCTTTACTAAGTGTGATTTCTGGTGCAAGAAGTCTTCTCTATCGGTGCCGGCGTATATGAATTTGCTTCGTCAAACATCCCCGGGTGCTGCACCGGACTTTTCGCCGGGTGGCGTTATAAAGAAAGTATCAAAACAAGCCATTGCTAGTGACGAAGATCTACTAATGAATATAAGCAACAGCGATGAAGGAGTCGAGGAAGTTGTTTCGGATGATCAAAGCCCAATCTGTAAAAATAAAGGAACTTGGAGGAACTCTGAGAGTGTTGAGAAAAATAAATGAAGATCTACAAATTGAGCTATTCAAACAAAACGAAGGTGAGATAAAATTTTATACGCTCTCATTAAACTTGCTCCATGTGTCTGTTAAATTTCTTGAGGAGGGTCGAGCAAGCTTCCACACCAGCGATCTTATGAAACTGTAACCCTACTGGCACCGTGTGATCATCTCTCCAGTAGGTCCATCCAGTACACACACACACCACACACACACACACACACACACACACACACACACACACACACACACACACACACACACACACACACACACGCACGCACACGCACTTACACACTAGTTCTCCCTTACTCTGAAGTCAAAAATAGTCTCGACTAGTGAGGGTAAACTAATATCTTGTACGAGGTGTATTCAAAAAATACCCGGAATGTTCAAATTTTGCGGGTTTGGAGAATACGATTGTCAAAATCACAGACGAAGTAAGCAGTAAATATAGCTGAAAATGTTATCATACTTTAGGGGCATGTATACCAACACAATAAAGAGAATTTTTGACAATCGTATTCTCCAAACCCGCAAAATTTGAACATTCCGGGTATCTTTCTATATTAAAAGCCAAGCCGCCGCCGTGGGAAATTTTGACCCCCAAGTTCCCCCCTAGTTGCCCCGCTTAATTGCCCCCTTAGTCGCCCCCCTTAGGTGCACCCCTTAGTTGCCCTCCCTTGGTAACCTCTTTTTCCACCCTTTTTTCACCCCATTTTTCACCCTCTTTTTCCACCCATTTTTTCAACTTTTTTTTCATCCCCCTTTTTTCACCCTTCTTTTATCCCTCTTCCCACCCCTTTTTTCCACTCTTTTTTCCATCCTTTTTTCCACCCCTTTTTTCACCCCTTTTTTTACCTCTTTTTCACCCCTTTCTCCACCTATTTTCTCCATCCTCTTTTTCCACCCGTGTCTTCGAATAAATTATTTATTTTCAATAAATATTCAATGGTCTGATCTCCTGGAAATTTTGCACACAGGTTAGTCGCGGCAAAATCTAGGCCGAGTTCAATTTTCAATAAAATCCGTCGTTTATTTGCCTAGCAACCGTTCCTAACGTGTTATCTCACGAATCTTCATAAGTGCTCATTGGGACTATGAGAGTCGATGAGAATCAATGAGAATCGAAGAGAATCGATGAGATATTTCCCATAGCAACCACTGTTGATATTCATGGCAACCGTTTGTTTATATCCTTAGCAACCGTTGCTTCGAAAGTTGGAAAATCAATTTTAAGTTACACTCGATGACCAAGAAAACTGAATTGTTATATTTGCTCCATAGCAACCGTTGTTTACCTCCCTAGCAACAATTGCGAAGATTGGAAATGATCAATCTATGACCCATGTCCATAATTTTCGATTGCAAAGGACACAAAATCTTCCCAATTGGCTCCTCAGTAACCGTTGTTAAACGCCCTAGCAACCGTTGCCAAGGGAAAGAAAAGGTAAGTTTCGTGTCCAGTATTTTCAACTGCACAGGATACAAAATCTCCGTTTTACCCATAGCAACCATTGTTTACGTGTCTAGAAACCGTTGCTGCAGTAGAAGGAAAGGACTAAATATTATTTTGGACAATTTTTTTTCAATATAAATCCACTTATCCGTCGAAACTACCGTTCATTTACATCCCTAGCAACCGTTGCTTTGGAAGCTGGGAAAACAGTTTAAAGTCACACTCGATGGCCAGAGGCACTGAATTGTTATATTTGTTCCATATCAATCGTTTTTTACCTCCGTAGCAACCATTGCGAAGGTTGGAAATTATCAATTTATGACCCATTTCCATCATTCTCTACGGCAAAGGACACAAAATCCTCCCAAGTAGCTTTTCAGTAACCGTTGTTTACCGCCCTAGCTACCGTTGCAAAGGGAAAAAAAATTCACGTAAGTTTCGTTTCCAGTATTTTCAACCTCACAGGATACAAAATCTACGTTCTACCCTTAGCAACTATTGTTTACGTGTTTAGCAACCATTGCAATCTTACTCAAAATCTGCTGCTGAAAATCTGAAATGGAACACGCGAAATACCCAAACCAAAAAATATGATCTAGCACATGTCACTATTAACCTAAAGTTAAACCCACTATTAATCTAAACAAACGTTTGACATGAATATAGCTGACATTAATCTTTCATTTTAATTCGAATCGTTCGTTCAGTATTCTTTTCAATCGAACTAAATCGAAGTTTCAAGTTTAAAGTTTTATTGTTTAAAATGTAATTTTCTTTTAATTATTACTACACTTATCATTGAAATTATTGATTTCTAAAGAACACACGGGGGGGTTGGCGAGCGGAGCGAGCAGGGGGGGTACCCCCCTAGTTTTTTTAACACACCTCGTATAAGCGACTAACACTCGACTGAGTAGCCGCGAAAGTAAAGATATCACGCTTAGCATGTTCCTACTCATAGTCATTGTCATCACAATTTGGATCACTTTGCTTTTTGCTCGATCCAGGTATGATCAGGAGCAGTCATGCTGCCTTAACCCTTCCAGGGGTGGTGGGACATATACGTCCCACCTACTTTCTTCCAGTTTTTCATTCATAGAAGAGACATTTCTTGCCCTAAATTATTCTAATCTTCTTTCCTGGGATCCTTATATGTTATAGAAGGAGTTTCTTTAATAGACAATCAAATTATCATTTATTACAATAAGTTATAAGCAATAAAAAAAATCATTTTTTAGATTTTTTAGAAAATTTAAAATAACGGATCGAATATGGCGACTATTTCTGGCAAAAATTATGATTTTTCGATTAACTTACTTGAAAATAGAAATTGGTGGTTTTTGGGGTCGCTAATTACGAATCTGACGTTAGTTCCTGGAAATTCTAAATGGCTGATCCAAGATGGATTTAGAAGAATGGGAAGTGGATTAAGAATCGTGATTTTTCGAGTGATTTACTTGAAATTATGTATTATGGTGTTTCGGGGTTAGTTCTCGATATTCACAATGGGACTAGTTTTTCTTCACGTCCACATCGTTGACTCAGGGTCTTTCCAAGAGGGAAATGTAAGCTAATGAAAGATTCGGGTCCTGTTCTTCTGGAAATAATATCAGATTCGTAATCAGATACCTCAAAAACCCTTGTATTCACATATTCAAATTAATCAATCTAAAACCTTTGATTTTGAAAGAAAATACTTGCCATATTGGCTCCTTAATCTTAATTTTAAATTACTATTACATTCGTGATCAGTGACCCCGAAAACCCTTGTATTCACATTTTCAAATGGATCAATTCAAAACTCTCGATTTTAGTGTAGAATAGTCGCCATATTGGATACGCTATCTTGAAGCTTTCATTTTCCATTTGAGATTCGTAATCAGCGACTCCGAAAAACTCAAGAACCATAGTGACAATTCAAATATTTTCAAAAGAAAAATGTGCCCCTGAAAAGGTTAAGCGCTTGGGTGAAATGGTAGTCTCACCGGCCGTGTTCACGAAAAAAACATCAAAATGTGAGTAACAGAGCAGAAAAAATGTAACAGTGGCGCCATTATTGTCTATGGCGTGGTGTGCCTCTCCGCTACAGTAAACCAGGAGCCCACTTCTATACAGCATGGATGGCCGTTGCTTTTCACAAAACTACTGAGCTCAGCTGTCAAAAGAAAACTGACTCTCTTTTTACTTTCTCAAAGAAAAAGCTTTGTGACGGGGCAAATATCGACCTTTTGAATCAGATTCCGTGTCTTTAATTTTCGTTATCTACGGTGTATGTAACGCTGTTTTTTGGAATGCTAGAACTACAAGAAATCGTCTGATCTTTCTGAAATTTTTCGCATAGGTTGATCGTGGAAAAATCCAGACTAAGTTGAATTTTCAGCAAAATCTGTTCCATTTTAATCGATTGAAAAGATGTCGAATATGATATTCCAATTTTCATAAATCTTACCATTATTTTATAACCTACTATAATCTTTGATATCTACTAATGATTACATGAGAACATATTTCAATAATTCATTCACACTCCATCGAATAGTATTAGAAGTTACAAGCACGTTTATGTTGAATTTACTCTATGACAAAAATAATTTTCAGAAATGAAATTTGAAGTTTCACTTCTGTCAAGGGTTTCGTGACCTACCGGTTGATTATTTTAAACATAGTTTGGATCCAGGTATTGCCTTGGTCCGTATCTCGATGTGCTGACTTTTTCACTCGATCGCAGATTTACGATTTGCTTGAAAAGAGTAGATGCATGAACCGTACTTTTGCTCTCACGGATTGACTTATGGGCGTTTGGGTGGCTTTTTCGCGGGCATGCGGGACAGCTTTAGTCCCTCTGGTTAGGTCCGCTGTCCCTTTACTCCCTTACTATACGCTCTTTCACAGGCAGCTTCCACGAAACCGAACGAATTGGCTGTACTCCAGCGGCTTACGGTACCATTGTATCGGGTGGGTGCGCAGCCATAGGCGTTCTCTCCGTGCCGATCATCACTACATCGAACAGCCTCGCTGCGGCCTCGTCGACCTGACAATAGCGCGACAATGGCCGGCGAGCAACGCTGCGAGCGGCATGCGACACATAAGTCCACAGTAGCTGTATTAATGAAAAGTTCAAGCGGGTACTGAAATCAAATATTGGCTTCTGATCATCTGTTTACAGTATCATTCGGTGGAAGCAAATCTCAAATATATTAGTGTAGAGCACATTGATTCTGTCTCATGTTCTCGAACGCTTAGCGTTTCGTGACCGTCACTGCACGACATTCCCTGCAAGTGGAGAGTTGCTTAATATGTAAATGAATGAATGGAAATTTTCATGACTATGTTTCAGTGTTAGATTAGAGATTTGAACATGGGAAGAGATATTTAACCTCATTTTTCTCATCCGCTAAAATTCTCATATTCTCTCAAAACAATAAATATGATTATTATAGAACCATCAATTCATTCTTTGAAACTTGTTATAACTTCATGATGAAGTTATTGAATCTCGATCGAGATTGATCAATTGTAGATCACAATTAATATTTTTTCTCCATTGTACACAATATGTTATATCTTGAATAGTATAAGAGACTAGATCGATTTTTATGTTAAATAGTCTAGAAACAGTAATAAATGATTATCCTTCAACTTATTCCAGGACTTGGAAGTTCATTGAGCAATGAGTGTGATCAAATACCGTTGTATGTAATACAGAGAAGTGTGGGGGGGAGAAACGTATCACTATCGATATTCTCTGGAACTTGATATATCTATAACTCCAATAGAAAGCTGCATTGGCTCAAATTCCTCATATGGGTCAATACATATGCGGCATAGAGCACATTTAAAGAGGTTTGGTCAACTCATAGGTCCCAGAGTCTGTGGTTTCCCCTTGTTGATACTTTCGTGAGTATACTCGACTTCCACTCATGATCATAGGTCTGTCGGTACTCCACTTTTAACAGCGAAGATCGATGGAGTTACGAATATTCTTTGCTGTTACTTCGAGCTTTGGTACATGAGTGGAACAAGTATACACCCGCAGTACAAACACACACACACACACACACACACACACACACACACACACACACACACACACACACACACACACACTATTTGGAAGTCATATAATATTTGAGGAATGCTATGGTAACATTATGGGTTTGATGGTTGCATGGGAACCAGAGTACAAAATCAGACTTTGCTCATGCTGTTTCGAGAATTCTCGAATACTCACCCCATTTTGATTGATGTCTAATTTCCGCGAATATCTTTGTTCTCCAAAAATCCAGTCTTGGACCACTTCATGCGCTTTTCCGAGATCTACAATTCGGAACGCTGTGATATTCGTTCCACCATGCTTGAATTCACTTAGATCAACAGTATGGAGATCCTAGGAATCAAGGTATTCATGATAAGTTGTTAAGTATCAGTGAGTTGTATAGCCTGCTTATCACAGGGTAGAATAGGATGATTTTTTGACATTCTAGAAATATATATCAATTGATGGGGAATAGCGAATGCAATTTCGATTGGGATTCCAAAAATTGAAGACCGTAGAGGGTTACTGGAAACGTTATGCTTCTAAGATGATTCACAAAAATATGTACAATCACACAAGGCGACTAGCCCAGACTGGATGTGTACTGTAGGTGTGAGGCAATAGCGCGCACACCCAAACTAGCTTTTGGAATGGCTCCGGATGAGAATCTTTCGATATCATTAGATGAAAATATGAGTTCCACAAACGTTACATGACATAAAAAATATGATTTACAAATTTTGAAGACCTAAATATTCAATCGGAACATTCTCGACATCACTTACAATAGAATAATTAACAATTCCCTATTTCAACTGACTCCACAAATATTTTACGAAATCATATATTTTCAGACTCCGTAAAAACGTAATTCGGAAAATCAATATGAAGTGAGAACAAGAAGGATAATGTACGTAAATATTACTGTCAATGCTCTTGAATTGATCGATTCCTTTTCCACTTCACTCTGGGGATTGGCCCTCAAAGATCGACCAATTACACATATTTGAATTATGGAGGGTGCACATCACAATATTAATATATTTTGTAACTATCCATTGATCTAGTCCACATATAGAGAATACTGTGAACTTGAGAATTTTTATTCTACATGCACATATTCAGTATTCTGTTCATTTGATATCGAAATTTGATACCAATTTGACAAAATTCAAGAGCACTATATATTGTTGTCCATATTAATAATTCCATCTGGATATCATGTAACAAATGATACTTTTATGGAGGAGCTTACGAACATCCTTCTCAGTCACTCCATCCTGGCATGAGATCTAGATGCAAGTAGTCTCTGCTTAGGTCATATATGTTGTCCTACTTTTCAATTGACGGCTGTTTATTCATCATTCCGTTTGAAATTTTATGGAGTCCATTGTAATACCATTCCTCCAATTTTACATTTCCATAATTATATGCGGGAATCATTGATTTGCGGGGTATAACAGCAATTTCTCCCGCTGCGATCTGTGAGATTAGTGGCTTAAATTACATTATTTATTATCGTTTCATTCTGCAACCGGGTGCCATTATACAGTTTTGGTGGGTTTAGATTTGACAACCAAGTAAAGTTTCTTTAAAGAAAATAGTGAATTGGTCTTCTGATCGCCCTATACTTATAAGCCAGACCGCACTATTTCAACCACGTAAGCGGCTCGTACAGCGGTTCGCCACCTAGTGACCAAAGAGAGCAACTTGATCTCCAAATCAAAGCATATTTCAGCCGATGAGAATAATTTCTTAGGAAAATGTATGCGAGTTCGATTATTTAGGCAATCGATTACCCCTTTATAATATCGGGAGTCACAATAGGACGACCAATTCAAAGTTCTTCATAAGAAAATCGAGGACCTTACCACTGATTAACTTATATTTATAGACCAGACCACGCCATTTCAGCTACGTGAACGGATGAAACAGCGTCTCGCCTAGTGGCCAAAGAGAAAAGCCGGACCTGATTTGCATGTTGTTTCCACATTTTGCATAGAAACGTTCCTAATTAATGAGTGATCAATCTCAATAGCCTATGACACTTCAGGGTACATAGTAAAGCTACTGTCAAAACTTGAAGGTGATTGGTTCAGTAGTTTTCGAGATTTTTGCGAACATACAAATACACGTTTCCTCTTTATATAATAGTAAGATAAGATAACTTAGCGTTACAGGATCTACTCATTTCTAATAATGATTGAGGAATGTGTACATATATATGTGCCGAAAGATTTACTCGATGGAGGTTGGTTCTGCTTCATTACTATAATGTTTCTATGATATAGGTATGTAAAAATCATTAGTTGCAATGATCTCGAGTCATGAGCTCTCGATCGATGGTGTATGCTGCCTGATTATCCTTTAAAGGGCCGGAAAGCCGATTTATCGGCTTAAAAGCATAATGCTAGGATACCTCTTTATCCTTAGTTAAATTGATGCGTTAAGTTCGTATCTGAAGTTGGTTTGACCTCATCACTTCAGAGTCAAGGTCAATGAAGGTCATTTGAAGGTCAAACCTAGCAATATGGTTTAAATTGTTGCAGAAGACATATATGATACTTTCGGCATTTGACCTTGAAGTGGCCTTGTTTGACCTCGAATGACCATAATCATGACCAGTTATGACCGATGGAACTCAAGATTTGGATGCAGCACATCTCAAAACCTGAGAATATGATTTTATTCCTATTCTATGGAACTGAAAATTTTTCATGACCCTCCAGGGCCGGAAAGCCGATATATCGGCTCGGTCCATGATAGGAACATTGTACATAGTTGATGGGTGATACAAGACATGAATTTGGGCACTTTCAAAGGAGATTTCGAAACCTCAAAACTCGGCCCTTCAAAGGTTATAGGGCAGGTCGCTCCATTAGTAATGCAAAAAAATTCATGTGCATATGTGTGATATCAATGAATAGGTTATTTCTCAGCATAATGTTATACAGAATGGATATGAGCCATTCCAGGAAACCTTAGGATTCTATGCTCTTGTTGTATTTGATGGCTATTCGAAAGTTTGTGCAATAGGACTGTAAACGGAAAATCATAAAATATAAAATCATATGTTCATAATTATTATGAAAAATCATTTACTGCACGTAGAAAATCATAATATTCAGCATTTTCATTGATTTTCGTTGCTACCAACCCAATTTTTCTGAGTTATTAGGGATCTGTATGCAAGCATTTTCACCAAAACTACTCGGAAAAATTTTTTTTGTAAAGTGTGATGATCAGAGAATCTATTAGAAGCTGTTTCAAAAGTATGCCCTAGTCGTAAACTGGCTTATTAATTCAATATATACCTGCAATTACTTTTCAAGAAAAATGTTTCGCTTTTGCCTCTGTAGAAAAAAGCTTTTTTCGATCACATGAAATCAACATACTGTAAATGTGTATAAATTGCCGATCTTTGAGGGCCAATCCAGAGTGAAGTGGAGAAAGGAAAATTTACAAAAACCACCACATATTTATTTTATGTGACGTTTCGCCAGTTATGTTCACTGGCCTCATCAGGCAGTTTTGAATGAAAATATAATAATCGGAAACTGTGAGACAACGGGCCCGTGGCAAGTATGCATTTGTTAATTCCATTGACTGAAAAAAATGGAAAAAAGAAGTGAAACAAAATAAATACATTTCAATTGAAGAATGAAAATAATATCATGATGTAGAATTGTAATATTCAAACGTTAAGAATTGTAATGTAAAAAGTTTCATTCATGTAGTTATTATTGGGATTTGAGATTCTAGTGAAAATCGTTACTTGTACTATGAGAAAGATAATTTCGATAATGGAGTATTTTATTGGATTTCAAATTATTATGAATTTAATACTGAACCCTTCCAAAGTGGTACATACTAGTTTTTTAACTGCTTGACATAGAATTGTGATTTCAGTACTTTCTATCTCAACATTGGTAGATGTATTTGAAATGTATGTGACTACTTGACATAGATTCTGAATTTCAGTACATTCTATCCGAACATGAGTGAATTGATATGGAGTTCATTGATATTTGATAACAGATCGTGCAACAATTGCTTTAGGGTGTACTTTGAAAAAATACTATTTCTGTATAGGCTATCCACACTGTTGGATACTTGTCAGTTGATGCTAGATTTCGCTACTTTCTCATGTCATCATTGAAATAATATACTGGAACATATAACAATAGTGTGTTGGTAAAGATGTCTATTGAAATGATACATCTGTATTTTCAAAGATATATTAGATTTGAATCATATCATTATTTTACATGCATTTGGATGGACTGAGATCGAACAGTCATTTTTTAAGTCATTTTCTATTTACGTCGCATACGAATTTATTCAACAACGAACTATAGGGATACGGAACATACTTGTCGTCCACGTATACCTTTTTCAAAGGTCCATTTTTTACTATGACGAAGAAAAATTGCTCGAGATTTCAGTACTTCCTTATCTTAACATTAGCAAATTGATATTCAAGGTTATTAGTTCGAAATCCGTAACAGAGAATTCCACTTACTGAAATATTTTACCGCAATATAATTTTTGAAATATACAGTTATTTTCTACATTTTATTCTTTATGTCAAGACATAAATAAATTCATTATATACCAGAACTACCCAAATCTGAGCATATGAAAATAAAGAAATGAATTCTTATATTGGTCCTGGCAAGTTCAAATATTTTCAGCCTTTTTGTTTCTCACAATTACTTCTATAAGTTCACGAATCATGAGATGTCCACATTTACATTCTGGAAAGACGAAGTTCAATTACATAAAAATTAGTAAAATATGCTGCATGATAAAGAATTTTGAAATGGCTACAATTTGTGAAAATCAATATCCTCATTTATAATTGTATGATGCAGGACATAGAAAAACTGTGAGAAGACCTTGCCGGCGAGTGAGGAATAGAATACAAGAAATGGAAACAAAATGAACCATTTTCCAATGCTTCAAGACTGTAATTAGAAATGATTGTTATACAATTTCAATCATTACGAACAATGTGTTCTCAAATATATTCATAGTAATTTTCGAGGAGGAGACGAAACAGTGATCCAGTTCATCAATCTCAATTGACCCAATTATCATGGAAAATTCGATTAGAATGAGTGAGACAAAGTTTATTCCATTTAGAAATGTTGAGTTAGTACCCATCACTGTGAATAACGTGTTTTCCAATACTTGTGTTTCATACTGGATATTGATTCAAATTATTTGTGATGATAAGATACGAATGTAGATATTTTAGGATCTAGATATTTTAATTGCTGTTATAATCGTAACAGCAATTTCCTTTTTCAATCTTAATTTACCAATGTTTTGAGATGAAAATCAGCTACAATAAATATAACTAGTACATATACCATTTTGGGATCTTGAGTTTGAATAGGTAATTAAAACACGGAAACACCCGGGGTCGCGATTCCTCTCGATGTTCGAAAAAGTTAAACATCGAGAGACACATGGTGAGATGAGAAGAATCTCGCGGACGGTGGGCTTCAAAGAGCTTTACAGGACTTGGGCGACAGAATGTGGCTGATTAAATCATGGATTTAGCTGCAAAGAGCAGCTGCAAAAAAGAAGAAAGATAGATTACCAGACGGGGTTCCAAAGGATCGCAGGCTGACTGTTGAATTAGCATCTGAGAGGAGTTTATCAGCTGAACGAAGAGGAAAATTTGAAAACCAAAACAAAACCTGTATATTTAAAGAGAATCAATGTGAACTTGCCAGGACAAATATAAATTGAATTTTCTACTTTCATATGCTCAGATTTAGTTAGTTCTGGTATATAATGAATGAATTTATGTATATTAAAAAATACAGTTTGACATAAGAACAATGAAGAATGAATGAACGCCTAAATATTAAGAATAAAAAACAAAGCACATCTCAGGATTCGTGAACTTATAGAAGTAATTGTGAGAAACAAAAAGGGTGAAAATATTTGAACTTGCCAGGACAAATATATGAATTGATTTCTTCACTTTCATATGCTTAGATTTGGGTAGTTCTGGTTTACGATGAATTAATGTATGTCTTTAAATATAGAATAGTATGTATGAAAAAATGTGCTTCGTAAATTCGACTGAAAATTTGATTAAAAAACCAGTACCGAAACGTAAATATATCAACGATAATTGACAACTGTATGTACCGTTAACCTATCGTTACTCGTCAGAAACTTATACTTTTCTCCAGAAAGGTTTTATAATACTTCATTTGATAATTTTTGATAATCATTCAAGTTTAAGAGTCCCCCGATAATATATAAACAATGATTAACAAATGTATGTACCGTTAACCTATCGTTACTCGTCAGAAACTTATACTTCTCTCCAGAAAGGTTTTATAATACTTAATTTGATAATTTTTGATTATCATTCAAGTTTAAGAGTTCCCCGATAATCTAAGATTATTCTTGTGCTTCGTAAATAATGAATTTGTGTATGTCTTCACATATATGATTTGAATCATATTATTATTTTACATGCATTTGGATGGAGTGAGATTAAACAGTCATTTTCAAAGTCATTTTCTATTTACGTAGCATAAGAATTTATTCAACAACGCACTATAGGGATACGGAACATACTTGTCGTCCACGTATACCTTTTAGAAGGTCCATTTTTTACTATGACGAAGAAAAATTGCTCGAGATTTCAGTACTTTCTTATCTTAACATTAGCAAATTGATATTCAAGGTTATTAGTTCGAAATCCGTAACAGAGAATTCGACTTACTGAAGTATTTTACCGCAATATAATTTATTCAAGGATCAAAATATAGCAAGATTTGGTAGATTTCACTTGACATATAATTGGTTGTGAGTGTAATTTGCAAAAATATTTGTTTGGTGGTAGGATAATCACACCAGTTGAATACTTGGCATCATATTCTAGATTTCATTACTTTCTTTGGTCATAATTGACAAAATGAACTGGAATATATAACGATAGTGTATTGGTAAAAATGTCTATTGAAGTGATATTTCCAAATGATATATTCGATTTGAATCATATTATTCTCTTGCATACACTTGAATAGACTAAGATCAAACAGACACTTTCATATTTCATTTCCTATAAAAAAATTTATCCGCGTAAGAATTTATTCAACAACGAACTATGGGATACGAAACCTACTTGTCGTCAACGTGTGATGAGGCAAAAGGCCCATCACACTGAAATGATTAAGGTTGAGAACGAGCAAGCGAAGCGTCGGGAGCCGCACACACACACGCCTCAGATATAGATATATACATATAGTAGAGACGGGCATAGGCCGACCGCGCGGACACGGCAGAGTTTACGCCGAGGTAAACAAGGCCGGACCCGCGCGGAGTCGAATAGAGAGAGAGAGAGAGAGAGAGAGAGAGAGAGAGAGAGAGAGAGAGAGAGAGAGAGAGAGAGAGAGAGAGAGAGAGAGAGAGAGAGAGAGCGCGCGTATACAGCCGATACGCACAGCGCTGGAGAAACAGAGAGAGCGCGTATAGTCGGCACGCGCAGCACTTAAGAAGCAGAGAGGGAGAGCGCGTATACAGCCGACACGCGCAGCACAGGAGAGAGAGAGAGAGCTGCACGCAGGGCAGAGGAGCGGCAGCAGCGCCATTGGGCGCGGAAGAAAGGCTCTCTCTCGCGACAACTACAAAACGGAACGGACGGGACTCGCGGGCCACGTGCGCCGAGGTCTAGTGAAGCGCAGCCGCAACGGCTATATGATACAGGCGTGTGACGCAAGCAATGAATAAACTTATATTGATTAATTACTTTGAGCCGAATAGTTTTGATTCAACCTCCCCTCCCCTCTCGCCCCCGCGCACATCCCGTTCCACAGGTTGCAGCGGACAGCGGAGCGAAGCCGGGAGAACTTCACCCCGCACCTGAATTGCCTACACCGTCTCGAGGTAGGCTTGTCATCGGACTCCCCATCTCCGCGGGTCTCCTGCCAAAAGGCGGAGACAGTGCATACGAATAAAATATATACACGCAGACTGCAGCAGCCGGAGACACGAGACACCCCTCCGAGGAGCCCCTACAGGGAAACTCCTCGTAGCGAGTACCCAACCTCGCAAACGTATACCTTTTTCAAAGGTAAATATTTTTCTATGAGAAATAAAAATGCAAATGGTGTATTTTATTTTATTTCCACCATTTATATTATTTTTGAGCTTAAACTCTTCAAAATTATATCAGTACTTGACATAAATTTGTGATTCAAGTTATTTTCCATCATAACATTAGTAACTACAATAATTAAGTGTAATTTGAAAAATATTCATTCTATTGTTGGATAACCATACTAGTTGGATAATGTTTGATATTACTGTATATTAAATAAATCAGTTTGAAATCCGTAGCAAAAAAACATGAAACAGAAAGAAGGCTCCATATTCTGTATTTATTATTTTAAATGTATTCAAATAGAAAAAGAACTAAAAGACATCTTGCAATTTTTACCCTCTCAAAATATATAGTCGCTCAAGCATTTTTATATTCATTTTATCGAGTTACAGAAATACTCTTTTTCCATCCAAATTTTCACAAACTTATGGTAAAATTTGAAAATTTTCTATGCACAATTAAATCAGAGTATGTACATTCAAAAGCTTTGAATTTTCAAACGACATTTAACACTAATGTAAAATTTGGAAATTTTCTATGTACAATTAAATCAGAGTATGTACATTCAAAAGCTTTGATTTTTCAAACGACATTTAACACTAATGTAAAATTTGGAAATTTTCTATGTACTATCACCGCCGTATTTATTATTAATAATTAATACTGTAATGGCCTTAGGGCCTGGAGCATGATAACAAATGCGCGCACGAGGTGGTGAAACTCGTGTGCGCGGGAATGGGATCTTTGGCAGGAATAGCGTGGCAAATAAAGGCAACAATGGTTCTGACGAACACAACGTTTATTTACTAAGATAAAGGGGTAGATGCTATACAGAGGCGTCGAGCCTCGGGTCGCGTCTCGCGGGCCGGAGCGAGAGAGAGCGTGAACACGTGTTGGCCGGGAGAGAGAGAGATGTCGATCGTGCGGCACTTACTCGGCGACGTGCTCCGGCGCTGTACTCGGCTCGTCCTCGGGTCGGCCTTGGCGTGCGGTAGCGAGTCGGATCTCGTGAGGGGATGTCCGCTGGTGTCCTCGGGGTCGCGATAGCCCGGGCGGTCTCGTGGTTTGGAGGGCTCGTGGTATCGCGCGCGAGGGCCGACAATAAACTGAGTGCTTCCGCCGCGCGCTCGGCCGGCCAAGCTCACTTCGGCCGTCTCCGGCTGACGTTACGCGGCGCGAGGATTGAATCTCGTTCGCGACGCGGTCTCTCTCTCTCTTACCTTGTCGGCAGCGCTGGCTCTCTCGCTTGACGCTGAAACATGACTGATATTTACAAATAATATAATATTCTAGAGAGAGAGATGTCACAGGGCCTGGCAATGTAATTGTTTGCCCGTGACACCCCTCCCCCAGGCGCGGTATTGCCGGTTGGTGTACCGCTCCGATACGTTCATCTCTCTCAGTGTATCATAGATTGGGATGAATTTATGGGGTTCCAGCACGTTCTAATGCGTGCTATTTTCGTGTAAATGAATCAAACTCACATTTTCATTAAATTATCTTATTTATTTAAATGTAGAAAAATGTAAATGTGATTGCTATAAAAGAAAAAAAGTGTAAAGAAGAGAGGCTAAAGATAAAGGCTCTTGCGGGGTTTTTGGATCATAATGGGCCAATTGTTCCACGCTCTCTCTGATCTTAACCTAGTGACTTATTGGCTAACGAGCTTGTCGCTACCAAAAACAATACTTTTGGTTTCACGCCGCTTAGTCAATTTCATATCTAGATCACAGCGCAGTAATATAATGGTTTGGCTTGAGGCCTTGTACATGGTTTCTAGACTAGTTTGTCCTTTTCATCACAATAGAGGTTTTACAACTATATATTGGATATTATCATCAACTTAACTTATGGCTCAGGGCCTAATTAATATTTTAATCTAGAACAAAAGGAAAATGAGAAATAAAGAGAAAAAAAAATATATATATGGCTCAATGCCTAATCTAATCCATTATGGTAATCACAACCAAGTAAACGGCTTAGAGCCTGGCGATTTCTCTAAGGACGCAACAAAAAAAAAATAAATTGTGGCTTAGGGCCTGACTATTTGATAGAGTCAGCGAAATGAAAGAAAACAAT
Organism: Aphelinus atriplicis; assembly: GCA_020882685.1. NCBI lineage: Eukaryota > Metazoa > Arthropoda > Insecta > Hymenoptera > Aphelinidae > Aphelinus > Aphelinus atriplicis. Next base: position 156,028 of record JAJGQD010000017.1, on the reverse strand, counting down.
TTTATGGCCTAGTGCCTACAATTTTAAAAACTAAAAATTGAAACTTTGGCTTAGGGCCTATCAACTTTCTAAGGAAGAAAACTTATGGCCTAGTGCCTACGATTTTAAAGAATAAAAAGTAAAACTTCTGGCTTAGGGCCTGGCGATTTCGCAGATAAACAAGATTGTATGAAGCAAAACATACTTAAGGAAAAAATAGAACGGCGTCGTGACGGCTTAGCGCCTGGCGGTCTTCGGCGCTGACGTAGCGACGGCTTCAGAGCCTGGCGATCCGAGCTGGCGACGCGGTGACGGCTTAGGGCCTGGCGATCCGAGTTGGAGGTGGGGACTATGGCCGTTTATATAGATCCCTGGCCTTTGGTTTGGGCTTGACTACGTAGTGGTAGTCCGCATTAGGGCAGTCCTCGTCCCGCTCCACCTCGAATATTCCGCAGGTCCCGCACCGCCGCACGCCGGTTCGCTGGTTTGGGTGGGGGTGGGTGAGGCGGCGCTCGTGGCGCTCACGCCTGCTCTCGGCGAAGATTGCGTTGCGGTTCCTCACCCCGCCGCTGCAGCCAGTCGCTTCTCCTTTGCCTCCAGCTCCTTCTCTTCTTTTTCGACGAGGTTTTTCTCCCGTCGCACCTCCTCGAGCCGCTCCTCGCGCTCTTTTGTCGCCGCCTCCAGCTCTGCCTTCTTGGCCTTTACCCTGGCCTTCGCCTCTCCCACCTCGGCCAACCTATCCGCCTGCTCCTTGGCAGCCTGTCGCTGCCTCTCCGCATTCTCCCTGGACTCCTGTATATTTCGAAGTGCGCAGAGGCTTGTGCGGTTGGGGCCTGGCCGAGTTGGCTTTCGTGCCTGACGCTGTTGGTGGAGGCTGCGATTGGTTGGGCTGCGGTTGGTTGGGTTGCGGGTCTCGGGGTGGCATTGTTGATGAGCCTGGCGTCTCCGCACCCGAGGTCCGCGGCAGGCGGGGTGGCCTCTTCTGTGGGCAGGGTATAGCGGCTTTTGCCGCTTGGAGTTCCAGCGACTCTGCCCCCTCTACGGGTGGGTCCTCTGGGGTTGTGACCTCCAGGCGGACGCGCTCCAGCCTCTGCTGGATGTGCGAGGCGGTTGAGGTGGGGTTGCCGACCACGGTTACCACCGAGCTGCAGCTGCTAGCGTCGTCGTCGCTGGTGCAGTCCTCGGAGGCGCTGTGGTGGGCTTCGGTCCTCCTCACGAACTCCCCGTCGATCATGTCGTAGGTGGAGCCCTCCGTGTCCTGGAGGATCTCCACCCAGCTGATGGTGTCGGACTGGCTCCGGGTTGGGTCCATGGCAGCGGCTGCAGAGACAGAAATCAGCTACTCAATCACGGCATTCCATTCTGGTCATTCTTAGGTATTCGTTTTCGTCTGGGCAGACCTGGTTCGTGTCGTCATGACTGCTTCAGTGTTTAGCTCATACTGATTCTTAGAACCTTTGGGCCGCCCGCACTTTTTCGGCGCTGGGTCAGGGGTAACGCTCGCAATTACATCATTTTCGCTCGTTACGCTAACGCTTGTGCTGGTGATCGCTGCACTTTTCGCATCATCCGGCGCCTCCGAGTCGCGAGTGGCTACGTCGTGGGCCTGCGCAGCATTCGTTTCGGCGCTAGCCTTGTCAGGCTCGCGTTCGTCGGTGCTTGCGGCGGCTTCGGTGCGTTTCGGGTCGGGCTCCGTCGCGACCATACGTGTCTTTCTGGGACGACCGCGTCTTTTACTAGGGGCCTGGGTTCCCGCAATTAAACCGGCGTCGGTGCCTTGATCAGGGGCTCCGTAGTCTGTTTCGTGGGTCGGTTCCTCAGGCTCGGTTACTTCGCCTCTCTGCGGTTTTAAAAACCTGACGTGTGTTATCCCGTCGTCCTTCCCAGACGCGTCCTGTAGTCGGTAGGTGTTTGAGCCGACCTGTTCGACGACCGTATATTCGCGATTGAAACTCGGTGCCAGTTTCGCGGAAACTTCGGTTGCGGCGGACGATAAGACGTGATTCGTCTTGAGAACTTTGTCTCCGACAGCGAATTGGACGTCGCGATATTTCGCATTAAAGTATCGAGCGTTACGTTCTTGCGCGAGCTCGGAATTGTGCGCTGCGATATCCCGCGCATCCTCCAGCGTCGCTAGGCGCTTGGTGTACTCTACCCTTTCCGTCCCTTCCTCCTCGAGGTCAGCCTCTAAATCTTCTTTTCGACGGAGGCTATCGGGTGGGGTAGGATTAGGCCCAAAGTTGAGGAATGCGGGCGACGCCTGGGTGGCTTCGTTGGTCGCATTGTTGTAAGCATATGTCAGCTCATCCAGGTTTTCGTCCCACCGCTTGTGTTCCTCGATGTAACACTTCAGTGACGTTTTGAAGGTCCGGTTGACTCGTTCGACCGGGTTGGCCTGGGGGTGATAGGTCGGCGTCAGATAATGTTTTATCCCAGCCGATTCCAGGTACGAGTCAACCACCTTATTCTTAAATGGCGTGCCATGGTCGCTAAGGAATACTACGGGGGCGCCCCAGCGCAGCACGACGTTCTTTTTCAGCGCCGTAAGCACTGCTTGAGCGTTGGCCTTCCGTAGCGGTATGCACTCAATGAACCTAGTGAATATGTCCATGAAGATGAGCACGTACTCAAATCCGTGTGCGCTCCTTGGGAACGGGCCCATGATATCCGCGGCCACCGTATGCCATGGCCTGAGCCTCTTTCTCGTACCCATGAGTCCGGCAGGCGCTCGCTGTTCCACCTTCATTTGCTGACAGATATTACAGTCTTGGACGAACTTTTTACTGTCCTTGTTCATCGATGGCCAGAAGTAGTATCGCGCTAGTCTCTGGAAGGTTTTATACCATCCGAAGTGGCCTGCTGTGGGCCTGTCATGGCATTCCTGCAGGGCCGCTAGCCGCTTTTCTTCCGGCAGGACGAGTTTCCATACGTCCTCGTCCTCGATGACCTCGTCAAAATGGTGGATCGCACTGTAATGGTATAATTTGTTTCCCACGATACGGTAGAGGGGAAACTCCTTGGGTCGCTCCAGAACCTGTTTGAATCTGTCTAGGTACCAAGGGTCAGTTGTCTCTGGCAGGTCGATTGCTGCTACTGATACTTCGTCATCAGTCTCGTACATTCGAGACAGTGCGTTAGACACGACGTTCTCTGCCCCCTTTCGGTACTCTACTTCAAACTCGTGGTCCTGTAGTTCCAAGGACCAGCGTATCAGGCGTCCGGCGGTGTGTTTATGGGTCCGCAGGTACTTCAGGCTGTGGTGGTCGGTTACGACTTTGAATTGATATCCCTCCACGTACATTCTGAATTTCCTGATGGCCCAGACTACCGCTAGGCACTCTCGTTCGGTGACGCTGTAGTTTCGCTCTGCAGAAGATAATACTCTGCTAGCGAATTCCAACGGTCGTTCTTCGCCGTCGATTACTTGGTAAATAACTGCCCCCACCCCAGTGTCGCTAGCATCGGTCTGGATGACGAACTGATGCTCGTATGAGGGGCGGTTGAGTACGGGGGCCGATGCTAATAAGCATTTTATCATTTGAAATGCGTGGATTTGCTCTTCCTCCCACGTATAACTCACGGATTTGGAGGTCAAGCGTGTTAGTGGTTCGGCAATCGTGGCGAAATCTTTTAAGAATTTTCGGTACCACGATGCCATACCAAGGAACCTTTGCAGTGCCTTACGTTTGGTTGGTGAAGGGTAATCCATGATGGTCTTAATCTTCTCAGGATCGGGCCTGAAGCCGTCCCGATTGACCAATACACCAAGGTATTTAACCTCGGATTTGCAGAAGTAAATTTTATCCCAATTGATAATAAGTCCTGCTTTTGAAATTTTCTGCAGCACGTGCTCTAACCAGCGCAAGTGCTCCTCGAAACTTTCAGTCACAATGATGATGTCGTCGAGGTAGGCGAACGCGTAAGGCTCGAGTTCAGGCCCAATGAGGCTGTCGATTAATTCCTGAAACGTCGCGGGCCCGCCGACTACCCCGTACGGCATCCTCGTGAACTGAAACAGACCTAGACCTGGTACCGTAAGGGCCGTCAAATGTTTCGAGTTCGCTGCCATTTTAATCTGGTGATAGGCACTTTTCAAGTCGATGGTCGAGATATATTTTGCCCCTTTCAGCTTCCGTAGGATCGAATCCATTCTGGGTAGCGGGTAGGCGCTCGGACGTGTTACTGCATTGACTTTTCTATAGTCGATGCACATCCGATATTCGCCGTTGGACTTCTTGACCATGACAACCGGACTTGACCAGCTGCTGTGGAAGGCTCGATCACTCCCTCGCTTAGCAGGTCCTTGCACTGTCGGTGCATCTCTTCTTCCAGGACTTTGGACACGGGGTAGTATTTCTGTTTGATAGGCTTGCACGACTGTATTTCGATCTCATGCTCGATGAGGTCAGTGCAGCCTATCTTTTTGCCGTTGACGAAACGGTACTTCCCGATGAGAGTCGCGAGCTCTCTGTCCTCCATCTCGGTTAAATCTGCAATACCGATAGATGCAAGGTGCGGTGTGCTAGCGGATAATGCCGCTAGTTCGATGTGGATGGTATCAGGATTGCCGACTATGGACATCTCCTTGTTCCATGGGTCCAGTTTCGCATTGAACATCTGGGTGAAATCGGATCCGAGTAGAATGTCATACTGGCATCGCTCGAGGATCAGAATTGGCATGTCGTGCACTACATTGCCTATCCTGATCGGCAGCACCAGTTGTGCCATGATCCTGGCTGGATCACCCGCGGCTTGCTTTGCCAGCGGTCCAGTGTACTCGTGAATTTCCGCCCCGATTTCCGTCGCAATCTGCAGTCCCATGGGACCCATAAAAGTCCGTGACGCTCCTGGGTCGTCCATCCCTCGCATTGTATAGCCACCCACGTTCACCCTGTTGATCCAGAAGCGTCCGTGGGGCGGCAGCGGTCTTGAAAGATCGTTGGGCATGATCACTCCTTCCTCGGTAGCCGTGTACAGTAGGGGTCTAACGACAGTCCCTTCAGGGTACATGGGTTCAGTCTCCGAGGTTTCAGCGATGTGACAGGGAGCAACAGCAATTTCTTTTAGGCTGTGCTCCCCTGGCCGTTTCCCGGAGCGTAGTGCTTTCCACACTCGGGGCACTTACGGACCGTGTACCCTTTCCAGGCGCAATTCCAGCAACATTTGCTGTTATCCGGGCCTGGCTGCTTATCCTTGTTCCACTCATCCTTCGGCGGTAGAGGTGTTATCTGAACGCTGCTCCGAGGACTCGGTTTTCGTTTGGAGCCCGCGGACTTGGAGGTCTGTGCGGCGGGGCCTGGTTGCGGGACTGAGTTGGCTGGGCCGGTAGGGCCTGTCGCTTTCAGTCTCTTTTCCAGGTCGCTGATCTGTCGTCCGACCACTCTGCCTACCAACTCAATGATCTCATTCATCAAATATAGCTTTTTGTATTTCAACAGCAGCCACGTTAGGTTTGGGCGGTGACACCTTTCCTCCCCCGCATGCGTCAGTTTCTTCGAACGCAGTCTCCGGCAGAAGACTCATTGCCGGCGGTGGAGGTGGTTGGTAATACTTTTCAGCGTGGAGTAGGTACTCCGCCTCCCTTGCCTGGCGTACCAACGTGTCGACATCCGCAATGGTTTCGCGTTTGATTTGTCGTTGTATCGCCGGTAGTAGATTGGCGTACAAGAGGTCGATCTGTTGAGGTAAGGGCCAAGCGGGTTCGAACTTGCTCATTATCGTCATGAGGCAGATAATGTAGTCCCTCACCGGTTCGCTGGGGTGCTGAGGCCTTTTCTCCGCCTCGCGACTCAGTCGCTGTTGAAAATTACGGTCAGCACCGTAAATGAGGCGTGCCGAGTTGCAAAAATCTTGCCAGCTGTGCCATCGATGCTGCGTCTGGCGTTACCAATGTAACGCAACCCCTGACAGTAATTCCGTCATTCCATTGATCAACTCCGTGTCTGACAGGTTGGATGACCTGTTGAACTCTTCTACCCGTTGCAGGAACTCCTCGATGCTGGTCGTCTTTGCTTGGCCCGAGAATCCTATTTTCCAGGACCTGACGATTTTCCCTACATCTATGATCGAGTTGTTAAGATGAGTTCGGCGTCCCGCTGTTCCATTGTTAGCCGACTCTCGCCCAGTATACGTACTGTGCGCCCCCCTCCCCCAGGTTGGGTAAATCGGGTCTTGAGGGCCTGGCAACAAGTACTGGTTGTTCTGCGTCGTCGCTGTCGGGACTGCTGTCTGAACTGGTTCATTTTTACGATAATAATTTATATCGTAGGTGTCCTGCATGTTTACTCTCCTTGCGGTTGTCGTCTCATTTTGTGTCGAGTTCGCTAGCGCATCAGGGTTCGAGTTTGTGCCTATCAGCACCGTTGATATATCTGGGTGTCTGTCTGCCGACGCTTCGTTGCGGGCTTGCGCATTCTGCATCCTCGTGCTACTTATGAGTTTGCGTTCTCTTAAGAGCTCCTCTTTTTCCCTCTCGCATTCCCGCCGAGCTTCCTGGAGTTTTGTCATTTCTGCGACTAACCTCCTGTCCATCCATTCGCTAGTACCGTCAGGGTACGTTACGTGTACCTGTTGTTGCTCTCTTGCGGTCGGTCTAATCGGCGCTGACGTTGTCGTAGGTGTGGGTGCGTGTGTGCTAGCGGTCTCTGTTATGATTTTATCCTGGAGCGTTACGGGGGTGTTAGTTGCGTCTGTTAACAGGAATCCTGAGGGGTCCGCGATTGTTGGACTCAGCGTCAGGTGTGTGCTGTTCACTGTACTGTCTGTTTCTGCTATTGTCGTGCGCTCTAACCTACTTCGCTGTATACGGGCTGCCGATTCGTTCAGCGTCGTAGGGCAGAAGTTTCCCAGGTACTGCGTATATTCTATCAGCAGGTTTTCCCTGTACTCGAACAACTCCTGTTCTGTCGCCAGTTCTGGACGCTCTATGAAATCGGCCGCCTCGTAGTCCCCGTTTAGACGTCGCATTAATTTGATTATATTCGCGGCTGCGGAATTGCGCGTTTGCAGGTCCAGTTTTGCTTTCTCAAAGAGAAAGCTTTGTAACGGGGTAAAAATCGACCCACCGAATCGGACTTCGGGACCTCGATTTTCGTAATCTACGGGTCGAAAAACATGGAAATCCAAAAATGTCTGTATGTATCTACGTACGTACCTACGTACGTACGTACGTATGTACGTACGTGCACTTTTTTGTCGTACGATAACTCTCGAAGGAATTGTCCGATCGTCCTGAAATTTTGCACACAGGTTAGTCGCCGCAAAATCTCGGTCGAGTTCAATTTTCAGCCAATTCCGTTGTTTATTTCTCTAGCAACCGTTGCTAACTTGTTTTTGATAAAAGCTCCGAAAATCATCATCAATGCACGATGGGTCTCCAATTCTTTCGACGACGATCGATGAGAATCGATAAGACATTCATTTTGGAACAACCATTGTTTATTCTCCTAGCAACCGTTGCTATGGAGATACAAAATTCAGCTTCAGACTGACTTTTTTTGTCGTACGTTAATTTTCGAAGGAATGGTCCGATCGTCCTGAAATTTTGCACACAGGTCGGTCTCCGGCAGATGTGAACCGAGTTCGGTGTTCAGCAACATCCGTTGTTTGATTCCATGGCAACCGTTGCTAGCGTGTTTTCGATAAGTTCCCATATAATTCATGATAAATGATCATTTGGGTTTGTATATTTATGGGATTCTATAACAATCAAAGAGACCGTTCCCGTATAAACCATTGTTGATGTCTCTAGCAACCGGTGTTTATATCGCTTGCAACCGTAACTAGGGAATGGGAAAAGTCAGTTGGAGGTTCATTTTTGGAACTGTTGATGACTAAGAAGTAAGAACATCGAAGCTCCGACATTTACCATAGCAACCATTGTTTACGTCCTTAGCAACCGTTACTATGGAGTGGGAAAAGTCAGTTGGAGGTCCATTTTTGGAACTGTTGATGACTAAGAAGTAATAACGTCGAAGCTCCGACATTTACCATAGCAACCGTTGTTCACGTCCTTAGCAACCGTTACTATGGAGTGGGAAAAGTCAGTTAGAGGTCCATTTTCGGAACTGTTGACGACTAAGAAGTAAAAACACCGAAGCTCGGATATTTACCATAGCAACCGTTACTATGGAGTTGAGGAAATAAGTTAGAGGTTCATTTTGCTTTCTCAAAGAGTGGTGATTAATGCAAATTGAGGTTCAATTGCAATACTTTGAGAAAGCATACTGCTGAGGCACTTGGCAGCGGTTTTTTCATCGCATCCTCTAGCTCCAAATCTGATAAATTCTCCAACCAATTCGTCAGGTCGATGCTGTAATCTGATGCCATCTTGCTTGTGGGCGGATGTGTATCGGGATGTGTACGCTTACGACTACTTATTAATTATCGCAAATTTGGATAACGCTCCGTACTCTTTCACGCTATGCACTCTCTCACACACACACTCAGTCTCTTGGTTACAGACGGGGAATGCCCAAGGTCGGTGCTCTCACTAATATCGACTAGATTTTATATTATCGCACTTAATCTAAAATTATTGCAGTCTCGAAGTTTACGTCAGTCTTTATAATTGCTTGTAATGTTTGGAACGTCAGTTCCCGGAGGAGATTTTATTTCGTCAGAAACAATTCTAAAGTCTTCCTTTTAAAAAAAAAACAAACAAGCAAACTCCAAACAAGAATTCATTTCGTTAGAGATAATTTGAATTTTTCTCTTAAAAAAGAACCACTCGAAAGGGATTTTACGTTCGACGTGAACGTCCCGAAATTGACGAGGTGCTCACCAAAATCAATCTTTTTCCGTAAAAAGAAATTTCATTAATTTTGAAAAATGAGAATCTCGTTCGTCATCAAAATTTTATTTTGGAGAGAAAACTGATCCTGGAAAACTTTATTTCATTCGAAACGCAGGCCCTTAAGGGGTTACATACACCTTAAAATTAATGATTCTTGTACAACAGAAAAAAATAACTATTATCAATTTTTTTTTCAAACAAATTTTTTTTCTAGATTCTGTACACTAATTTTAAACTTTTCCACAGAAAATATATCCCAAAAGTGCATTGGAATATTTTATATAGCTATATATCTGTATTAACTCTAATATCACACTTGTCGTAAGATCCAGCAAGCTGAGGTCCACGTATACCACTTTTGCCAAATAGATTATGTTTCTGACATCAATACTCATATCCGGAACCTCAGTCGCTAAGATCCAATCAAGTTTGACCACCCAAGTCTGTAGGCTTATCGAATACAATGATGAAAAATCAAGAAAACAGCTATTTCACTGGTTTGATCACACGCTTATGGGGTCAAACTTGATTGGATCTTGGCGACTGAGGTTCCGGATATGAGTATTGATGTCACAAACACAATCCACTTTACAAAAGTTGTATACGTCAACCTCAGCTCTTTGGATCTTACGGCAAGTACATCACATATGTCAAAATCACAGTTTTGAGAAAAACACATTTTAAAGTTTAATTTCATGAACAAATCACAGTCACTTATGATATCACATAACTTCACTACTGAAATTGCTCCTTAGTATGCCCCTGCTTGATAGGAATGATCAGACACTCCATGCCTGAGTCTTCTTCTCAGCGTGCGAGCTTGGAGAGTTGATGCCTCCACTCGACTATCCATTACACGAATCCTAGTTTCATTCTTCTTGGCAGAATAGAGACTAGCACTCGTACCAAGAACAATACCTAATGCACTCATCACATCTAGAATAACATTAGCACCATCATTACAACTTGCCACTGGGGAACTTCTATTTTTTTTCTTCTGTGCTGACATAGCCTTCAAAATAAAAAAATGAAATCATGAATAAATTTTTGTCTTCAATATTTATTCAAACAATTATGAATTCAAACAGATACTTACTACTAATGACTCAGCAACATGAACTATTCTCTTTTATATTTCTATTTTTATTTTGAGAAAATGAGAGGTTAACCCCAAAATAGCCGGTAGTTGATAATCAAAACAAACTTGAGAGTAAGGGCTATTCCACACTCATGGTTCAGTTTCACACATGAATTTTGAAGGTCTGTTCACATAAAGTATTGTCATTCTTACACTAAAAATGGCGGCACATATCGCTTTGACCGAAAATAGTCAAGACCTTGCCGCGGGAAACACAAAACATTGGCACTCGAGTCATTCATTGCGAATTATATTAAATAAATGTTCTATAGGCTCATGCTTTGTGATAATTTGAATCATGATTGGCAATAGGTAGAAAATTTTTTTTTACAGTTGAATATTGTTTTTTTTTTGATAATTAAGCATTATAAAATTGATATAAAATATTTTTCTGCAGAGAAAAAAAATTAAATCAGCGTTGTTATTGAAAATCATCATTTTTGGCGGTTTTTGCCTCAAAACATGACTTGAGTTAATCTCGCATAACTTTTTAAGGACGCCGAATTTTTGAAAACGGGTTTTGGCATTCGAAAGAGGAGATCCAAGTACATAAAAAAACATGGGAAAAAAAAAATCGATTTTTTTCAATTTTAAGGTGTATGTAACCCCTTAATCCTGTAGAAAAAAAATCGATTTTCAGAAAGTCTTATTTCACTATGATAATTTCAATTTTCGGAACAAAGGATCACTCTTCGAGAAAAAATTTATTCCGTTAAGGAAATTTTAAATTTACTAAAAAGAAACAATTTTCAAAAGAACATTTTATTTCGTTAAGAAAAGTCTCGGAAGGAGAAAAGAAAATAATAATTTTATTATAAGCAGTTTTCATTCCGTTGGGAACAATTCCGATTTTATTTTAAAGAAAAGAAAAATTTTATCATCGGGGAAACAGTCGTTTCTGAGAACCTTAATCTCATTTGGCAAAACTTTAAATTTTGGGAGAACCAAAAAATTCGAATTTTTAAAAGGTTTATTTCGCTAGAGAAAAAAAATTGAAATTGTGGAAAAACTAATTTTCAAAAAAGAAATTTGTCCAGGAAAAACAAGTTCAACTATCTTTGATAAAGCTTATTTTATTGTAAAAGAAGGAAGAGAAAATTATTATATTCCGAAGGGGCGTTTAACTTCACTTCGAAACTGCATGAGTTCATGCCTGCCCTCGCTTGAGTATTCGCGGATCTATATTCCCATGTGTAGGTCACTCGTCAGCACATGTGGTCTGTTCGCATAAGGTCTATTCGCTCGCTAGTCCGCCCGATGTCTTCAGGCTGGTGCGTATGCGCGCTGCTTCGCTGCGGCGGTCGATGTTTTTGGGACGGCGCGCATATGGGGCGTTTCGCCTCAATCCTCCCAGCGCTGCGCGCGAGCGCCGAAACATGCCGTTTTCAACTCGTGTTTACGATGCCAAAATGTCTCTAAGAAAATGATTCGATAGGTCATTTCTATGTAGTTTTTTCTCAGCTTTCTCAGAATAATAATCAAGCCACAGTTTTTACTGTCGTGGTCTATTACAAAATAAATAATGAGCTTGAACATCTGAGTATTGCTATAATTTCTGACAATCTCAACCATGATTCTGTTGCAGTTTATGAGTATCAGAAAATTATCATGTTGCATCTGAAAAATAATTTTGTAGTGGAAAAAGTGTATTATCTAACTGATGGAGCAGCTCAACATTTTAAAAATAAGACACATTTCCAAAATCTTCTTTTTCATGAAGAAGATTTTGGAATTCCAGCTGAATGGCACTTCTATGCCACTGCACATGGCAAAGGTGCATGTGATGGCATAGGCGCAAACATAAAAAGAGGTGCGAAACGAGCAAGTCTGCAACTTACATCTGGCAATCGAATTTTAACACCTGAAGATCTTTACAATTGGGCGAAAGATCATTGCAAAGGTACCAAAATTTTTTATAGTAGTAAAGAGTCTTACGACCAAACTGTTTTGGAATTAAAACCAAGGCTGGATAGAGCTAAATCTATACCGGGAACTTTGCAATATCATGCAATTATTCCAGCAGGTGGGAAAACATTGAAGCTCAAAAAAACTTCATTGAGTTCTAAATATAACATCTTCCCGAAAAAAAGTGCTATACAGAGCAAAGAAAAAGTTCCTATACGAATGCATTTAACGAAAACTTCAAAAAAGCAAAGAAAGCTGAAAAAGAGAGCAAAAATAACATGAAGTACGTGAACTATACTCTTTTTGAGATATGCGATGTTTCTTATTTTTTGGGGATGAGAATGGAAAATTTTCGGAAAACTGATAACACCATTGGAAAGCTGAGGAAAAAAGCTGAGGGATCGACTCATAATACAATTTTCTCAGATGCATTTGAGTATCGTTCAGAAGAGTAGAAAACAGCATGATTGGCGCTCACGCGCTCCGTGCGCCGGAGTAGCGCTACGTCTACTTTTCGACGTTCTATTTCTCAGAGAAAATTATTCGTGCACTCTTTGGAAAACATATTTCCCTACGTAAAAAATCCTCAGCTTTCGATTGAGATCATTAAAAAAAATATTAAAAATATACTTTTTGAGATATGCGATGTTTCTTATTTTTTGGGGATGAAAATGGAAAATTTTCGGAAAACTGACAAAACCATTGGAAAGCTGAGGAAAAATAACATGAGATCGACTCATAATATAATTTTCTCAGATGCATTTTGGTATCGTTGGGGAGAGTTGAAAACAGCATGATTGGCGCTCACGCGCTCCGTGCGCCGGAGTAGCGCTACGTCTACTTTTCGACGTTCTATTTCTCAGAGAAAATTATTCGTGCACTCCTTGGATAACATATTTTCCTACGTGAAAAATCCTCAGCTTTCGATTGAGACCATTAAAAAAAATATTAAAAATATACTTTTTGAGATATGCGATGTTTTATATTTTTTGGGGATGAAAATGGAAAATTTCCGGAAAACTAATTACACCGTTGGAAAGCTGAGAAAAAACTACATAGAACTGACCTATCGAATCATTTTCTTAGAGACATTTTGGCATCGTAAACACGAGTTGAAAACGGCATGTTTCGGCGCTCGCGCGCAGCGCTGGGAGGATTGAGGCGAAACGCCCCATATATGCTCGCCTCGTGGTCGGCGCGGACGCGCAGTTGAACGGGGGAATATGGATACAGGTGTATATATATATATATATATATATATATGTCTCGCTCTCGCTCGCTATGAATTTTCGAATATTATTAGGCGCTGTAATTCCTCGTTATTGCCTCTTCCTGTCAGAGGTTATTTTGCTCCGATGATTCTTCAACGAGTTTCTTGCTCGTGTCTCTTCGCAGCAAATTGCCTCAGCGCCATGCGCTGCCGTGGCTACGCCGGACGCTGTCGGTTACACGAGGCGAGGAATAAAATATGGCCGCCGGATTTTGGAGGGAACAGGTTTACCTGTTGCGCTTTCGCTTTGCGATTTTAACTAATTATATTTTGTCACACTATTCCAGCACCACGATTGCTGGGCGCCAGTTATCACCACCGTATTTATTATTAATAATTAATACTGTAATGGCCTTAGGGCCTGGAGCATGATAACAAATGCGCGCACGAGGTGGTGAAACTCGTGTGCGCGGGAATGGGATCTTTGGCAGAAATAGCGTGGCAAATAAAGGCAACAATGGTTCTGACGAACACAACGTTTATTTACTAAGATAAAGGGGAAGATGCTATACAGAGGCGTCGAGCCTCGGGTCGCGTCTCGCGGGCCGGAGCGAGAGAGAGCGTGAACACGTGTTGGCCGGGAGAGAGAGAGATGTCGATCGTGCGGCACTTACTCGGCGACGTGCTCCGGCGCTGTACTCGGCTCGTCCTCGGGTCGGCCTTGGCGTGCGGTAGCGAGTCGGATCTCGTGATGGGATGTCCGCTGGTGTCCTCGGGGTCGCGATAGCCCGGGCGGTCTCGTGGTTTCGAGGGCTCGTGGTATCGCGCGCGAGGGCCGGCAATAAACTGAGTGCTTCCGCCGCGCGCTCGGCCGGCCGAGCTCACTTCGGCCGTCTCCGGCTGACGTCACGCGGCGCGAGGATTGAATCTCGTTCGCGACGCGGTCTCTCTCTCTCTTACCTTGTCGGCAGCGCTGGCTCTCTCGCTGGACGCTGAAACATGACTGATATTTACAAATAATATAATATTCTAGAGAGAGAGAGAGATATCACAGGGCCTGGCAATGTAATTGTTTGCCCGTGACAGTACAATTAAATCAGTGTATGCACATTCAAAAGCTTTGATTTTTCAAACGACATTTAACACTAATGTAAAATTTGAAAATTTTCTATGTACAATTAAATCAGAGAATGTACATTCAAAAGCTTTAATTTTTCAAACGACATTTAATACTAATGTAAAATTTGAAAATTTTCTATGTACAATTAAATCAGAGTATGTAAATTCAAAAGCTTTAATTTTTCAAACGACATTTAACTTTGATTAGTACAGTCTCATACTTTCAAATACTTGACAATTACTCTCTTTTATCACTTGACTCTGTTAAATGTAACCAGGGTTAACCTTCACTTTTATACACTATCGAGTTCTATCACTTTTATACTTGTATCGAGTTACAGATGTACTCTTTTTTCATCCAAATTTTCACAAACTTGATTCATCATTCACCGTACAGGTTGGAAAAACTTTTGAACTATGTTCCTCATAGCAGCCTGTAACCCCTTAGCACATCACATTGGATAATAAGATTTAGTTAATGAATGAAATCACCGATTAATTCAAGTGAAAAATACTTGAAAAGTTAATTTCGTAAGAACCCTTTTATACTGGTATACCGTCTATTCTTTCTGAATTGGTATTGCACTGATTCTGTAATCTAAGAAAGATAATCACATTCAGAGTTCTTCGTTTTTTTGTAATTGAAGGAGGGTCTCAGCTGAAATATGGAACTGTCTCTTGCACCAGCAGTGTGTGACAAACATTACAAACTCTTGATGGCCTTTGCTTAGGTCCATTTGACAGAAGATTTGACTGCAATGTCGACAATTTTACTGTTGGTCATGAAACATACACATATATGCTAAACTGCTTGTTGTACAAATGTTTCTCTTTTTCTTTGTATTTCTGTAATTCATCGTCTGTTGTTCTTAGTTTTTCTTTCAATGCTTTTATTTCTTCTTATAATGGCACAACCAAAGAACATAATGATTCAGCATCTTCATTGTATATAAACAAATTTGAAACGTGTTAGAGGTTGGATTATGCATAATTTGTAACCTTAACTTATTATTAAATCATGATTTTCTACCATCATTGATGACTGACTCCGATTTTTGGATGTAGGTTGGCCCAATATTCCAGGTGACTCGTAGTAGATGGGGGAGAGCCTGACCGTGGGGAACATTTTCCAGCTCATGGACCTAATCTGTTGTGCAAACATTATAGGTTGTTCCTCCATGGAGGTTTCGATCTGTCTCATTTCACCTTCATCAAAACTTCCAGGAACAAGTTGGTCATCAAAAGACCTGCATGAGACTGAATGATATCTTTTAATTTCACCATGGAGAACCCTCAACATATTGATCCTGGAACTATTTCCTCCTTATTACCTAAAAAATATTTCATTCCATGAACGTTTGTCAAATAATTGATTAATTCATTAGGATCTACTTGGGCTTCGTTAACAATATCAGTCTCGTTGCCCTTACTTTGATAAGTCAGAGTTTTTTCTAGTTCTACACTTATTTGAGTTTTACAAAGCGCATTACAGATACCTGAACAAATCTCTGTGAAATCATTATCATATCTTTCAGATTGAGTATACGTGCCGATGATAGGCTGCTCATGCTCAGATACAACAACACGGATGCCACTGAGCATCCTCATGATGTTCCTACCGAACAATAGTTCTTCCAGGTAACTCTTTAGTTCGAAACTCTAATGGCAATAAACCAGCTATATCACAGTTGATGTTTATTGAATTTGGCTGCCAAGAGTTTACCTTCTTTAATATCACTAACTTCTTCTTCAAAATTTTCTTCACCTATGGAAAATGGTCGCTCCCCTCCAATAGTATTCTTTGCATCATCAATCTTCGTATGATCGACCTTTGCATCATCAATCTTCATATAATCGACCTTTGAATCATCATTATCAATGCCTTCATTGATTGGTGGAGTGATCTTGGCGCATCTCTCTAGAAGTTCCACAGCCAAGTTCTCAATATCATGGGTTGATTTTACGACAAATGTCTCACATTCCTCAAGTACATCCAGGAAGAAAACTTTTCTAAACTCTACTTCTTTCATTAGACCCTGTTTTTGAGTTAGTAACATTTACTCAGTTTTTTGTACATTCTTATTAAGTTCTCTGGTTTCCATTTGCATTCTTTGCAGTTGAGCTTCATAATTAAAACACATATCACATGCATTTGCCCAAGAACCACTTTCTTTTGCCTTTAATTGCTTATTGTGTAACTATTCCTCTTTCTTTGTATTTTTAATGTAATGCATCGTCTGTTGTTCTTAGATTTTCTTTCAATGCTTTTATTTATTCTTCTAATGGCACAACCAAAGAATGTAATGATTCAGCATCTTCATCTGTCTGTAAACAAGATTTTAAGTATATCCAACCAACATTTAACAAGAAAAAATTTATCTGAGTTAATGAACTTTTAACATACATACCGTTTACTCTTTGAAGAACTATCATTCATTTCTGAATTAAAAGATACGAGTCAGCACCTAACTGAGATGCAACTTTTTTTGCTAATCTTCAAGTTTGCCCAACAATATTCAGGTGACGTGGGTGGTAGACGGGGGAGAGCCTGACCGTGGGAAACATTTGTTGTTATACACAGAACAACAGTTTGTTGGTTATACACACTGCATTGCATTATATGAACGAACGTTCCGCTCCGCTTTCCGCGGCGCGAGCAGTTCGACAGCCGCCAGTGGTAACCAACCTCACTGGCCGTCACCCTCTCACCACTGGGCAGTCTGGGCACCGCTGGCGCTCGCTCGCTCGCTTGCTTGTATATCTATAGCGTACTCTTGAAATCTTGAAATGTTGACGAATTTTCAAGCGCTCTCGCGCACTCTGCTAGCCGATTCAATCTTCTATTCTCAAATAATACCAGAGAGATTTCAATGAAACTTTTCTGACAAAAGTAATTATAAGTGACTGTAGTTCTTGTTTATAACTGTTACAAGACTGCGGGGCAAGCGGTAAAACAAATATAATTAAAAAAGTGAGGTTGAACACGACATTGGGCTGTATATAATGGCTGGTCGCGTCCCACGAGCGCTTGCTGCGCATACTTGTATAGTGTGTATTAAAAAAGCCATGAAAGGGATATATCTGTATTTACAAAAAAATAGCATATAACACTTGGATAATACTTCATTCATTTAAAACATAGGATTTATTAGTTCGAAATACGTAACAGAGAATCATAAGGCAGAGAAAAAGAATCATATTATGATCACTTTCTTATATAAATTTGATAGATATTTACTTGACATACAATTGATTGTTAATGTAATATGCCAAAATATAGGTTTAGTACTAGTATAATCACATTAGTTGGATACTTGGCACTTGATTTTGAATTTCATTACTTTCCTGAGTCATAATTGACAAAGTGAACTGGAATATATAACGATAGTGTATGCGTAAAAATGTCCATTGAAAAAATACATCTGTAATTCCAAATAACATATAAGATTCTGATGTTACATATATTTGATTCCGTATTTTTGAATATGCGCATATCATATTCATAAATGTGTATTCATGAATTATAATTACTTTCTTCTGTTATGGCCCAGCCTTGCCTCGTCCAAAATTTCGATTTTTTTCCATCGAGTTCCCCGACCGCAATAACGATCCAGTTTTCGTCATGCCCTCTGCCCCAACAACGACGCGAGCAGCTTAGCTGTTCGACAGTGTAGAGACGATAAGTAAACGAATGAGTATAACAAGTGAGAGAGATACAGCGCACGGTAATCAAGACGCGCTGCGTTATCATCTGCTGGGGATGATTGCATTACCCTCCGTCGTGCATCTCATGAATGAAGCATGGCCAGGGCATGGCATATTATATTAAGTTTCTTCAGTTTGTATTTTATTCTAGTTTTTTACAATAAGCGGGCAAGCCTAGGTGATAATAAATATAACACTAGATTAGCCTTCAGGCATAGGTAGCTGCACGAACATTTTGCACGGGTCTTTATCGAATCTTTTAAGCAATCAAATCACTTCAATACATACGCGGATAATGCATTTTCAAAATTCCGATCTGAACGAAATTCCGAACTTAACGTATAATCATGACCAATGCAACATGTTCACGCGGCTTATTCCTTTTCATATCTAATTTCTTTTAGTATATAAAATTGTGCTCAGAAATAACGGATCCATCCATATTACACGTCGCATATTGTTACATTACCAATATAACCGGCCGATAATCAGGCATCATACACCATCAATCGAGAGCTCATGACTCGAGATCATGATAACCGATGATTTATACATTCCTCAATGTAAGAACATTACAATATTAAAGCAGAACAACCCTTCATCAAGTAAATCTATCAGGCATAATCATACATGCATATTTGTTAATCATAATTAGAATTAAGTGAATTATGTAATGCTGAATTATAGATGATCATTTATCTATATATGTGCGAGGATTATTCATTGCGCAGTAGAATTATGAAATGTAGTCCCTGGCGCCACGGTGTTACTCCGCGCCTCATCCAAAGCCATGACCATGTAAGGAGCCATTCGACCACTCGGATAGTGTCGTGGCACCTTCAAGGAGTGTTCCACGACCCTATTACTGTGACGTCACGCAGAGGATAAGAGAGCGAGCTGCGGCCAGCCGCGACAGAATTCCACCCGCCACCGATTGCAACAGAAATTTGCGAAGCACGTCCTAACGTACAAGTATCCACCGCGGAATTCTCAGGCGTGACGCGAGTTAACAGTTGATTAGTGTATCAAATAGTGAAGCTGGGAATAAATTCAAAGCTATAAGTTAGAAGTGAAGGAAGTGTATAGTCTATTTACCCGCACCTCCTATTATACGAACTGCCACGCAAGGAGTGGCCGCCCTGATAGAACTGCAGAGCCGGAGGAGTCGCGCAACAAGTATCTGGTGGGCCGTAACCGAACACCGACGATTTTGGAGAAAGCTGAGGAGACGCAGCGGCCGCTCCTCCCTTTCCACAATCGACGGAGCGCCTCGCAATACCGCGGCGCTCTCTCTCTCTCTCTCTCTCTCTCTCTCTCTCTCTCTCGCCTGGCTTGGCGACGCACGCTGCCAGGGCCGCACAAACCGCGCGTATCCACGCTCGTCGAGCGTACGTCATAGTAAGTCCCGCCCTGCGCGGACACATAACAGAATTTCAAGATAGCAAAACTGAGTAGTTTCCCACCCAAAATACAAATATAAGTTCCTTCCCAAAGGTCGGGCATTAACACTCCCTGTCGAAAATATCCGTACGGAAATTCGTATGGAAATCTGTATGAAAATCCGTATAGATATCTGTACGGAAACCCTTACGGCAATCCGTCCAAAAACGCCGTACGGATTTTAGTACGGATTTCCGTACGGATTTCTGTGAAGGGATTTTTTCCCTGGAATGACAAATATGAATCCATACGGATTCCCGTACGGTTTTCTGTACGGATTTCAGTACGGATTTCAGTACGGATTTATGGAGGGCGATTCTTCCCTTGAATGATAAATTCAAATCCGTACGGATTTCTGTACGAATTTATGAAGGGAAATTATTCCCCACGAATGATAAATATCAATCCGTACGGATTTCTGTACGGATCTCTGGGAAGGTATTCTTCTCCAGGAATCGTGAATATGAATCCGTGTTGATATCCGTACGGATATCAGTATGGATCTTATTACGGATTTCAATACGGATTTCTGTATGAATTTATGTAGTGCGATTTTTCCCCTGGGACGATAAATATTAACCCGTACGGATTTCCGTATGGATTTTGTTACGAAATTAGACAGATATCTAATCAAGGATATATGGATCATATAGTATCCTTCTATAAAGTAATCGACCAGATTTCCAACTTTATTTCCCATTGGTGTTTCCCGTTCAAATAGCGAGGTTTCGCCGGTGAAATCCGGTGGGAAATCCGGTCGATCGAGCGGTAATCGGAGTTGATCGAATATGATTCCCGGTCGATCGACCGGGTTTCCTGGTCAAAAAAAAAACGGGTGTGGGTCTCGGGACCCCCGACAGAGGTAAAACTTCAATTAACATGTTACCGTCAACGTAAATGCAGCTAACATGATTCAAAAAATAATTCATTCATTCATACAAAATGAAAGTGTTTAATAATAATTAAATTTTGTGATAGTTATTAAAAAATAAATAATAAATGACAATATCTATATTTTGATATTGAATCTATTTATTTATACAAAATATTCTCAGAAAATTTTCAAAAAATATTTAAAAAAATATTGTGACGGGGAAACCCGTCACTATAGACGGAGAGGCTGCTCCTCTCCGATCCCGCCGGTACGGCAGCCGACGGCTCGGGAGGGCAGCACTCTCCAGCGCGTACGCGAGCCGCGGCGCGCGAGAGTTCCGGCGGCGCGAGGCCGGGAGTGAGCACGAGGCGGACGATCATTCTCGTCCGGCGCCCGCAGCTCTCAACACGCGACGCGCGCGAGTCCCCGAGTGATCGAGCCCTGAGTGATCGTGAGCGTGTGTGCGTGCGTGAGCCAGGACGCCGAGGTCGACGACGTCGCCAAAGCCAACAGCCAGCGGAGCCGAGAGCAGCAGAGCCGAGCCGAGGACGAGCGAGATAGCGAACAGCGGCAAGGTTTGGTGTGCGCGTCGCGGCCCCGTTGTCCCCCCCCAGTGAACGTACGTGTCGGCGAGCGCGCCGACACCCCCCCAGCGAACGTGTGTGTTGGCGACCGCGCCAACACACTCCCAGGAACGAAGGGCTCCGGCCCTGGCCCGGGCCTCTCCCCTCGCGTCCCCCCCGACGTCACGGCAAAGCGAGCGCGCGGATAGACTCCGTTCGAGTCTCCGCGCGCGGCCGTCCCCCCCCCCGAGAGAGTCCCCCGTGCTCGCGAATAGAGCTAGCCGCGGCACTCCTGGCGCCCGTAATAAATACGGAGTGCCCGCGGTCGAGCCAATCCCAACGTGAACCTGGTGCGAACGGGCACCAGGTCACAGATTGGCGCCCAAGCGTGAGTTCGCGGTCGTGATCGGGGAAAAGCGGGCGGAGAGTGCGTGCGCGAGACAGTGAAAATTCGCGTGATAAAATTCGAGAACGAGCGTGTAATTATATTTTATTTCGGGCGAAGGAATTCGCCGTCGCGAGTTACCGCGAAGCGACCTTGGCGGTGAGCGCGCAGAGGTGAGCGCGAGAACGCGGCGCGGGGCAAGTGTTGTTGCCTCGCGTGTTTACGTGCGCCGGCAGGTGCTGTGCCGCGCATGTTTACATGCAGCGAGGCTCGGAACATTCCTGAGCGGCGAACGAGCAGTGATCAAATATAGCAGTGATCACTCTGCTAAATTAAATTGATCAGCCCCTGACGGAGTGAACAACTCCTTATTCCTCCTGAAATTTTTTTTTCTCTATTGTAATTTATTATTGTTGCATTTATTTTGTTGCCCTGACGGAGTGAACAACTCCTTATTCCTCCCAATTGATATTATATTGATATATACATATACATAACATCCAACGAGAAGGAAGGAAGGAAGCCAGCAACATAGCAATAATTAATGATTATTCCGAGGAGGAATAACTAGAACGACAAAATTAAGTTTGAGGTTGGGCAAATTAATTCGCCACGTGGCCGAGTCGGTACGAGCATATGTGAGTTGATAAGTCAGAGCGCCGGCGCATGATAAAACAGTGTGATCATATGATAACGAGTCGGATGGTTATGTAGAGTCTAGTTATCTATCTAGTGTGAATCTTTTGCGGGAAATTTGAATTTGAATTGTGGAACTTAGAAATTTTCGGGACTTAGAATTTTTTTTCTTTCGAACGAATGCACTATTGTTACACAACGACGACGCTGTTAGTGGCAAATAACATAGAACGAGCAATTGTTAAACAATTAAAATAATTGTTTATTTACCAATTCAATTGTAAATTCTTCCGAAGTTGCCGATTTTTGAATTGCCTTTGAAGTTGAGTTGGTCAACGAGTGGGCGCACTTTGTCGTAAATAATCTGAATAATTTATCTGTTTATTAATAAACAATTTGGGAATTTTGGTCGTTTACTCGTTGGGCCCGGCCAGTTTTGAAGATATTTGAATCGTGCATAGTAGAACGAGCGCATGGTTGTGGACATAGTCAATTGTTAATAAATTAATTTGTTAATAATTTTTGTTGGTTATTAATTATTTTTCAAATTTAATTTTTTTTTCTTCCTTTCTTACTTTTTTTCGAGTGTGAGTGTGTCACGGGTACTTTGTACCGTGAGGCTCCCTATTCCAGCAAACATTATGATGTCTTATACATAGCACCGGCGAAGCATAAGGTAAGAGTGAGAGAGATACAGAGATCGCGAGAGAGACAGAGAGATCGCGACATCAACACCGCGGCGCGGCAGTTACAGGTGCCGCACGCGGATAATCAGTGTGTGCCCAAACGCGAGCGCGATAGCAGCAATCGACCCTTGATCCCTCGCGACCTCCTGTGCCTTGTGCCCGTGCCACGTGCTGTGCAAGTGATTGTGCACGCGTGCCCCGTGTCCGGTGTCAGCGCCGACACCCCGAGCCGCCTTCCACGCGACGGCCGAACCAGGCCCACGTGCCCAGCGCCAGCTTCCCGGCTTCCGAGCGCCGGCCTTTTCCCGAGCGCCGACAGCAGCTTCACGCCGCCGTCCTTCGCCCGCCGCGAGTAACGAAAAGGTTGGTCTCCACGCGCTGCTCTCTCTCTCTCTCAATCGACCGCGCCGCGTCCCCCCATTATTTGTACCCCCTGTTAATTGCTAATAAAGCATTATTCTTTTATGTGTGCGCGTTTCTGTGGCCCCGATTCACCACCTGAATTCCTACCCACGACTCTGAGAACTCGCCCAGCATCAGCGCCGGGCGAGATTGCACTCTCTCGTGTCCCCTTTAGTTATTAATAATTACCATGTTATTAATGGGCATGAGCCAGTGACATTGGCGCCCCTAACGTGTGGTGGTAATCGGGAAAATAGAAAAGTGCAAAGAATAAATTCACGCGTTCGCGAGCGAGAAAATCAAATTTTGACCCGACCGCGTGATAGGGAATTAAGCGTAGCGAGGAAAATTCCAGAAGCCGACAACGACACGGCCTGTGAATATTGTCCGTGCGAGGACAAGCATGTAAACAGAGCGCCGGCGAAAGTTTTCCTTGTCGGAGCGCCGGAATCATAACACGGCGCGGCAGCGAGCGGCCGTACATATATAGATATATCGCCGAATCACGCGCGCTCCGCGGAACTCGGCAAGGGCGCTCACGCGTATATACAGCGAGGCAGCGAGCGGCTGTGGATATAGATATACCGTCGCGCGTGCTTCTCGCGAGTCGGTAAAGGCGTACGCTCGCACACGCGGAGCCCAGCGGTGCGCAGCGCATACGCAGGCATACGGAGCCTAAATAACATTCGTTTCCGATTATAGTAATTAATTTAGCGACCCGTAAAGACGCGGTGAATTGTTACAAGCCCCTTTTCGCCGTCATCGTTCAAATTAATTATTTATAATTCGACAAAGTTGTCGAACCGGAAATAATTTTAAGAATTATATTTTTGAATGTTATTTATTTATAGATATTGAGGCAGACACTCAATACGAGTTTCGCGTGTGAGTCAAATAATTTTTGTGTACTGATTTACAGATTTTTTCAAAAGTTTCACATATTTCAAAATTGCTTTGAAATGGTTGTCGACACTATAGAGTGGGGAAAGTATTTCAAGGGGAATTATTTTCAAACGACAACAAGGAATTGCCTTGTGTTATTTTTGTAAATTAAGGAAAATTAATTCAGTGACATAAATAATCTACTAGCGTGTGAAACAAGACCTTACAAGGAATTTAAAATTTTTTCAAGTAAAGTTAAGCAAGTTTGACCACTAGTGAAATTTTTTCCGCTTGAGCCAGGGAACCTCAAGCAAGTTGAGATTCCTTGAAGACGTTGAGAACTCAAGCGAGAGAATTTACTGATACGACTCACGCACGCAGCTCGTACATCACTGCCGAAAGGAGCGTGATAAAATAGAAGTAAGACAATATCGAACAAATTATATAATATATTGCGGATTTGAATATACAGCTGCTTGCGATTGCGCTTCAGAATAAATAAGCGAATCCAAAGCCACCGTAAAGCGAATTTGGCGGACCAGCGTGCGACTGTCTTTCTTAAGTTCGACAAAAGCAAAACCGGGAAAAATGGCGAGTAGCATCGATTTCAACAGTGAATACGTTGATCTGACGACATGGATCACTACGTTAAGCCACGAGGGCTTTGAGGAAGCGCTCCAAAGGCTCGAACTACACAGAACAGGAACAGAGCGCGAAATGATGCAGTGGTTAATGCGCAGACTGATGGGCGAGTACACCGTAAGCGACTTCGTAGAGAATACGGTGTGCGAATCAGAAGAAGCACTGCGTGCGCATAGAGATGATGCACTAATTGAGTTCACCGAAGAGCTCGGAAAGACACATGCGCCGAACATGTTGAGTAGGACGGTATCAAGAATTATTGAAAAGCGTGAGAACTCACGGGTACCGGACGATGCCGAAAACGCGTCAACGGCTGAGCGGACAAACGAAAACACGATTGAGGATGACGCCTACGGTATGGCGAACTCAAGCAGACTGTCTGCAGCGGCGACAGAATTCGTGATGCAACCAGTGGTGACAACACACACAACAGCTGACGCGCCGACGACATACAGCTTGCCAGCGATCAGTGTGGCGTCGACAACGACTGTGATAGCCACGTCTCACAGAGGCAGCTCCTACACAACGGCGCCGATTGTAACAACGCGAGCGACTGATGCGACTGTGGACACGGTACTATGCACGCTAAACGGACAGGTGCAGGAAGTACCACGCGCGATTGCAGCAGAAATCGCGCGATTACAGGAAGCAAGGAGAGAAGTAGAATAGGAACGCAAACGCTTGCAAGAAGAACGCAGGCAACAACAAAGATTGGCGCACAGTACGACAATGCCCGGAGCGCAAACGTACACGCAACAGACGTTCGATATGTCAAACGTACAGCGGCCAAACGAACAAATCGCGAAGGAAAACAGAGCGCCGAAACGAAACGTGAATATACAAGATACATTTGCGATAAATTATTTCAACGCGTCCGAAGAATCGCAAGCGAATGCGACAACACAAGCGGCACCGACTAACGCTGCGAGTGCGCCTGCGAATACCCCGACAGTAACACGACAACAAAACGTCAGCGATCCGACGATACGCCCGGCCTGGGAGGGGGAGATCCCAACGCGTACGCATACGGTTGGCCTTCAGGCTCGCGGCGGACGTTCGCAAACGGCACGGTCGTGGACGTCGGCCGGACGGTTCGCGCGTGGAAGTTGCGATTTTCAGGCGATTTGAGCGAGATGAGCATCGAGGAGTTCATCCAACGCATCGAGGAGTGTAATGGGTCGGCAAACCTCAACGATACCGAGTTGCTCAACGGGTTAACGGAGCTGCTGTCGGGCGTAGCGCTACAGTGGGCGCGTCGTACGAGGCACAAGTGGCGTACGTGGCCAGAATTCTGCGATTCGGCGAGACTGTGCTACGGAATCGATCAACACTTCCAGCACAGACTCGTGCGCGAGGCAGAACGTCGCACGCAAGGCCCCGAAGAGCCAGCGCGCGATTACATTTTCCGGCTGCTTACGATTCTTGATAAGCTGAATCCGCAGTGGCCGCTGGCGCAGCAATTAGACCTGCTTTATCGAAACTTGCTGCCGGCGCTGCAGAGACTCATACCACGGGAAAAAGTCGTGGATGTTGACTCTCTGCTACTGGAAGCACGCCGTGCGGAGTATCTGCTGGATGCGGAACGGACGTACAGACCGCCGCCGCCACCAGACCAGTGTTTGTTGCCCGAAGCCGCCTACAAGCCTGTGGCAAAGCCTGAAGTGCAAACGGATATTGAGCCGGAGCAAAAGATTGCGGCTGTCGAGATGCCGCATACGCTGTCGGCAGAAGATATCACGCGCATCGTGGCACAGACTGTGTCACAAACGCTTGGAGAATTTATAGTCGCAAGCGAAAGAAGTGCGAAAATAAAGATGGAAGACGCCGGCGTAAAGAACACCGGCAAAAGAAAACCGGACAGAAGTGACGGCGAGCGCCTAATGCTCGTTAAACCCCTGCTTGGACCCGACCAGCGGAACACCGGAAAGGAACCGGGACCTCGGCAGAATGGTGCATGCTGGAGCTGCGCCTGGCCAGGACACTACGCTAGATCCTGCCCAGAGTGCAAACATCATTATGCGCCGGGTCCAAAAGGACAAAGAATTGAGGTCGATCACTCTTGAGTCCCTCCGCGGAGGATACGAGGCCCTGACGACTCAAGCGATGCGAACCACTACGGGACCTCTCGGTTCGCAAACCGCGACGGACACTGACGTGAAAATATTCCACAAGATGGACCAGGCGCGAGACTTGCCTCGGGCACTTCTGCCCGAATCTCTGCCCAAGTGTCACTCCTGGGTGGTGATGTCATGTAGTGCACGACATGGCAATAATCATCCTGGATTATCACGATCAGGCTTGGATTAGAGGCAGCTCTATGACGCGCAAATCAATCGGTGGAACCGCGCGCCAACCGTCGTAGGCGACCCGAACCACATCCCGCTGGAGTTCACAGCCATGAACGGCAACCCGCTGCGGTCGATAGGACTCGCTGATGCCCGGAGGTAACCAGCATAAGATAATTTTTTATATGGCGTACCCTTTGGAATGGATGGCCGCAAAAGTGAAGCAACGACGGCGTTCATAGTGCCTGGTTGCGACACGAGACTCTTTCAGCTCACCAGAATACCGTACGGCGTATCTGGTGGCCCGGCCACGCCCCAGGAACTAATCGACGGTCTCATAGGGTCGAAGTAGAGCCCTATGCGTCCGTTTAGGTAGACGACGTGATCATCGGCACGGAGATCGGCGAGGAACCCCTGGAATGGCATATCTCACAGAAAAGATTAAAGCCGGACCAGTAATTCTATGGAGAAAGAGCCACTTCTTTAGGACAGAAGTGAAGTACTCATGTGTGCTTGCAAATCGTCAAGGATTTCACCCGGATCAAGAAGAAAATCCGGCTGATCAAGAAGCATCGTCAAGGCAAAGGAGAAGCCAAAGACTGAACGCACACCGTTATTCAAAGCGCACACGCGTGTGTAAAGCGCACGCGCCACCGAGGTATGTCTCGGATATTTTGTTTCTCTTCGTTCAACATTTTTTTTTTTGTAATAGTAGACATGCATGTACATGCAACGTGAACACTCAACTTTCTTCCGTAGAGGTCGCAGTGCCGAAAGTAGTTACAGTAAAAGTACACGCTGATAAGAGTGATCACGTGTGCGTGTTGATGCACCCACGAATCATTGTGATCTGATATGGATTTTAACGTTATGGCGATAACATGAGTTGAGTGGAGCGCTAACCACCATAAAAAGCTGCCAAGCTGGCAAGTCGAGATTTCCTTTTCTTGTTTAGTTAACTTAATTTTGAGATTTTGTTACTCTTTTTTGTTTAATTTTCTTTTGATGCAGATTTACATTCAGTTGATATTTTGTATAATTTTGCGATAGCGCACACGTGATACGACAGAGCGCACACGATAGTTAGAACGCACACGAATGCGACACAGCGCAAATGTGATTGCGAAAATGTTTTGTACCGATTGCGCAGAGAGCGCCGACCGATTCGCAGGGTAAGAACCCGTGCAGGATTATTGTATACGCACGCGCCCAGTTGCTCGCAAAGAGAGAGAGAGCACCGCAAAATAAAGGTCACGAAGTAGAAAATAAAGCGTAAAATCATTTTCCCAACACATATATTGCATATTTCCAATAATTTTTTTTTTTCTCTTTTGAAGTTGATCAGAGTGGATCACATTGGCCTATATGAGGGAGCCCAACTTATCGGCGCTTTCTTTTATAATAAAGCGCGCCTGGGAGGGGGGTGTCACGGGTACTTTGTACCGTGAGGCTCCCTATTCCAGCAAACATTATGATGTCTTATACATAGCACCGGCGAAGCATAAGGTAAGAGTGAGAGAGATACAGAGATCGCGAGAGAGACAGAGAGATCGCGACATCAACACCGCGGCGCGGCAGTTACAGGTGCCGCGCGCGGATAATCAGTGTGTGCCCAAACGCGAGCGCGATAGCAGCAATCGACCCTTGATCCCTCGCGACCTCCTGTGCCTTGTGCCCGTGCCACGTGCTGTGCAAGTGATTGTGCATGCGTGCCCCGTGTCCGGTGTCAGCGCCGACACCCCGAGCCGCCTTCCACGCGACGGCCGAACCAGGCCCACGTGCCCAGCGCCAGCTTCCCGGCTTCCGAGCGCCGGCCTTTTCCCGAGCGCCGACAGCCGCTTCACGCCGCCGTCCTTCGCCCGCCGCGAGTAACGAAAAGGTTGGTCTCCACGCGCTGCTCTCTCTCTCTCTCAATCGACCGCGCCGCGTCCCCCCATTATTTGTACCCCCTGTTAATTGCTAATAAAGCATTATTCTTTTATGTGTGCGCGTTTCTGTGGCCCCGATTCACCACCTGAATTCCTACCCACGACTCTGAGAACTCGCCCAGCATCAGCGCCGGGCGAGATTGCACTCTCTCGTGTCCCCTTTAGTTATTAATAATTACAATTGTTATTAATGGGCATGAGCCAGTGACAAGTGATAGTTTCTTTTGAGTTTTGTTTTTTTTTGTCTCTGCTTTCGGTTACTTCGATTTTCAGTATATCGCATAGTCGGATGGTTAGGGTTTTTAGCACACAACCAAAGGACGAACGATCATTGGAAATTGAACCAAACCAGATAATATTCAGTATATTTGAACGAACCAGATAATAATACATAATTGTATTGGTATTGTATGAACATGTATATTGATTAATATTTTATTTCACATATATATTTATTGATATCGCACCATTGTTGTCCCCGACGGAGTTTACACTCCTTTTTCCTCCATCATTGCGATTTAAGTGATTTATTTTATTATTGAATATATACATGCACATGTATAAGACGGAGAATAACTCCAATTAAGAACGTGACTCGAGGTATAGAGAGTCGATATTCGAACTCATAATTTTGCGCAGTTAAGCAGGACGGGTGACGGCGTGTACGAGTGGGTCGTGGTGAATTAAGAGATTTTGCGAGTTAGCGAATATTGCCCGCCTGACTGATTTGTGCAATTTTATCGACCGAGTGGATTCGTTTGGTATAGAATCGGAAACAGAGTCAAATAAATTCACTATTTAGTCTGTTTTAAAGTTAAAATTTTCCCTTTGAGTTTCTGTTTTTCTTATAACTTAGTTTTTTTATAATCCGATTAATTGTGGTGTTGCGACGCGTGTTTGGAGAGTATTTATTTCAAGTGTATAGTAAATTAACTATTTAAAAATGGCAAGTTGTGACGTAAAATTGTACAGAGAGGCCATGGAGGAGTTGTTAAAGGTAGATAACTGGAACGAACAATTCAAAACGATAATTAAGATGAATAAAGAAGTAGTTCGAAGAAAACTAGAGAAAGCGGGAATCGCGGTTACGGGGAAGCTGCGGACACAGAAAGAACGGTTGTTGAGATGGGAGATGAAAGAAGCGAAGGTGACGGGGGCGCCGTGGTTCACGGACGATGAAAAGGACCAAGCGCCGCCCAAAGTAGAACGAACAATGTTAAGCGACGGTGAAGAGACCGAGAGTGAGGGTACAGACGCGGAAAAGAATATGGACGCGGAAAAGAACACAAATTCGGAAGAGTCCAGTAGAAAAACGGCGGACATTCTCGAGTACCTGAAGCTACCGGAAGGGGTAGCTATGTTGTCAGCGTTTGAAAAATTTGTTCTCGAAAATCGATCGGCACTTCCAGGTGGGTCGGGAGGACCAACATCAGGGAAGGGTGCGCGGCCGAAACAGATAGTACCCGCACCCAATACGAACGAACTGGACGATTCGAACATTTCGTCCAGAAGCGGAAGCGAGTCTGATACAAGAACTAGCACGCGTATTGATCGGAGAACGCGACGAAAAATCAACACGCGCAAATCAAGGGGTCCCGTGTCGAATACGGTACAACCTAATTTAAACGTGAATGTGCCGGCGCCGTCGGAGTCTGATAAGGACGACTTAGACGCGCGGCCGATAATACCATCAATGACAAACGCGAGAACGAGCACACGCATCGAGCGGGGCAAAATCACAGTACGCGACTCGAAACATCGTGTATCAATGCCGGTATCAACAAACGTGAACAAATATAATAACGCGTTAGAACTGTCAGATTCAGACGAGGATGGGCTTAACGCGGAAGAGCTGGTATCGCCGATCACAAACGTGAGAACGAACACAAT
This sequence comes from Aphelinus atriplicis, assembly GCA_020882685.1. Lineage (NCBI taxonomy): Eukaryota > Metazoa > Arthropoda > Insecta > Hymenoptera > Aphelinidae > Aphelinus > Aphelinus atriplicis. The sequence continues at coordinate 125,565 of JAJGQD010000017.1, read as the reverse complement.
AGAGCGCAGCTCATTACAGACGAGCCACGGTTACATGAAATCGATGCGCGACTGGAATTTACGATTTGCGGACGACGGATCGGTGGATGCGCTAGAATTCTTAGAACGACTGGAAGACTACAGATCGAGTGTAGAGATTCCTGACTCTGCGTTGCTGGCGGCGATGCCGAGTGTACTCCACAAGGGCGCAGCCGACTGGTTTCGGACTATGAAAACGGAGATCGGAACGTGGCGCAAATTCGTAAAAACCTTCAAGAACAGATTCGTGGTCGAAATGGACGACGAGGACGTGTGGGAGGAACTACGAGCGCGAAAACAACACGAGTCAGAGAACATGGTGACGTTCCTTTCAAAATTTAAATCCATTGTCCGATACTTTAAGGTGGCGCCTACGGAAGCGAGACAGGTCGACAGAGCTTTCCGGAACCTGTTGCCCATTTACAGAGATGCCATGCTGCACATGAGAATAAATTCATACAGAGATTTAGAACGAGCGGGACGGGAGTACAAAAGGCTCCGAGACCTGGACGCGCGGTACGAGCCACCGCCGACCAAAGAGAAATCGCGCATACCAGCAGCGGCGTATGAAAGGGACAGGAAATCGGGATCAATATCAGCGATCAGAAAATCTGACAGCAAGCGCGGTAACGAGGAGAGTTCGGCCGAAGAGGGGAAAGGGAATAAACCGCAAAAGAAGGGGACAAAAGAAAAAGCAGAGGTCGCTGCGGCGACAACGGAACGACCGGCCAAATCAGAAATCAGCGAGCTGAAACAGCTGCTGATCGAGCTGATGAAAGACCGGAAGAGTGAACGAGCGCAACAGAATAGCGGCAAATCGGGGTCGCCACAGAATTCTGGAAACACGAACGGAAACACAGGGAGCGCGAATGCGTCGAGGAACGCGAACGGGTCTATGGGAGGCCCTAGTAACACGTTTGTGGGAGTGTGTTTTTCCTGTCAGAAACCTGGGCACAGGGCAGCAGATTGTAGATTTAACATCTGCTACAATTGCAACGAGAAGGGACACTTCTCGCGCAATTGCCGGAAGAAGGCCCAGGGGGCGCTTTACTGTCAGGTGTGCAAAACACCGGGAGTCGAATACGACTCGTGTTTTGTATGCAAGGGACTTAAAGCTCTGACGGGAAAAGGGGAGGTGGGAGTGCGTTGAAGTCCCGCGCGCTCCACGCCGTAACCGAGGGGACGAGCCAGCCGACCTTGAGCCTCCAGACGGGAAAAACGGAACGGATCCTTGAACGAACGGAGACTCAAGCGGTGGAGAAGGCAATTGAGGAGTTCGATAACTGGAAAAACCAGTTGTCGAGCTCAACAAGTCGAGAGAACGGCACGAACGAACGAGCGATCGAGAAATCGGCGAAAACTCGGGAGCAGGTTGAATCTGACTCGCGAGCTCTGCCGATCAATCCGCTCGAGTCGGGTCGGGTCGTAACGAGTAAAGTCGTTGAGACATACGACAAATGTGTCAGTATGAATCGCGGGAAAAATACCAACAGAGCGCCTCTAGCTGATTACAGCACAGAGCCGAGTCAGAAGGTACCTGCTATACTGCACAACGAGTGCGTGAACGAGAGCGGGAACGAGCCCCGGATCCGTAGCCAAAAACCAGCAGTGTGTGCTGGTAACGGCCAACAAACGGAAGTCCGGGAAGTACCGCAGAGTGTGACGAGTACGAGTAAGAGTGTGAACGACGCCCCCGGCGGCAGTAATGCTGCGCCCAGTGCTGGGCATTCCAGGGGAGCGAACGAGCACGAGAAAACACCTGATCCAGAGGGGTCAGGAACGAGCGAGTGTCGATCAGCACTTCAACGGATGCAGACTGCAGACTGCTCCGAACATACGCGACCCACGGAAGCGTATGCGAGGTTGCTGATTGAAAAGCGTCTGAGAGACGCAGCGAATTCCGATGAGGATGAGATCGACATCGAGGTCGAGAGAACGAACCAGCTGCGAGAGTTGCGAGGAGCAAAACGCTCCTTGCTGGAGCATTGGTTCAGCGGAGAAAGCGCGGTCGAGAGTGCCGAGGATATAGGTGGCCAGCACACAATCGCGTCCGGTAACGATGCAGTGTGCGCCCACCTTGTCCAAGGGAACTCGACAGAACGAGCAAACACGGATGTTCCGAGTGATCCGGCCGAGATCATTATCAACGGGGTAGTGGGCGACGACCGGAATTACTTGGGCATCGTGATTGGAGGAAAACTGTTCACAGCATTGTACGACACCGGAGCAACGCATACAGTGGTGGGCGACGGGGTCATAAAACACCTCAAGGACCGGTTGATACCGACAACCACAGCCGTGTACAATGCGAACAGAGAGAGGATGAACGTCGCGGGCAAACTGAAGTTGAAGTTGGACGCGGATAGAACCGTCCAAACAATGGAAGTATTGGCCGCACATAATCTAGAATACGATGTTTACATCGGGAAAGATTTTGTGAAGCTGTTCAAATTTAAAGAGGACGACGAGGTCAAGTCATGGAGAGTGGGTCAAGGGAAATGGAGGAAATTTTTGAACGCCTCAACCCGGGTGCACTCTGATGACTATGTATATGCGGAGTGTGCGGGAATCTCGGCAGTGAACAGCAAAGACCGAGAAAAGATTGAACGCCTGATCGAGGAATATCTGCCAGAAGGAGTGGACAGATTAGGGGTCACCACGATGACAGAACATCATATCGATGTACAAGGGTCTCCACCGATCAGACAAAAATTACGAAGAATGTCACCGGCAGTACAAGAGATTGCAAAAGCCGAAGTACAGAAAATGTTTGAGCAAGGAGTTATAGAACGATCGGGCAGTGATTGGTGCAGTATGCCAGTCATTGTCAAGAAAGCGGACGGGTCGTCGCGATTTTGTATCGATTATAGAGATGTCAACAAGGTAACGAAACGAGACGCGTATCCTATCCCGAGTATCGATATTATTCTCGATAAATTACGGAGGGCGCGATTTATCACGAAAATCGACCTGAAATCGGCGTATTATCAAATCAAATTGGAGAAAAACAGTCGCAAGTACACGGCGTTTGTGGTACACGGGTCCGGGCTATGGCAATTCAGAAGAATGCCCTTCGGACTTACGAACGCACCGATGACCTTCCAGCGATTGATCGACGCCCTTTTCGGGCCAGAATTTGAGCCACACGTGTTTGGTTATTTGGATGACTTGATCATCGCAATAGAAACGTTTGAGGAGCACTTATTCTGGCTTGAAAGGGTGTTGAAAAAGTTGCGGGAAGCAAATCTGACGGTGAACCGAGGGAAATGCGAGTTCTGCTGTAAGCAAGTCAAATACTTAGGATATTTGCTTGACGCGGACGGCCTACGGCCAGATCCGGCGAAAGTCGCACCAGTTCTCGAGTACCCGGCACCCAAAAACGTGAAGCAATTAAGAAGATTTCTAGGCATGATTGGTTGGTACGCGCGATTTATCAAGAACGACGGAAAGTTGAAAGTACCCTTGCTCAAACTATTGAAAACGGAGGCGAATTTCGATTGGGGAGAGGAACAGAACGAGTCGTTTATGAGCTTGAAGAAAGCTCTCACCGAAGCACCGGTTTTAGCCAGGCCGGATTTTTCAAAGCCCTTTACAATTCAATGCGACGCTAGTAATTACGCGTTGGGCGCGGTGTTATCACAAGAGCATGAGGATGGCGAACACCCGATCGTGTTCATCAGCCATGTGCTCACGCCCGCGGAACGAAACTACATGACCACGGAGAAAAAATGTCTGGCAATCATATGGGCCATTCAGAAGCTGAGACCATACATCGAAGGAACGGAATTTCACGTCATAACGGACCACTCAGCGCTCCAGTGGCTAAGGAACTTGAAAAATCCAACGAGTCGGTTGGCTAGATGGGTAATTGAATTACAACAGTGGGATTTTACGATAACCCACAGGAAAGGCGAACTTAATAAAGTGCCCGACGCCCTGTCGCGCGCTTTTGGAGACGAAACAGGAGTGGCTTCGCTGAGCGTAGCGAACGACAAGTGGTACAATGAACGACGGGAAAAGGTGAAAACCTTCCCACGGAAATTTGGGAATTGGAAAGTTGAGAACGATCTTTTGTACGTGTACCGTAGGGATAATTTATTGGATCCGGTAACAAATAAGGAAGAAAACTGGAAGTTGGTAGTGCCAGAAGAGTGGAGAGAACGTGTGATGCGAGATGCGCATGATGAACCGCCGTCAGGCCATCTCGGCATCGAGAAGACGTACGATAGAATCGCGCGCGAGTATTATTGGCCAGGTAGCTACCATGACGTGTACGAGTATGTAAAAGCTTGTCAAATTTGCCAACAGTACAAAACGTCAGAGCAGCCGCCTCAAGGCCTGATGGGCAAACGATGCGTCGACAGGATATGGAACGTAGTAGCGGCAGATACGATGGAATTGCCCAGGCAAATGCCAATACAAGTACCTAATTGTTTTCATGGACTTATTTTCGAGATACATCGAGATAAAGCCGGTTCGTAAAATCGGCGGGAACGCGGTTTGGCAAGCGTTCAACGAGTTGGTTCTGAACAGATGGGGAGCGCCGGAGTACTTTCTAACCGATAACGGGAAAGAATATGAAAATAAATTAGTTAATGAGAATCTGGCTAAATATAAAATCACGCACGTTACGACGGCGCCCTACCATCCTCAGGCTAACCCCGTGGAACGCTGCAACAGAACGATCAAGACCATGTTGGCTATGTTCGTGGGCAAGGACCATCGGGGATGGGATAAGTACCTGTGCGAGCTTCGGCAAGCTTACAATACGGCGAGGAATGATTCGACGCGAGTGTCACCGGCGTTTTTAAATTTCGGACGACATCCTGCTCCGATTAACAGCGTGAGACGAGAAGTGGAAGAATGCTTGCCAGTCGCCGAAATTTCAAACGAGAGTCCGGAGGAACGAACACGGCGATTGGAAGCATTACGCGATTACGTGATTAAGAACGCATTCAAGGCCCAAGAACAGCAGGGAAAACAATACAATAAAGGGAGGAAACACGCGGAATTCAATGTAGGAGACATGGTATGGCGGTTAGAACAAGCACTCTCCAGCGCGGATAAGGGGGTAAATCGCAAGTTAGCTCCTAAGCGAACGGGGCCCTATTGGATAGCGAAGAAATTATCGCCACTTAAGTATATCCTGGATATGGGCCGGAGCAAACGGAACGCGAAGGCACCGGTCAGCGAGCTAACGCGATGGATTCCCCCTCGAACGTCAAAGACCGTGTAAACGACCGAACGAACGGGCATCGTTGACCCATACATGGTGTGCGATGCGACCACGGAGGGTTTGGGAGGGGGAGGAGGGCGGTCCACCGCCCTCATAAAACGATGGAGATGACACGTGGTGTACCGGAAGCCTACCGGCAAAGTCGCCACGGGAGGCCTGGTCGGCACAGAGACGTGCGACCGGACGTGAAAAGTAAACGGAAAATTGGAGAACGAGGTCGGAGGAACCCGATCGAAGAACGCCGGGCCCCCCGTGGACCCTGTTTCCACCGGCGCGCTAACCCTCACGCCGTCTCACTTGAGTCCAGTAGACGGACCGGGTGGTCCGGCTTAGGGAGGGGGAGTTGTGACGGGGAAACCCGGGGGACCCTGTTTCCACTGTCGCGCTACCCCCTATGCCGTCTCATCTGAGTCCAGTGGACGGACCGGGTGGTCCGGTTTAGGGAGGGGGAGTTGTGACGGGGAAACCCGTCACTATAGACGGAGAGGCTGCTCCTCTCCGATCCCACCGTTACGGCAGCCGACGGCTCGGGAGGGCAGCACTCTCCAGCGCGTGCGCGAGCCGCGGCGCGCGAGAGTTCCGGCGGCGCGAGGCCGGGAGTGAGCACGAGGCGGACGATCATTCTCGTCCGGCGCCCGCAGCTCTCAACACGCGACGCGCGCGAGTCCCCGAGTGATCGAGCCGAGAGTGATCGTGAGCGTGTGTGCGTGCGTGAGCCAGGACGCCGAGGTCGACGACGTCGCCAAAGCCAACAGCCAGCGGAGCCGAGAGCAGCAGAGCCGAGCCGAGGACGAGCGAGACAGCGAACAGCGGCAAGGTTTGGTGTGCGCGTCGCGGCCCCGGTGCCCCCCCCCCCCCCCCCAGTGAACGTACGTGTCGGCGAGCGCGCCGACACCCCCCCAGCGAACGTGTGTGTTGGCGACCGCGCCAACACACTCCCAGGAACGAAGGGCTCCGGCCCTGGCCCGGGCCTCTCCCCTCGCGTCCCCCCCGACGTCACGGCAAAGCGAGCGCGCGGATAGACTCCGTTCGAGTCTCCGCGCGCGGCCGTCCCCCCCGAGAGAGTCCCCCGTGCTAGTAGAGCTAGCCGCGGTACTTCTGGCACCCGTAATAAATACGGAGTGCCCGCGGTCGAGCCAATCCCAACGTGAACCTGGTGCGAACGGGCACCAGGTCACAATATGTACAGTCAATGATTCGTTATAAAATTAATTTGTCACAGCCAGGACATTTTCATCGCTTACATCATTGGTATTATCATTCAAAACTGTTACAATTAGTTTATGATAACTGAAAAATGAAATATATGGTTGTTCCTGCTTTAGTCGTAGGCTCAGCAATATGAGTGAGAATATCTAAATTAAGTATTTCTTCAAAAAATTAATAAGTTGCTGTCTTTCATTTGTTCAAAAATTAACGTTAAAATCTCCAGATATTATCATTGGTTGTCGAATGGGGAGAAAATTATTATGGTTGCTATTTATATTTCGCCGAACAGCAAGCTAGTGAATATTACGAAGTTCATTCACAGAGATCTTTTACCTTACACGGAAAGAGGTTCTATTCTATTGGAAGAAAATTTTCATAAAATACCAATGATAATATCTGGAGATTTTAACGTTAATTTTTCAACAAATGAAGGACAGCAACTTATTAATTTCATGAAGAAAATACTTAATTTAGATATTCTCACTCATATTGCTGAGCCTACGACTAAAGCAGGAACAACCATTGACGCTGTATTTGGAAGATTTATCAATCACTCAAGTTCTGATACATACATTTCATTTTTCAGTTATCATAAACCAATTGTAACAGTTTTGGATGATAATACCAATGATGTAAGCGATGAAAATGTCCTGGCTGTGACAAATTAATTTTATAACGAATCATTGACTGTACATATTTTTTTAAATATTTTTTGAAAATGTTCTGAGAATATTTTGTATAAATTAGCCCGTCAGCGCGTGTATACAGGGCACGCGCATACTGCACGTATACGATGTATATACAGAGAGAGAGAGAGAGAGAGAGAGAGAGAGAGAGAGAGAGAGAGAGAGAGAGAGAGAGAGAGAGAGAGAGAGAGAGAGAGAGAGAGAGAGATTTAGATTTGTTTATTTTCCTGTACATTATGTTGTACAATTTTCTAATAGTAATATCTAATAGTAATATAACAGTATAAAATAGTAAAAATAAGTAAAAATAAGTAACTTTAATGTATATATAACTAGCGCGTTACATTAAGGTCAGTACTTGAGTCATTAAGAGCAGTGCTAGCTCTCCCCACGGTCGCAAGCAAGGAGATGAATGAAAAGGAGCTTTTTAAAAACAGTAATTGAGGAGGCATTTGTGATAATATAGGGAAGGGAGTTCCAGAGATACGATGCACTGACATGAAACGACTTTCGGAGGAAATCCCTACGGCAAAAGGGGACAACCAGCTGCGGGCGATAACCCCCCTGCAGGGGCGAGTGCTAGTGTTGATATGAAAATACTCAGCGAGATACTCTGGGCAGCCGTATCTAAGTATTTTAAACACTAAGCAGGCCCTGAAGTAGTCACGCCGAGTAGCTGTCCTAAGCCAGCCAAGCTCCTCCCTGTAGGGGGAGATATGCTCACTCCTCCTAACACCATAGACGTATCTTATCCCAGTGTTGATAAGTCGCTCGAGGACTAGATTGCGTTCCTCAGACAGATCGCAGTATACGACCGAGCAGTAGTCGATGATGGGGAAGAGGAGCGATTTAATGAGATGAGTTCTGAGCTGTTGATTAGTACTCCTCCGGAATTTGTGTAGGCGGTACATAAGAGAGTGGGCTCTGTTGCAAATTGAGACAATATGCTCCTTCCACGAGAAAGTGGAGTCAAGAATCACTCCCAAGCTCTTCACCGACGACTCAAGTGGTATTGTGGAACCATCAATTACCAGACAGTGAGACGCCTCGGTAGGGATGCGAGCGACGAAGGGCTCACTACCAAAGACAATTGCCTTGGTTTTAGAGCTATTGAGACGGAGCTTGTTACTCCTCGCCCAGTGAACAATCCTGGCAGCAGTCTCATTTAGCAGATGTAGCGCACGTATTAGGTCATCTATGTAACAGTGTATGTAGATCTGTAGGTCATCTGCGTACAGTATGTGATGCACATCAGGCCCAAAGCACTGAGAAACGTCACTAATATAGAGGGCAAACAGGAGAGGGCCCAAGACAGAGCCCTGGGGGACTCCCCTTTTAAGGCCGAAAAAACCAGTGAACGTTCCATCTTCACGTTTAACACACTGCTCTCTCCCCGTTAGATATGAAGCAATCCACTGTAGTGAGGGCAGCGAGAAGCCAAGTTTAGCAAGCTTGCGAAGTAGTGTGGCGTGGCAGACCGTGTCAAATGCCTTGCTAAAGTCAAACAGGAGAAGAGCAGTGAGCCTTTGCGCCTCTTTTGCCCGACGTACATCATCAGTGAGTCTGAGTAGGGCAGTCTGAGTGCTGTGTCCCTTTCTGAAGCCCGTCTGACGCCCATCCATTAAGCCCTTGGTATCAACATAAGCAATAATCTGATTGAAGACAAGCCTCTCAAGGACTTTTGAGAGGAAATTAAGCAAGGAGATAGGGCGAAAATCACTCAGAGACCTCGGAGAGGGAATTTTGTTAAGGGCAAGGACTACGGCTCTTTTCCAGGATGAGGGAAAACAGGACTGTCGGAGGGAGCTATTGAAGATATCTACAAGGACAAGGGTGATGACAGGAAGTGCCTTGGCAATGAAGCTCTGAGGAAGACCATCAACCCCCACAGACTGGGATCGCGACTGTGCGATGGCCAGCTTTACCTCGTTAGCGGTAACATCCGCGAACTGAAACCCGGGATCCCCAGAGGGTTCCACGCGCAGGAGGTCAAGGGTATCGTCTAGATTCGGAGCTGAAGGATCACTGGCGATCCGTGCAAAGTGGGAGTTGATCTCCTCCTCCTTGAACCCGCCAAGAGTGTTAGTAGACTGGGGAACCAATCCCAGGTGTCTAAGTTCCCGCCATATCTCCTTACTGTCAGAGAGAGAGGGAGAGAGAGAGAGAGAGAGAGAGAGAGAGAGAGAGAGAGAGAGAGAGAGAGAGAGAGAGAGAGAGAGAGAGAGAAAGAGACCGATTTTGACCGATGTCGACCGATACCGCTGCGCTGTCGCCAGCGCATGGAGAGAGGGCAGGCGCATGGGGAGAGGGGGCACACGCATAGATCTACAGAGCAGAGAGAGACAGAGATAGAGAACAAGACCTTTGCCACGGCCAGCGCGTGGAGAGGGGTGTTCGTTTGACGTTGGGGAGAGAGCAAACACATGATTTATGTATTTTCTCCTTCTTTCTCCTCTCGAAAGGGGAAATTTTACGGATCGAGGGGAACTTCTCTCACGCACGGTTTTACTCTCCATGCGCCCGTCGCCCGTGTCGCCCGTCGAACGTCTTAATAGAAGTTTCACTTCAAAAATTGAATGGGAGCCTTTAAACGACGAGTGTTTCCCGGTCGATTATCGGTGTTTCATGTGAATACGAAAACGCTCGCCGACACACCGCCGATGTATGGTCCTGTTCCTGTTGTTATACCTATGAAAACCGAGCTGGAAGTAGATAGGCTATGAGCATTCGAAAACATGAGTATTCGAAAACATGAGCATTCGAAAACATGAGCATTCGAAAACATGAGCATTCGAAAACAATGGAAGTGGGGGCGTCCGCGCTGTTGTACATGCGCAGCGGATCAGGCGCTCTCATACCATAGATCGATGTATGGGGGCCGGCGGAGAGTAGTGTCGCGCCGGCGAGGTGGGGGCGTCCGCGCTGTTGGCGCTGTTGGACATGCGCAGCGGGTCAGGCGCTCTCATACCATAGATCGATATATGAGGGCCGGCGGAGAGTAGTGTCGCGCCGGTGTAGGGTAGCGCAGGGGCCTCTCTAGTGCTCACATACCCTAGATCGATATATTGGTCTAGCTCGTATGCTGGTAAAATAGAACGGAAAACTCAATGGTAAAATAGAGCTATTTCTATCATTAGAGATCGTTCACCACTGCAAGTCTCACTCGCTGTGTGAGAATAAATGAAAGCTATAAGTCTCAACTCGAGTTGATACTGCGCGCTTTGTTTATATAGTTTGAAGTGCATTCAATCTGCTCTAGCGTTGACATGCGTACACTTAATTTCGAATGAGTGAGTCAACTCTCATACTGTGGGATTTTAGCGATGGGAACTTTGAACCATGGAGGATTCCAAAGCAATATTCAAGAGTAAAGAACGAATAAGGGATCGATAATACAGTCGATCACGAACTCTTTTAGGGTACACATCGTGAAAAAACTAGTGATCATCGCGCATCATCATGCAGTCCGCAGAAGAAAAAAAGAATCAAGTAAGCTGTGTGAACATTGAAAAATTTCTGAAATAATTTTCATTTTGTAAGTCTTTTGTTAAAAATATATATGTATATTTTCATAGGGGATTTCTTCTAACGAGCTCGTTCAGAAATGGTTGAACGAGATGACATCAGCTCATAGGATAAGCTTGTTTAGCCCAATCGATTCTCCATCAATGCTGCAAGGTAAGTTTTTTTTTTATTTATTCATTAACTATTTAGTATCATTGTGTAGTAGAGTGAGAATAAAAATCGAGCGAGTGTATTCCTATAGTATCTTAATAAATATTGTTTTATAGTCAAGTCGAAAGAAAAACCTCAGCACACCGCGGACTCGACTGCTGCTCGTTCCGCAAATAACTGGTGGCTGTGCCCACCTACACCGTTAAGATCACCTGCCGCTCGTGAGCCAGTTCTCCCACTAGAGAAGCATACGGCTGCACCAGCGCCAGCCAAGGTAGTACCAGTGGTGGCGACGCCAATGAAGGTAAAGTCAGTAGTAGCATCGCCAACGGAGCTAACGCCTGCGGAAACAGCGCCAATGGAGGTAACGACAGTGGCGGCAGCGCCAGCGGAGGTGTCGCCGGTGGCGGTATTGCCAGCGGAGGTGACGCCAGTGGCTGTAGCGTCAGCGGAGGTTACGCCAGTGGTGGCTGCATCATGTAGCCCCGCGAACACGTTTTCTACGAGAAAACGAAAAGCGGTAGATGCGATACCTCCTCCTCTACTCTTACCGCCCGATAATAATAATCCATTTCATTCATTTTTATTTTCCTCTCATCCTAACAATTATTATCCTCCTAATAATCCATTCCAACCACTATTCATACCAGTACTAACGGACTTGATGAAATTTTTAGTATCGATTTCTCCTCCTCATCCATGCTCTTATCCACCTACAATGTCACAACCCGCTCAGTCTACGCCACCCACACCACTCACTCGACCTATACCACCCACTACACCCACTCGACCTACGCCACCCATACCACCCACTCCACCCACTCCCACCACCCCACCCACTCATCCACACTCAGCTCGTATGCGATCTCACTCGCATGTCTCAGAACCGCAGGCGCGCCCGCGAGTAACACGATGGGACACTCCCTCCACTTCACCCACACCACCCACTCCTCCCACTCCACCAACTCATTCACAATCAGCTCGTATGCAATCTCACTCGCATGTCTCAGAACCACAGGCGCGCCCGCGAGTAACACGATGGGACACTCCCTCCACTTCACCCGCACCACCCACACCACCCACTCCCCCCACTCCACCCACACCACCCACTCATTCACAATCAGCTCGTATGCGATCTCACTCGCATGTCTCAGAACCACAGGCGCGCCCGCGAGTAACAGGATGGGACATTCCCTCCACTTCACCCGCACCACCCACACCACCCACTCCTCCCACTCCACCCACACAACCCACTCATTCACAATCAGCTCGTATGCGATCTCACTCGCATGACTCAAAACCACACCCGCGGCCGTGCTCGCAAGTACCCTCACGACCGTCCACTCAACCCGTACCACCCACACCACCCACTCCCCCCAATCCACCTACACTACCCACTCCACCCACTCCACCTGCACCTCCCACTTATCCAAACCCACCTCAAAAGCGGCCGCGAGTATCGCGAGTATCATCACGACCGTCCACTCAACCCGTACCACCCACACCACCCACTCCACCTGCACCGCCCACTTATCCAAACCCACCTCAAAAGCGGCCGCGAGTTTCGCGAGTATCTTCACAATCACACACTTCTCTCAAACCACCTACTACTAAACCTCCTACTCCATCCACTTCATCTGCTCTACCCAGTCTACCTACCTTCAACACACCACCCACTTCACCCACTCCACCTGCTCCGCCCACTCCTCCCACTCTACCTCGCGCATACTCACGCAATCCAATGGTGCCGCGTGTATCGCGCATGAAACTTCTCAATATCCGAGAGATAGCGAATTTTCACCAAAAGATATCGAAATTTCACACGCGGAAACCCACGAGACCACAAGTTATTTCATCTAAAAATGTCTCCAATGTTTATAGATTTTTATAACTAATATGTATCAAATAAGTTTTCTAATGAATATATGTATAATAGTTTGTAAGTTTTCTGTTCAAGCGTATATGAATTCAAATATCTAGATGTACGTTTACTTGTAATAATATGATTTCATGTATTTCTTTTTTATATAAAAAAATTCTCTATGTTTTAATAAATTGATTCATACTTGCCAAGAAGAGAAAATTTTTTATTCAACCCCAAACTGCTCTCTTATACTCCGCGATTCTCTCTCAATCATACCCTCCTTCTGCTTATTTTCTTCATTCATTGCATATGTGTGTATATATATATATATATATATATATATATATATATACTCTACATTATCGATCGTAGAGATAGAACTACACACATATATACATATGTGTATAGATCTATCTCTACGATCGATACATTATCGATCTATCTCTACGATCGATACATCATAGATCTATCTCTACGATCGATAATGTAGAGTGCAATATAACATTCAAATGTATTCCTACTTTGCATTACCATACACCCACGGTAAAGCAGTATACATAATCTTTGCTCTATGAAGAGTTTCAAAGTCGCAAAGTGTATGTGTCATAGTCGTGAGAAAGGGTAAAGGGTTTGAGTGGGAGATGTTTCTAAGCTCAAGGTATATGCGTCATAGTCGCGAGAGTGGGAATCAAACGCGAGTGGGAGAATGGGCGTGGCTGAATCGGGGAGCGAATCGCGTTGCAGTATATGAAGCGCGAGTGGGAGACTTGATCGGAGGTGGGTATGTGCAAGGAAGGGTAAAGGGTTTGAGTGGGAGATGTTTCTAAGCCCAAAGCATATGTGTCGTAGTCGCAAGAGTGGGAATCAAACGCGAGTGGGAGAATGCGCGCGGCTGACTTGGGGAGCGAATAGCGTTGCAGTATATGAAGCGCGAGTGGGAGATTTGATCGGAGGTGGGTATGTGCAATCGCTGGGTGGGAGATTCACATTGGTGGGGAACGTCCGCAAAGAGGATATAAAAGGCGGATTTGCTGCGAGTCGAGCACATTTCTTATATTTCAGCTCATAGGTCCAGTCACCAGCAGACTCCAAGTCGAGCAACCTCCGCCACAGCGCTCTGCCGTTAGTATAGCATACTGAGTAAGGGCTAGCTTGCGTGTAGAACGGGTGGGGGGTTTGCAGGCGCAGAGTAAACAGCTGACTTGGGGAGCGAATAGCGTTGCAGTATATAAAGCGCGAGTGGGAGATTTGATCGGAGGTGGGTATGCGCAAGCGCTGGAAATTCACATTGGTGGGGAACGTCCGCAAACAGGATATTAAAGGTGGATTTGCTGCGAGTCGGGCACATTTCTTATTTTACAGCTCATAGGTCCAGCAGCCTCCGCCACAGCGCTCTCCCGATAGTATAGCATACTGAGTAAGGGCTAGCTTGCGTGTAGAACGGGTGGGAGGGTTGCAGGCGCAGAGTTACAGGACCGATGAGTATACCAGTATGTAGACTCGCAGGCTCAGAAATGGACGTCGTTGTAGATATTCAATGCTTTAAGCGCTCAACCAACCTTTTCATATTGAAAGAGTTGGTCGTTATTCCCTTTGATGAGAAACGCTTGTCGTCAATATGCTTATTTCATCCACCCTGCAAGTGGCAACGTCTCCTCCCCGAAGAGCAGAAATCTAATAAATGGCTTGAAAATAATTATCTAGGAATACCTTGGGAGTCGGGTACAATTCCGTATAAGTTTTTAATCCGTACTCTGCAAGATGCATTAGGCAATGCGGAGAGGATTTATGTCAAAGGCTTAGAGAAGAAGCTGTGGCTTGAGGAAATGCTCCCCGGAAAGTAAGTTATATTATTTACTATATCTTATTCAAAATACTCTTTTTGTTTCACCTCAAATATATATATATATATACATATGTTTTTCTTTTTCATGTATAGAATCGTATATAATGCTGAATCACTTGACTGTCCTCGTCTTACAGACTTGAAACCTCCTAAAAAGATCATATGCTATCATCATACACTGAACAGTGCTCGCAAATCAACGTGCGCTGTCAAAAATGCATATGCATTAAGGAGATGGTTGCTTGCAAAACGGGAGGCGATGATGCGACGAGTGCAAATACGAATGGGTCGCGATGAAGTAGATGTCAACAAGAAGAAATAATATCTTTCTCAAACGAATTCATTCATTTATAACATTGATTATGATTGAAATAATAATATATAAATTTGACTAATATTTATACATGCATACACACTTATTTTCTCATACCAATGATATATTTTCAATTTGAATGCATTATATACACATTATTTATATACAATATATCAATCATTTCAATCATAATTAATACTACTATATATATAATTTTGTATGACCATATTATAAATAAAATATAATGAATAAAAAGAGAGTTGAGGAGGGAAAAAATGAATGGTTGTTTCTCACGAGTCGAGGCGATGGTATGGGGCCTCGACTACTCTCTTTTTATCTTATTGACTGTTTCATTGATAAACAATAGTTATGAATCAGAGCTATATATGATTTCAGAGCTTTTCAACGTGATAGAACTCCCTGACTCATTGGCTCCTCTAAAGATTACTACGCTTCTCCATTCGAGCATCAGAGTTCGCCAGTGTTAACATCAATCTCTCTCTCACACACACAGACACACACACACACACACAAAAGAAAAGAAAAAAAAAAAAACAAGATGGAATCTATAGAATACTTTGAGACAAATGTTAACTGGCTTCAAGAGTTTCTACGAATAGATGCAGCAAACAGCAGTATTGAGAATTTGGAGGAGTGGAAGAATATAACTTGCGACTCCATCCAGGAATTAAAACAGCTCATGCTCAAACCGAATTTGAAGAGGGCTGAGAAGCAAAAATGTCAGACTTGTATGACACATTTAGTAGGCATTCGCAATCAATTTTTTGAAATGCTATCAAAAACTGGCGGTGACTTGCAGCAAGAGCCATCATCATCATCATCATCGTCATCATCAACAGTCAGAGCAAGCGTTCGCTGGGATGATATGCCATCAGCATTTTTGAATCGCATTCAATCGGGCGTTATAACTAATTTAGGTCACAAAGATATTGAATCATTCTTAGATGATGCTAGAACTCTTTTTAAACAAAAAATTTGCGAGGCTCTTGTTAATTCTTCTGCTTTGAAGGTTAACGCAGAGCTCTCAGCCGAATACATGGTGCAGAAGAGCGACGAAGAGACTGTTGATGTTAAATATTTCAGTACTGAGAATAACTTAATCTTTGAATCTACAGATTTAGAAGAGTGGTTTCATTTGAATGGGAAGCAGTCAATCTTGCATAAAATGGAAGAGTTGAAATCGAGATGGAAGGGAGTCATAGACTGTCATGGAACCCTTCCGAGGATTTTGATCTAGACCTTCTAGACTTGATCTGCGATGGAGTGGAAGGGACAGCCGATGGAGAAGGGGTAGCTACAGATGATAGAGTGGTGGAAGTTAAGATGGAAGGGGCAGCCGGAGCCCTACATAAGGCGTGCGATCCTAGTACGGAGCACATTCGTCCGATCGACGAGCCTCAGAGCAGCAGCAGCAGCAGCAGCAGCAGTCCTAGCAAGAAATCACGAGTCGAGTTTGGTGCTATACCCATTCATGTAAGGGTTAGATATAGAGAGAAGTATTCTCTCATTCTCTCCGAGGCTTGTGAACTTGTAATAATCATTTTTTCCATCTCCATGTTACAGACTCAAGATGAATTTGAATCAACTGAACGAGATTGCCAACAGGGCTTTCCTACCCAGGAGAAGCCTATCTGAATTGGAGGTTGGACTTCGATACATGATTACTAGACTACGAAAGGTCAACACCAGATTTGGAAAGAGAGTCGTCGTAACATTGAACCAGGAGTTTCAAGTATTCCTGCCTCCTCGAGTCTGCAAGATACTCTACGACGATGAAAATTTGTTCAATCAGCTGGAAGACAAGGCTTATTTGATGTCTTTGTTCCTTCAATATCTTGGCAATAATAAATTTGAATTTATATCTTAATAAACTGATGTATTCCATATGTATAACATGAAATATGTATAACATGAGATAAAATAAAGATAATATTAATAATAAAGAGAAAGTTCACGGAGGGAATGGCGTTTCTGCGCTGAATTCGTTTAAAATCAACGATTTGTGGTTGGTTCCCACAGGTGAGAGCGTAATGGAGGAGCTCTCACCACTTTCTCTTTATTTTTTCTATTTTTCAAATGTACATTCACATGTCTGATTTATTTATCCAACTATTGTGCGAGTTATCGAAACCTAGACACTTGACTTGAACTTGATTACCACGTCTCTTGATAATCTTTTCAACTAAATAAACGTCTGGATATTTCACTTTTGCAAGCTCTTGTTCATAAAAGCCACCAGCAACTGGTTGATTCTGATAATCCTTGAGATGATATGTTATTGGATTTGTCTTTACTTTCTTGACAATCGTGAATATTTCTGTTGACCAATTTGGTGTATACCCTTTCTCAAATACTTGCTTAACTTTACTCACACGCACTTTGTCATTGACTTTGAATCTTGACTTCTCAATCCTTGATGATGATGATGATGATAATGTATTATGATTTGAAAATCTCTTCATAACTACAGCTTGATTATTAGAATTAACATCTTTCGGCTTCATACCGATAGTTCGATGTTTTGTATTGTTATAATCCGTCAACAAACCCGGTAAAATATCCAACCATTTGTAATTTCCTTGTAGACTGAATTGCTTATACATCTTGGTCTTCAAAGTGCGATTGAAGCGTTCGCATATTGATGCCTTGAGATTACTGTACGTTGAGTAGAGCTTGATTTTGTACCTATCCATGAGATCTTGAAAATCCTTATTGTAAAATTCTTTACCCATATCGACGTGTAGTAGTTTGGGTTTGCGATCTTTCTGGAGGATAGATTTCATAGCAGCAGAAACATCTTTGCCAGTTTTTGTCTTTACCGGGACGGCCCAAGCATACTTTGAGAACACATCAATGACAGTGAGGAGATAGCGATAGCCTTTGTTTTCCCGGGAGTATGGTTGCATTTCTACGAGATCAGCTTGCCATGTCTCATCCAATCCGCGAATATCAAATTTGCGGCGAGGATAGTTGCGACGTGCAGGCTTATGAAGCTCCTCGACAACTGCTCGTTTCATTGCCATACTTGCTAATGTTATGAATTCACATCAGCAGTCTAATTTATACTCTCGGCTGCTTGTCCACTATACATAAAATCTAAACTCTTTTTAATCTCTCGGAATTTGGCATTTAAAGTTAGAAGCTGTTTATCAATATCATATCGGTGAGATTCAATGAGATCCGATAAGTCAATAATATTGTTTTGCAACTGATCCATCTGTCTTTTGTTTTCATTTAAAAGTAAAGCAGAATTGTCTAGCTCATTTCTCATCCGTGTTGTAATCTCATACATACTTTTAATTTCCAAAGAAATCAAACTCTTCACTGTATGCAAATTAACTGCGTCATTCGATTTGTTGGGTGCAGCAAGATTGCATAGCTTTTTATTATCAGCATCGTAATGTCCTTCGGCAGTTAAGGTATATCCAACTCCAGGAGGACCTTGGATACCCTTGCCCTCCTTCAGCTGACGTCCAAACAAGTCGACGCTCATTTTGACAATGAATTATATTTTCTCACTTCTCAGTATATATACCCTCCTTCTCTCAACTCCTCAATGATGTAATGAATCTCGTTCTCATGACTATGATTGTCGGCTGATCTCTCAGCTATGATTAGTCGAAGACGATCGACTAGTTCATTCGGATCATCCCAATACACATAATCCGTCCTCGCATTCGATCTAGCAATTTTATATCGAGGTAAAAGACCTTCACCTTTCTTCCCATCACTTGCAAATAATGGTTCAATTATATTTTTAAATTTATGACTAGTCGATCGTCGAATTGATTCATATGGATGATAACGTCTCTTGTGGGCGCTTGATGCAACAAGAATTTTTCTGTACACATCTAAATCTTTCTTTTTAATACTTTTCTGATCTGGGTGTAGATTGAATAATAGCTCATCTAATCCTTTTGTTCGTGGATACTTAATGTTTGCAATCTCAATAGTTTGTTTCTCTAATCCAATTGGTGTATTACCAATAATATATCCCTCTTTTGTTTTACGTACTCCATATATTTTATCTTGATCTCCATCGATGTTGATAGATGATGATGATAATTCTGACTTCTCATCAGCAGTTTCAAAATTATGCATAGTTTCGGACAAATCGATTGATGAAATATCAGTATCTCCGAACGAAGAATCAGGATTATTAAAACGACTCTTATCAACTCTTGATATTTGTTTTTCATCATCAACATCATCATCATCAGAAAACTCATTATTCAATGCAATTCCTTGATTTTGGTGGGAACGTTTGAAGAAGCTCTTCTTCTCCTGTTTTGATTGAACTATTAGCTTTTCCAGTGGATCAACAATAGGTTTGAAAGTTTCACTCAATGTTTTTTCAACATCTGCTTTCTCAACTTTTAATAAATCATATTTACGTTTCACAGCTTCTCTCGCTTTAACAAGCTGATCAAGCACATTTTTTTCACGCTGTAATTCAGCCATGTTAACACTCGTGTGTCTAATGGGAGACTGTAGAAGAGACTCATTAACAACCTATATTTATAGCAAAACTATCAAAACCCTTGCGATATCGACCCTTATTAATCGGTCGATCTTTGTCAATCGCAACGAATCCATGTTTATCTCTCCAACACGTTGAACATAAATCCTTGAATTGTGTATAAGTCATATCGGTATTCACATGATCATTATACACATGTTTTAAATTTACTTCATCTTGTCGAAATAAAACTAAAAAATTAACATTATCTCGAACTAAATGTTTAGGTACTTGGGCATAAGATTGGCAGAGATAGAAACAATCTACATTTTTATGTCTACCCATGCAGAAAAATGCTTTCACATTATCTTGTTTCTCACATGCTACATCGTCAAATATCATAATCGAATTGGGAAGTGAGTCTTTCGGTGCAATCACTTCCTCGTGCTCGCTAAATGGAAAGTATTTTATTCCATCTATTGGTTCTAAAAGTTCCTTTAGAAATTTATATTTTGGCTGATTCAATGATTTGGAATATACATAGACATTCTCAAATCTCAACCCATTGGGATGAGTTATGATGGAAAGTAGACAATTAGTTTTACCGCAATTGCTAGGACCGCAAAACACTGCTCTTATACTGTCTGGGAGCAAGTCACCATGATGCTTGGACTTTTTTTCCTGCTCCACTATACCATCAAAATTTGATATAGGGAGTTTCATTAGAGGTCGACTAAAATCCATACTCACTGTTTGAGATTTCAATCTAAACTGATGCTATGGGTATAAATAGATCGCTTTTATACCCTTGAGCACAGTCATGTATAGATCGTTGAAGAGCAATGATCATTCATCGAGAGAAACGAAAGAAAAAACTTGGTCGGGGTCTGATAAATACAGCTATCAATAAGCTTCCCTTTGAACTTCATTTACCTGGATATCAGTACTGTGGACCAGGAACAAAACTAGCTAAGCGATTAGCTCGGGATGATCCTGGAATTAATCCTCTAGACGCAGCTTGTAAAGAGCACGATATTGCATACTCGAAGAATCGAGAAGACCTTGGGGCTCGACACATTGCCGATAAAGTTTTGGCTGAAAAAGCCTGGCAAAGAGTTTGTGCTCGAGACGCGGGATTTGGTGAAAAGGCAGCTGCCTGGGCCGTGACAAACGCTATGAAAATGAAATTTAAATTCGGAATGGGGCTTAAGAAGAAACCGGCGTCATCGTTGAAGAAAAAGAGGAGGAAATCGGTAAAGAAGAAGAAAGCTGGAAGAAAATCTGCTACATTGAGCAGTATAATCAAAGCAGCCTCCAAGTCAATCAGACCGAGTAAATCTGCAGCAAAAGTTATATCATCAGCATTACAGGGGGCTCGAGCCGCTATTAGAAAAGCTGGTGGAAAAAGCCATGTGAAAGTTCCCAGAATACTCCCAATGTCATCGAAAATCGGGGTGTATTACCTCTCATTCCAATATTTGCAGGTTTGAGTGCAACTGGTGCTTTGGTGAGCGGAGCAGCTGGAGTGGCGAAAGCTATCAATGATGCCAAGGCAGCTCAACGTCGGCTGGAGGAGAGTCAGAGACATAATAAGGCTATGGAAGCCATTGCTCTTGGTAGAGGTTTATACTTGAAACCTTACAAACGAGGTTATGGTCTTTACTTGAGACCATGGATGGGTAAGGGGCTAAAAAAAAAAGCTTGAGGTAAGTCTACCTGCGAGAGCTTTATCAAATTTTGATTTGCTAAAGTATGCTGAACTATTGAAGATTCCTAATTTTCGTGGAGTATTCATGCGAAATGCCTTACCTGCATCGCCTCACTATCGAGAGTCAGCCATTATTAACCTCGATGATAAGAATGGACCCGGCACACACTGGGTTGCTTATCGAAAACGAGGCAATGATGTTGTTTACTTTGATAGTTTTGGAGATCTCCGACCACCTATGGAGCTCATGTCATATCTCGGAATCAATCAAATCAAGTATAATCCTGCGAGATATCAAGATTTTGGAACGTACAATTGCGGTCATCTATGCTTGCAATTTTTGAGTGGCAAGCTCAAGGGTATATAAGCAGGATCTCATGCTTACACTCGTCATTCTGTTTCGAATAGTCATGGACTCGATAACTCTTACTTTAACAGGTACGTCGTCTATTCTTGAAACACAGTACTTTCCAGTTATCGAACTTTCACCAGATAAAAACTACGTTCTAGGTTTAGTGGAGTTACTCACATGTAACTCTATTCCAAACGTTGATACATATAATAATCAATTTCACGTGGGAGAATATAAAATTGTTTTGCCTACAGGTTGTTACGAAATTGAATATTTAGAAAAATATCTTCAAAAAGAGCTGTCTGCGCACAATATTTCACTGAGTTTAAAGCCGAACAATAGTACACTTCACAGTGAGATAAAGTGCAGCGAAGAGATAAATTTTGAACCGAAAAACTCGATTGGTAGCTTATTGGGGTTTTCTCCACGTAAATTAGAAGCCAACACTCTTCATACATCAGACTTGCCAGTGAGGATTTTGAAGGTCAACTCTTTGAGAGTTGAGTGTAATATCACTTCTGCTGCCTATATAAACGGGGAGAGAGTGCACACTATTCATCAGTTCTTCCCCACAGAACCGCCTGGATTCAAGATAATTGAAATTCCATCGCAAGTCATTTATTTGCCAATCAGTGTCAAGTGTATAGATCACATTCAGCTACGAATTGTTGATCAAGACGGAGACTTTGTTAATTTTCGTGGAGAAGTTATTACCGTAAGATTGCATATTAAATCAACATCGTGATGGGTATTGTTTACTACGGTCGAGGGTATAAAAGCCGTGTACCATGTCAAACAGCGATCAGTCATCAGAGAGCTTCCAAAGCTTTAACACGGCTAAACATTCAGTTTCTGAAAAGTCTCGGCTTTCGAGTCGCATCTGGTGGAAGATAAATTGTATAATCTTTTGTTGTTGCTCACCGCGGAAAGATGGAAGAAATTCTAAGTATCCAGTCCCCCGTAGCGTTTGATGAGAGCATATCTCATTATGAGGTTCATGCTCATCAACCATATACTGGATCAAATTTTAACAATAGTGATGAGATTCGTATATCAATTCAACATCAAGACTTGTGTCTTTTACCATCGAAAAGTTCACTTCACATTTACGGACGGTTAAGCCGTGCCCCCAATGGTGCTGTAGCAAATACAACATTGGTCAACAACGCCATCTGTCATTTATTCGAAGAAATTAGATATGAGATAAATGCTATCGAGATAGATCGATGCAAAAATGTCGGTATTACAAGTCTCATGAAGGGATGGGCTTCCTTCAACCCAAACCAGAGCATTGAGAATGCAGGATGGTTGGATGTTGGAGAACAAAGAAGTTTAATTAACGATGAAGGCTACTTTGATGTATGCATTCCTCTTTCCATGATCTTGGGCTACGCTGAAGATTATCGTAAGATTGTGGTGAATGCCAAGCATGAGTTAGTTCTGAGACGGTCAAATACCGATTTCAATGCTATTGTTCAAACTCCTACGATCGAAGGTGAGGCTCCCAATCAACAACAGGTATGGGAAAATTTCAAAATTCAAGTATTGAAGATCGAGTGGCTTATGCCCTACATGCTGCTTTCCAATGAGCATAAGATTCGTTTGCTCAATTATCTGCAGAAAGGTAAATCAATTGCGATGAGCTTTCGATCGTGGGAGCTTTTCGAATATCCAGTCCTTCCTGCTACGCAGAAACATGTCTGGACTGTAAAAACAGCCAACCAGATGGAGAAGCCGCGCTTTGTCATTCTAGCTTTTCAGACTGATAGGAAAAATCATAGAGATGTTAATGCAAGTCATTTTGATCATTGCAACATTAGTAATGTGAAACTTTTCCTCAACTCTCAATACTATCCGTACGGTAATCTCAATCTAAACATCAATCATAATCAATATGCCTTACTATACGATATGTTTGTTAATTTTCAAAGTGCATATTACAGTAAGGATGCTGAACCTATATTGAATAAACAACAGTTTATTGAAAATCTTCCTCTCATTATAATCGATTGTTCTAAGCAAAACGAATCTTTAAAGAGTGCACCGGTCGATGTTCGATTAGAATTTGATGTAAGAAATAACTTTCCAGCAAATACTTCCGCTTATTGCTTGATTATACATGATCGCATAGTCGAGTATAATCCAATGAGTGGGGATGTGAGAAAAGTTATTTAGAGAAGTGGGGATAGAGGCTTATAAAAAAGCTTCGATCCTCGATATCTCACTCTTCATCGAGATGGAGTACATGGTGGATATGCAGGGATTCATGCAGCCAGGCAACGACTACGTTCTCAAAGAGCTCGCCATTCTTCCACTTAATAAAACAGATGCCGAGCCAATAGTATTTCTATTTGCAGCACCCTTTCCATGGAATCGACTGACTGAAAAGTATAAAAAGCAGAATATTTGGCTTGAACGTCACTATCACGGTATACCTTGGACTGCAGGAGATCGTCCCTACACAGCTATAGGTGATATTCTACGTGAATCGCTGTATGATGCGAAAACAGTGTTTGTTGCAGACTCCATACAGAAGAAATGGCTCGAACGTTTCAAATTCAATGTTAAAGATATAGCAGAGATGGGCTATCCGCCATTGGACAAGATCAAGCTTGCTACAGTATGTCCTCATCATAATGGAGCTTACAGGGCTAGCTGTGCTCTTCACAATGTTCGACTGATGAAACGATTTCTTCTCGACAGTAATAAACCATTGTGTCCAGAACCGATGGATTGCCTATAAATACCATTGACTCTCGTAAAATCTCATCATTTACGCTCAAACATGGATCAGCGTAAGAGATCTGTGGCTTACACTCGCTTCGATGAAAAATCAGATAAAAAAAAAGATGTAGAAAGAGAGAAGGAGAAAAAAAATGCAGGTTGGAGTGAAAAATACTCTAGCAATACTAACTCTTTCCCTCAACGCGATGGATATAAGAGATTTTATTAGTAGAATCAATGATGTCATTATAAACACTACAAGCTAATAATGACATCATTGTTTTCATGGATATTTCAATCTTGGGTATGGGAGCACTAGAAAGACCCCCTGCGCTACCTACATCGGCCCCCATACATCGATCTATGGTATGAGAGCGCCTGCGCAAATTCACCAGCGCGGTCGCCCCCACTTCCATTGTTTTCGAATGCTCATGTTTTCGAATGCTCATGTTTTCGAATGCTCATGTTTTCGAATGCTCATGTTTTCGAATGCTCATGTTTTCGAATGCTCATAGCCTATCTACTGCTGGAGGATACGAATCGAGGATTGGACGGGAGGAAATGGAGTCTCAATTTTGGCCAAAATCAATCATATTATCGTATTGTCGCCGCGTAAAATACTTTTTCGTTCGGGTCGGTATGTGGCGAAGATTTGCCGCGTATAACGTTTCCACCCATTGCGTCTATTCGAGGCTGACATTGACTGCGTATAACTCTTCTTCCTACGGGTCGGCTCGAGGCGGAACATTGCTACGTATAACACTTCCATTCGGGATTCGGACACATTAACCCATTAAGGACGGGACGGACACTTTTTCGTGTTCAACTTCGAGCTATCACAAAGTGGTTAATTTTATCGCAAAAAAATTCCTAAATCACTGATTTTCATCGTTTGAAGAGTGCTCTTTCTGATGGGATTTTCACTCAAATAAATTTTTTTATGTGAAATCTGTAAATAAATCAAAAAACACTGAGTTTTTGAAAAAAAAAATTTTTCAGATCAAAATTTTTTTACCTTTTGAATTTTTTAGGTGCTTTAAACTCTTAAAAAAGTTGTCCATGACACCTTAACTTGGAATTTTTCGCCCTAGGAATATCCTTAATATTTTTTTTTCAATTAATGTTGCGTAAAGTGAACAAAATTTCATTATTTTACTTCACCGATTCTTATCTCGATAACTATCGACTTTCATGAAAAGTTTGTAGGAACAAAAAATGTTTAGAATCAATCAAGGAATACGTAAGAATTTTTCTAGATTTTTTGGGACCTTTTTTGGTTTTTTCAAAAATGTCCATTTTTTAAAAAATCCAAAATAGTCCTAAAAAATCTCGAAAAATTCATACGTATTCTTTGACTGATTCTAAGCATTTTTGATTTTCTCAAACTTTTCATGAAAGTTGATAGTTTTTGAGAAAAAATGACCCAAGTTTCAAAATAACGTTTTTAGCCGGCTATACTATTGCCGTTGCCCGGCCTTCATTCTGGCCAGATAACTGATGCATGAAGACTTTTGTTATCTTACAATTCAATTCATTGATTTATAAAGGTTTATTATAGTTTTTCTTTCACGAACATTTTGATAAAGTGACGTAATTTTAAAATTTCCGAAGTTTTCCAATGTAAGCAGGTTATCGTATAGTATATTACTGCACGATTTCGACAAATATCATTGTACGCATGATATTTTTATCCTGATTTTGATAGTTACTGTTACAAAGTTTCAATTGAAAATGCCACCAGTTAAAAAACGACAAACATTGAGGGAAGAAGTCGTAGAGATGCAAACGCGTCAAAATGGTGATAATTGTGCAGTTTATATTCCTTCGTCGTGTGATTCTGGTAACTCCGATTCTGATTCAGACTCAGAAAATCCAAATACTGTTAGAAAAACTCCGAATGTATCTTATAAGCAAGTGTTAGATAGTTATGAACAGAATAAGTCGAAATTAGAACCAGACTACACCTATAAATGGGCAAAGGGAGAAAAAAGCACGAAAAAGTGTTTGCAAATGAATATTTGCTTTCTGATTCTACAAAAAATCGTTTACAAAGCTTGTCATCAGTTGCATTATTTGAATTGTTCTTTTCTAACGAGTTGAAACAGTATATTTTAGAAAGCACTGAAGCTAATGATTGTCCTATTACTACTGCTCAGTTAGATATATTTCTGGGAATTATAATAACATCTATTTTTAATAGTCGAAAAGCAGAAAAAGATTATTGGAGTTCCAATGAATTATTGAGATGTAATTCTATTGCATCAGCAATGACTCGAGATCTTTTTCTAAAAATCAAACGAAACATGAAACTGTATAAATTGCAGGATAAAAATAACAATGATAAGGCTTGGAAAATAAGGAAGGTATTAACAATTTTCAGAAAAAATATTGCACAGTTTGATTTCTTCTCTACAGCTTTATCGGTCGACGAGATGATGGTAAAATTCCACGGAAGGTCTCCAATGCTTCAATTCATACCTAATAAACCAGAGCGATTTGGGTTGAAAATGTGGGCAATTTGTAACGTTGATGGTTATTTTTTCGACTCTGACATTTATTGTGGCAAGGGATCAAATATTTATTCTACAGATAATGAAATGAAATTAGCTAAATGTGCTGTAGGAAGTCGCGTTGTCATGTTAATAATTCAAAATTTGCTTGTCTCAATTGGTCTTAGGAAAATAGGTATGTATCACCTGTACTTTGATAATTATTTTTGCAGTCCTGACTTACTTGTTCATATGAATAATATTGGTATCAGAGCAACAGGTACTGTACGAATAGACAGAGTCAAGGTAAAAAATGAACATTCGAAGACATCAGAACGAGGTACTTATACTGTTCAACATGAAATAAATAGCGGTATGAATTTCATTACATTCATGGATTCAAAGCCTGTTTCGTTTCTTTCAACAGCAGCTGGGGTAACTCTCTCACATGAGCTTCGACGTTATTCTTCAAAAGATCGCTCTAAAGTAGGTTTGCTAGTTCCTAAAGTTGTGAAACAGTACAATGATTACATGGGTGGAGTTGATCAACATGATGCTCACTGCAGTAATTTATTGCCTTCTTTCAGATCGAAAAAGTGGACGTGGCCTATATCATTAAGATTAATACAATCATCAATTACTAATGCGACGGTTCTTCGAAATTTAGTTCACGCTGATAAAGTAGGAACAAAAACGGTAGCCTTAGAAATCGCATAATCCTATCTAGCTAAATCTACATTGATAGAAAAGCACGAAAGCGAACATGTTGCAAAGAAAGAATATTGTGAAAATTACAAGAAATGTAACGCAAGGACGCACACAATGTGCAAAAACTGTGAGATTTACTTGTGTTTGTCTTGTTTTCCTACTTTTGACATGTTATGAACGAAAAAAACAGGAAATGAAAAGAAAATTAAAAAAAAACAAATATCGAACAAAGAAGAAAAAAAAAGAAAGAAAAAAGAAAAAAAAGAGACTATTTATTATGCGTTTACCTCCACGTGGTAAGACCTGGGCAACGGCAATAGTATAGCCGGCTAAAAACGTCATTTTGAAACTTGGGTCATTTTTTCTCAAAAACTATCAACTTTCATGAAAAGTTTATAGGAATAAAAAATGCTTAGAATCAGTCGGAGAATACGTATAAATTTTTCGAGATTTTTTGGGACTATTTTGGATTTTTCAAAAAATGGACATTTTTGAAAAAACCAAAAAGGGTCCCAAAAAATCTAGAAAAATTTTTACGTATTCCTTGATAGATTCTAAACATTTTTTGTTCCTACAAACTTTTTATGAAAGTCGATAGTTTTCGAGATAAGAATCGGTGAAGTAAAATAATGATATTTTGTTTACTTTACGCAATATTAATTGAAAAAAAAATATTAAGGATATTCCTAGCGCGAAAAATTTCAAGTTAAGGTGTCATGAACAACTTTTTTGAGAGTTTTAAGCACCTAAAAAATTCAAATTGTAAAAAAATTTTGATTTAAAAATTTTTTTTTCAAAAAATCAGTGTTTTTTTTATTAATTTACAGATTTTGCATAAAAAAATTTATTCAAGTGAAAATCACTTTATCACGAAGTTTTATCACGTATAGCACCCCATTCAAGATTCGGGTATTACGATACAATTGGCCACGTATAACACTTCCTTACTTGGGTCGCCTCGAAACGTAGATTTGCCGCGTGTAACCCGTCGGTTTAATTCTTGTGTTATACGCGGCAAATCTCAGAGCCAAGTTCAACTTTAGAAGTGTTCTACGCGGCAAAAATCGTATTGCTATATTCGAATCACGAATTGAAGTGTTATAAGTGGCAGATCTTCGCCACGTGCCGACCCAACAGGTGAAAGTGTTATACGCGGCAAGAATCGTATAGTAATGACGAATCATGAATGGAAGCGTTATACGCGGCAAATCATCGCCACGTACCGACCCGAGGGAGGTAGTATTTTATGCGGCAATGCTCCGCCTCGAGTCGACCCGTGGGAGGAAGTTTTATACGAGGTAAATGTCAGCCTCGAACCGACCCAATGGGTGAAAGTGTTATACACGGTAAATCTTCTCCTCGAACCAACCCGAGCGAGAAACTGTTATTCGTGGACAATATTCATGGCATTGAACGATCTAATAGACGGAAGTGTTATACGTAGCAATTTTGCTCCTAGTGCCTACCCGAGCAAGGAAGTGTTATGCGCGGTGACATTACGATAATATGATTGATCTTGGCCAAAATTGAAATTCAATTACTTTCCGTCTAATCCTCGATTCGTATCCTCCAGCTCGGTTTTCATAGGTATAACAACAGGCATAGGACCATACATCGCTGGTGTGTCGGCGAGCGTTACCGGATATACATGAAACCCCGATAATCGACCGGGAAACGCTCGTTTCGAGGATCCCATTCAATTTTTTTCTGACTAGGAAACCCGGTCGATCGACTGGGGATCATATTCGATCAACTCCGATTACCGCTCGATCGACCGGATTTCCCACTGGATTTCACCGGTGAAACCTCGCTATTTGACCGTAATTCCGTGAGGATTTCCGTACATATTTCAATACGGATTTCCATACGGGTTTCCGTACGGATATTTTTGACAGGGCTCCCATGTTTTTGAGACTGGAGAGACATCTTTATATTTTCTTCGATTGAAGAAAAAAGTCTCTCAAACAAGAAGTTATCCAACATACCGAACATATTCGTTGTCAACGTATACCTTTTTCAAAGATCAGCGTTCATCATAAAAGAGAGAATCGGTGACATGATTCTACATTTATTCAATTACATGTTTATGAATATGAAATCTATTAGTAGCAGAGAAAAATCATGGAGCAGTGAATGATAAGCGAATTTTGTAGTAGGATGATCGTATCATTTGAATACTTAGAATTCAATGCTCGATTTCAATGTTTTCTCTTGTTATCATTGGAAAATTGAACTGAAAATCATTTCATGTTACTTAAAATGAAATTTGATCATTCAGAATCCGTGACAGGAAGTTATAAGGCAGAGAGATGGTTTCATGTTTTGTAATTATGACACTGAACTTGTACGAGACGATATTAGTTAGTCACTTAGTTTTCAATTTCTGTAATTCCATGCCATTTACATTGAAAAATTATTCATTCTGTAGTAAGATTATCGTACTATTTTTATACTTCCTCATCCCGTTTCAACCATTTATCTGTCGCGTGCCGCTCGGAGGTTTTCCAGGCGCCACTTTACGAGCGCGCGGGGCGGGCTAGACCACCGCGACCACCAACGGTGCGGTATTGTTAATTGGCGCACATGCCCTTGCTAGAGCGCCATGTCCTAATAAGGACCACGAAGGTGCAGTAAAGCCATTCGGGGGAGCAAGATCGGTTCGGCTCCGCCTTGCGTAGGCGCATTGTCTTTGGCTGCACTACCGCGCGAGACAATGGCGCTGTAAGTTACTCGGGTATAGCCCACTGTTTGACGATTGCCTATACAAGCATGCACAGCAGGGGTGTCAGGAGATAGCTGAGGTTACGGTAAAGAGTGTAACCTGAGGAAATAAAATTGTACCGTTCGTCCAAAAATATAGACAGTTATCAACTAAGCCATGAGAGCAAGGATAGTTTATGCATCCTCTCTTTAAATCGGGCGGTCGTAAACCGCGACCACGTGAGAAAGTCAGCGCATCACGATGAAGGGGATGGTAATACCCGGTGCCGAACCAACGCCGCTCAGCGAAAAGTTATGCATCCGGCACACCACCCGGGGGCATTTTACGGAGAAAAACCACACGTGAGGACAGCGATAAAGGAGGGCTCGCGCACATACTGAGCAAGGAGAGCAGCTGCCCGGTCCTAGGTAAACTAATAAAAAACAAGGGAGTCGCTAACGAAGGCTTAAGAATCCAATTGCCGCTGTCCGATTTCTCAGAAACGCATAGAAGTCGACCAGATAGATTGAAATAAAACTGAAATTATTGCAGCAGATTTCCGGCCCACAGCCACCTTCTGCTAGCCCTCCATCGAATCACGGGCGGACTCGCTCTATGTAAACCGGGGGTACAGCCGGAGGAGGATGACTTGCCCCCGAACCTTTGCCGGTCGCAGTTCTAATTTTGATTCCGCGTTGCCCTGTCCGTCGGTATTCTCTAAGACATTTAAAACAAACTGTATTAGAAGTTTAAGTTTCTTCAATAAAGTAACTCATAGTTTAGATAAATTGTTCGTTGATCATTGAGTTCACCTTCTACACAGTACTAGTGAATAATCAGTCATCTGAATTAGTCGAGCCGTTTCGTTCTTGGGATTTTCAAAAGGAAAGCGCAACGCGCAGTAACGTAGAGTCTCGAGAAAAGAATCAAATCTACTGCGCTTCGCAAGGAGTAGCCTGACCGTCTGCTGTGACGAGGGACCTGACCGTAAACTGACAACAGCAGCCCCGGCCTCGAGCAGCCACCGACTTCCAGCCTCGTCTGCAAAGTGAGTAACCCTTTTCTATTGTCCCCGCCACTATTATAAGTGCTGTTAGGCCCTTGCACTGCTCCGCTCTCTTGCACCAGCTTTCCGGCCAAAAAGTCATCGCCCCATCCTGGCTCACGCCAAATCGGGGAACGCGATCCGTATTTTGAATCCGGTAGAATTCCATCCAAAATTACCGCTACTCCGTACGTCGAACGTAACGATTGAGGGCCCCTTTTTCCGGAAGGACAAGGTGACTTTTTGGATATACAAAGAATATGTATACAGTCTTTTTCTTCTGTACAATGTCAAACGGAAGGGTTAAACTGGCCACATTTATCCTACTGAAACACGCGATTAACGCTGAACCACAGCGATGGGAAGAGGTACACGACCCGACACTGAATGAACTAATTCAATTTTATCGCGAAAAGAACGAAAACAGTTATGAAAACGCGACCAACTCCCAATCAAAAGAGACCCAGGTTCTAATAAAAGTATTACCGCACGTAGCGAAAGAGAGCATTGAGGACGACTGCGTAGACAGCGCATTCACAAACGCACTGGTTGAGTTAATTGAAAAGGGAATAGACCCAGCAAATATCATAATCGGGGTGTTAAATAATCAGGATGGAAAACACGGACATGGCATGGACGCGTTAAAAAAAAATACAAACGAAATTAAACGACGGATATAATATAAGCGACGAGTTATGTGAAGAGGAAATATCACTTCGCGCATCATTGAAACACGGGAAATTTGATTGAAAAGCTGTAGAATTCCTGCGAAAAAAGGATGATAACGAACTATATAGAACAATTAAAGAAATTTATGATGAGGGAAAAGCAAAAATAATACCCGACGGTACAGATGGCTTAGAAGCTAAAAAGTAGCAAACCTTTTTTTTCACGGAATTACACGGCGAGTAGTAACGATCCCAAACCAAATTTCCACTCCACAGGTCTAAAAACCGGGAATAATGTACCGTACATAAATGCGTCGGGAAATTTTTTCAAACCCAGTAATAGACAGAGAACACAAGGAACCATGTTTAAATCAAGCTTAAATCAGGTCAGACAATCATCAATCAATAAAAGACGCGTTGGAATTGATTCCTCGGTTCAATGGGAGTAATGTTTCATTGGGCAGCTTTTTAGACGGCTGCAGAGAGACCGCGAATATCCTACACCCAAACTGTGAGCAAGAATTGGCAAAATTGAATAAATTGAGTTTATTTGGAGAGGAACTACGGAGCGCATCAGGAAAAGTATTTTATCCAATTAATGACATCAAAAAATTCTCAAACAAAATCAAACAAAAGCGCGATGAGAGCGTCATAGTCTTTTTCAATAAAATAAAAGAGCTTGGACAAGAGATTATATCGGCAGCAAAAAGAGAAGGAAGAGATATGAAAGAATTAACCACCACACTAGAAAGACATTTTATAAAATTTCTCCTGCGAGGGCTGCATTGGGTAACTGAGGCTCGAATGGGCGTAGTGGACTCATATGAGATAGCCACGACAGAGGCTATCGAAATTGAGAGAGATTTCGTGTGCTACGGTTCGGATGATTTAAGCGACACAATCAAAATCATTTCGGAAAATAACCAACGGGACACGTTGGCAGCGAAAGTGCATTACGTTGAGAGCAGATCGGCGGAAATCTGCCAGATTTGTAATAAACTGGGGCACACGGCGACTAGATGTTGGCAGTTACCAGGTAACAAACCGGGAGATAGGAACCAAGATAACAGGTTTAGAAATAATAACCAGACCGGCAATTCGGGCAATAGGGGGTAAGCCCAATGGCAACAGCAGAATAACTATCGTAATGATGGAAGAGCAAGAAGTGAAACAAACTGGCAATCGCAAAACGACCCAAGATCGGGGCGTGAATTGCGAACGAGTCATAACGAGTTAATCGAGAAAAAGTACTTGGAGAGGCAGAGGAGAACGTTTTCCGAACAAAACGCCTGTAAGTATTATAAGAAGCCGGGACACACCATTGATGAATTTTGAAAGTTTGCTCACAGCATGGCTAGACCCTAATATAAGTATGCATTGACTATCGAGGAGAGCCTGATTCCATGTGATCTTTCCCTTCAAAACCTCGATATCAAACGTCGAGATAATTTTGAGAGGAAGCATTTCAGGACACGCTTATATCGAATCAAACGTTCACATTCGGAAATCGTTGCTATACTTGCATAATTCTATTCTCAAGCCAGTCACCCAGATCAATTTATTTTTTTTTCTGGAGAATAGTAAGATATAGGAGAAATATAGTATACTCACTAGAGACGTAATAAAATAACTATGGTAATCGGTCATCATTCCTATTTCTTGAGCTTGTTTCAGAACTGTATAAATTTTTTCAGTTGTACAGTCTAGAATGATATGCGATTCTGCTGTATTCTTGATCTGCTTGAGTAGAGGCCTGCAACAAATTTTTTTCCTCATATACAAAGAAAGGAAATCCAGAAAATTTGTCGCCGAGTTACATCCATACAAAAATTATAAATGCGTATCACTCGCATTCGAACTCGTTACCTAATGATACAGCCAGAAGGTCTATTATGGGGTTATTCAATTTCTGTGAGGTTTAGCTTCATGTTGAATAGAATAAAACTGCTGGATTGTCACTTATCCAAAGTTATATTTCTTAGTTTTAATCACTTATGGAAACCAATTGAAAGATCTAGCTCTAGATATTTGGAACACTTACCAACAGAATAATATTTCAAAATACGTAGGTGAACAACTTTTTTATTAAGCAACAAAATCCTCTAAAATAGACAATTTAACATGGATTCTTACTGCCTCCTTCAAGCCAACCAATGTAATTGTGGAATGTCGATTAGTTCAATTCAATGCAAATGCTTTCAAGAAAAATTCTGGTCAACGACGAAATCTAAAAGCATGCCTGTCAATTGTGGTAACGTCGCACTTGATAACTGGCTATTTCAAATATGTTATTGATATGACTAGAAGAATTATTATCATTTTTAATTTTTAACTTGAAAAAGATATAAGCGCTCGTGTGTGTGTGTGTGTGTGTGTGTGTGTGTGTGTATGTGTGTCCGTTGTTTATTTCCTTAGCAACCGTTCTTAACGTATTCTCTCACAAATCTTCATGAGTGCTCAGTGGGGCAAGCTGGAAAATCAGTTTAAGGGGTTACATATACCTTAAAATTAAAAAAAATCGATTTTTTTTTCATGTTTTTTCATGGATTCGGATCTCCTCTTTCGAATGCCGAAACTCGATTTAAAAAAAAACCGCCAAAAATGATGATTTTCAACTACAACGCTGATTTAATTTTTTCTCTGCAGGAAAATATTTTGTATCAATTTTATAATGATTAAATATGAGAAAAAAATCGATATTTAACTATAAAAAAAAAATTTCTACCTTTTGCCAATCATGATTCAAATTATCACAAAGCATGAGCCTAGAACATTTATTTAATATAATTCGCAATAAACGACTCGAGTGCCAATGTTTTGTGGTTCCCGCGACAAGGTCTTGACTATTTTTGGTCAAAACGATATGTGCCGCCATTTTTAGTCTAAGAATGACAATACTTTATGTGAACAGACCTTCAAAATTCATGTGTGAAACTGAACCATGAGTGTGAAATAGCCCTTACTCTCAAGTTTGTTTTGATTATCAACTACCGGCTATTTTGGGGTTAACTTCTCATTTTCTCAAAATAAAAATAGAAACATGAAAGAGAATAGTTTATGTTGCTGAGTCATGAGTAGTAAGTATCTGCTTGAATTCATAATTATTTGAGTAAATATTGGAGACAAAAATTTTTTTATGATTTCATTTTTTTGTTTCGAAAGCTATGTCAACACAGAAGAAAAAATAATAGAAGTTCCTCAGTGGCAAGTTTCAATGATGGTGCTAATGTTATTCTAGATGTGATGAGTGCATTAGGTATTGTCCCTGGTACGAGTGCTAGTCTCTATTCTGCCAAGAAAAATGGAACTAGGATTCGTGTAATGGATAGTCGAGTGGAGGCATCAAATCTCCAAGCTCGCACGCTGAGAAGAAGACTTAGGCATGGAGTGTCTGATCATTCCTATCAAGCAGAGGCATACTAAGGAGCAATTCCAGTAGTGAAGTTATTCGATATCATAAGTGACTGTGATTTGTTCATAAAATTGAACTTCAAAATGTGTTTTTCTCAATAGTGTGATTTTGACATATGTGATAGTACTTGCCGTAAGATCCAAAGAGCTGAGGTTGACGTATACAACTTTTGTAAAGTGGATTGTGTTTGTAACATCAATACTCATATCCGGAACCTCAGTTGCTGAGATCCAATCAAGTTTGACCCCATAAGCGGGTGACCAAACCAGTAAAATAGCTGTTTTCTTGTTTTTTCATTATTGTATTCGATAAGCCTACAGACTTGGGTGGTCAGAATTGATCAGATCTTGGCGACTGAGGTTCCGGATATGAGTATTGATGTCAGAAACATAATCTAATTGGCAAAAGTGGTATACGTGGACCTCAGCTTTCTGGATCTTACGACAAGTGTGATATTAGAGTTAATACAAATATATAGCTATATAAAATATTTCAATGCACTTTTGGGATAAATTTTTTGTGGAAAAATTTCAAATAAGTGTACAGATTTTTGAAAAAAAATTTGTTTGAAAAAACACTTCAAAATAGTTATCTTTTTCTGTTGTCCAATAATTATTAATTTTAAGGTGTATGTAACCGCTTAAGTCACACTCGATGGCCAAGGACATTGAATTGTTTTATTTTCTCCATAGCGACCGTTGTGTACCTCCCTAGCAACCGTTACGAAGGTTGGAAATTATTAATTTATGACCTATTTCCATCATTTTTGACGGCAAAGGACACAAAATCTTCCCAATTAGCTCTTTAGCAACCGTTGTTCACCACCCTAGCAACCGTTGCTAAGGGGAAAGAAATTCATGTAAGTATCGTTTCCAGTATTTCCAACGTGCTATAGAGAAAATTGGGAAAATTTGGTGTCTTTCACCCTCGAAAATGATCAAAATAGATTTTGAATTGATCATTTCCAACCTCAGCCGTCTCGCATCGTGTAGAATCTAGAACCGTTCGCTTCGTTGCATTTGATCAAATAATAAGAGAGCCCGGGCAGACATTAACACTCACGACACAGTTTGGTCAATTGAAAATGAACGACACTCTACACAGTCACAAAGATACGAATTGAACTGATTAAATAATTTTTTTGTAATTTTTGAAAAATAAATGATAGTATCTACGCTAGTGTAACGGTGAAAATACAGGTTTGAGACGCGTTTGTGGGTGATGTTGAAGCCTCTTTGAGGAAGCATACTGCTAACGCACTTGGTAGCGTTTTGATAATTTATTACTGAGTGATATAAGATTTATGAACCAATTTTTAGGCTTCAATTCGAAAAGTTTATAACGGAATGCGGTAGTGTTTCATGCGTCAAGCAGAAGACACCGCAACTATATAATGTTTGAGATCGCACGCTCGATTCTCACATTGGCATTAATTCAGCCAAAACGACTTTTTTTGGACGCGAAATAGGATTTCATGCTCATCTAGCATCCTAATTCAGCGATTGACAAAAAGAGATACTTAAAAACTCTTTCGCAATAATGAGTTTGGAGTACCGTGTCAAGCGATCTACTGCTTTTCTCTCCCGACCAGATTTTTGTTAGGATCATTTTTTTGTAGCACCATGATGTTATAGCGGTAGCCTGGTAAAGCAGCCATGTTCACGCATGGTAAGAGGTATATATAGGGTCCAGAACGCCAACGTAACAACGTTTACATCCTCTTGCTTCCCGCGTACATTTGAAACCATGGGAAAATTTTTGAAAATAGATTCTTAATGTATAGTTAGAAAGAATATGGGAAAACTATTGGCCGTTTCGCATAGATTCCACGAGAAGTACTGCAGATTTTTCCAAACTCACAGAAGATAAGACAAGACATATCAAAATTTATTCCATGTTTTTTCATAATTAATTTTACATCGGCAAATGGTGGTTTAGGATGCCGATGACGTCGTGTCGACTGAAGCTTTATTTGAATAAGGATATACCCTAATACCCGATAATGTCCAGGTGGCTAGGGTCGCCGCTGGCAGTGTCCCGAGGGTGCGCTCCTCGTATTTTCACTTGGAAAAGCTGACCCTGGACCCGAACGATGTCCAGGTAGTCAGGGTACCCGATGACGGTATTCCAAGGGTGCGTTCCTAGAATTTTCGCTTGAAACCGCTGACTCTGGACCTAAATGATGTCCAGGTAGTCAAGGTAATCAGCTTCCTCAAACAAACGGTGACCCTAGCCACCCTAGCCAATAGGGTATATCCTTATTCAAATGAAGCTTCAGTCGACACGCCGTCATCGGCATCCTAAACCACCATTTGCCGATGTAAAATTAATTATAAAAAAACATGGGACAAATTTCGATATATCTTGTCTTTTATTTAGATATTAGATTAATTAATTTCTACTGATTATTTATATTTGTCTTGTTTAACGCTCATGCATACAAATATTTGCATTTTGGAAAAATATCTATTGAATCTTGTTACTGACGCTAATGTGTGAATCCTTAGTGCATATACATTTTATTGATTATTCAATAGATCTATTCAATATATACTAGGGAGGTACCCCCCTGCACGCTTCACTCGCCAAACCCCCCCCCCCCGTGTGTTCTTTTGAATAATTTCAATAATAAGTGTAGTATTAATTGAATAAAAATTACATTTGAATCAATAAAACTTGAAACTTGGAACTTCGATTTTGTTCAATTGAAAATATCACTAAACGAAGGATTCGAATCAAAATAAAATCTAAATTTCATCTATGCCCATGTGAAACGTTTGTTAATTCAGTTTCAGGTTAATAGTGTCATGTGTCAGATCATATTTTTTCGGTTTAGGTTTTTCGCGTGTTTCATTCCAGATTTTCGGTAGCAGATTTCGAGAAATATTGCAACGATTGCTAGACACGTAAACGATGGTTTCTATGTATAAAACGGTGATTTTGTATCCTGTGCAGTTAAAAATACTGGAAACGAAACTACGTGAAGTTTCCTTCCCCCTACCAACGGTTGCTAAGGAGCTAATAGGGAAGATTTGTATTTTGTGTCCTTTGCCATGAAAAATGATGGAAACGGGTCATAAATTGTTCACTTACAACCTTCGTAACGGCTGTTATGGAGCAAATACAACAATTCAGTGTCCTCGGCCATCGAGTGTGACTTAAAACAGATTTTCCAGCTTCCGAAGCAACGGTTGCTAGGGTTGCTAGGGAAGTTCTAGTGACAATATGTGTAATTTAAGTGAAAGGACGTAGTGATTGTTCAAATTGCGTGCGCCATTATCATCGCCAATCTCCTAAACAATTCGGGATTGTACAGATAAGTTCTCATAGAATTATATATATATTTTATTCCTACTTATTGTACGACTTGGAAACTCGTACAGTTGTCTATAAGTACACTATTTGTTTAAATCAATCGTATGACTTGGAACCTCATACGTTAACATAATTATAGTATTTAATTTAATTTCCCTGTATCAACTTTGTGAACTAATAAATGGAATTAAACGCAACTATTTTATTAAACTTTTAACCATCACAAGTAAGCAGGCACGATGAAGGCCAGGGCCTAGAAAGTTTAAACCCCTTTCATTTATAAGATAATCCTTCCCTTCCGGGTCGGATACGATACGGGGAACAGCGGTTTCTGAGGAGCTAGTTCGGAAGATTTTGTTCCTTTGCCGTCGAAAATGATGGAAACGGGTCATAAATTGATCATTTCCAACCTTCGTAACGGTTGCTAAGGAGGTGAACAGCGGTTGCTTTGGAGCAAATACAACAATTCAGTGTCCTTGGCCATCGAGTCTGACTCAAAACCGATTTTCCGGCTTCCGAAGCAACGGTTACTAGGGATGTAAACAAATGGTTGCCAAGGATATCAACAGTGGTTGCTATGGGGAATGTCTCATCGATTCTCATCGATTCTCATTAACTTTTATAGTCCCAATGAGCACTTATGATCATTCGTGAGAAAACACATTAGTAACGGTTGCTAGGGAAATAACTAAGAAATTTCGCTAAAAATTGAACTCGGCTTAGATTTTGCCGCAACTAACCTGTGTGCAAAATTTCAAGATAATCGGATCGATCCTTCGAGAGTTGACGGTGTCAAAAGGGGGTGGAAAAAAGGGGTGGAAAAAGGGAGTGGAAAAAAGGGATGCAAAAAAGGGGTGCAAGAAAGTAGAGTAAGGAAGAGGTGCAAGAAAAGGGTGCAAGAAAAGGGTGCAAGAAAGGGGTGCAAGAAAGCGGTACAGAAAGGGGGTGCAAGAAAGGGGTGCAAAAAGTTTTTATGGCGGCGGCGGCTGCGGTCTGGCTTCTAATATAGAGAGATAATACTCCGCAAAAAAAATATTAATCCTCAAAAAAACCATTTTTAAAAAAAGTGAAAATTTTGCGTCAAGCATGTGACGAAATTAGTTTATCTCTTATATTGCTTGAAAAAAATGAAATCCATATTAGACACATGAGTCAATTTATTATTTCATCAGTATTCATTCTGATTAATTCTTATAATGTTGGAATATTACGTATTCTTATCAGGTGGCGCGTCAGCGCCACAGACGACAAGTATGCGCAGCAAGCGTGGGGACGCGACAAGCCATATACAGCTCGTTTGCGGTTTAACCTCGCACCTGAAAATATCTTTTTTTAAACCTCTGTTCTACAGTTTCGCAATGGCTACCAGCAAAAACTGCATTCAGTTGCGTTTAATTACGTCAGGAGAGATTTACGGAAATTGACCTGGTTATTTGGGTATAGGAGGTATAAGTCGACGAGCAGACGACAGACACTCTGAACCTCTCGCAAAATCTCGCACAGAAAATTTTTCCCACCACTGACGTATATTACGTGAGAGCGGTTCGAGGCCTATTGCAAGCGTGGTTCTCAGCGTAACGCGAACGTATATTACGTCCAGCCTCGTATCCTCGTGATGAAGAGATATATATAGATATATTATACAGTTATAGTAGCATCGTCGTAGTAAACAGCTGGTATAGGCGAACATATACGCAAATACCATATACCCATGATCAGATCATACCAGTGCCACGGTGATAGCCTTAGCAAGAATATGTATCATAGAAGTATCATCTCGTCCTATACGACAGTCGTATAGGCCGACGTCTCTTTTGAATATCGATTCTATTTTGAAATTGCCAAACTTCGGTTTGACCAGTTAATTGTTTTTATCAGTCTTTTAAACATTTTATGTTATGTTCATATATAATTGAATGATCTTAAGAACATTCTTCTCTTAATAGTGCAATTACTGTAAGATTTTATTTAAATACCAATTAGCTTTATATTGTCACGGGCACAGTATATAATGAATGATTGATTAATAGTGCCTTGTGAGATCTCTCCACCAATCATAAAGATTTCATGTAAAAGTTATGTTTCAGCGTCAACACCGGAGCGTGAGACAGCTGAGTCAAAGGTAAGAGAGAGAGAGCCGCGGTTCGCGCGACGGATAGTAGCGTGTGACGTCATGCAGGATCGACGCGGGAACGTATGCGCGCGACAAGAGTCTATATGCAGAGCAGCCCGCGCAAACACGTGTTTTTTCCCAAGCGCCGACCTTTTTGTATCTCGCGATTCCCCATTTACGCAACCCTCGTCTCCGACGTGCAGCGAGTGTGCAGTGCACCTACATCGTCCCCGGGCGTGCAGCAATTTGTAGCGAGCGACCGCCGATAAATCGAGAAGCCGGAGCATATTCGTCGCCGAGTAAGTACCGCGCCGACTATTCTCTCTCTCTCTCCCGGCTTGTTTACGTCCTGCTCGCTGCTTCCCGCTCCGGCCCGCGGCACGCGCCCCGGACTCGGAAGTCCAATTTTGTAACCTCATTCCCTATTCTGAATAAATGTGCTTTTTTTGTGTTAAACTTATATGTTGTATTTAACTTGCCACGCTTCCAGCCCAAGAACCCACTCCCACGCAAGTGAGATTCACCACCTCACTTGCGCATTATAAATAAATTTTGTCTCTTGCTCTGTCAAGCTCGCGTAATTTATGAGATATATTTATTCATTTGTTTATTTACGCTGGCGGTGACAATATATAAGACTATGAGCTCATTTTCGAGTAACCGACCAAGTATCATGGCGCGCCTGTAGATGGCGAGGCGTTGAGTCGTGCGTGTATAAGGTATACCGCGGCGCTCTCGTAAGAGAGTTAGCGTTCTACCGTCTATAAGAGGGAGCTTGGACATTAGGCAACTAGCACCTT
Organism: Aphelinus atriplicis; assembly: GCA_020882685.1. Taxonomy (NCBI): domain Eukaryota; kingdom Metazoa; phylum Arthropoda; class Insecta; order Hymenoptera; family Aphelinidae; genus Aphelinus; species Aphelinus atriplicis. The sequence continues at coordinate 84,203 of JAJGQD010000017.1, read as the reverse complement.
CGTGGTCAATCCTATAGTCTCCAATATGGTCATTTCATATTGGAGTATACTTTTTTGAACAATATGCCATGATACAGAAAGTAATATTGGCCGGTAAAATATAAAATAAAACAGACTCAAGTCGCACGTCCGAACCAGTCTGCCAAATAGCACAACATGGGCCGAGAATACAAATTGGAATTCTATGTCTAATGATATGATTTTAATGTGTGCACTTCAGATTGTATAGTACTGTGGAACCCTTTCGAATAATAGGTCCAGCTTTCTGACGAAGGTTGAAATATACGTGATCTTGAAAGGACTAAATATAAATGTATTTCTGTACTTCAACCTTTAGACTGCTGGAGAATCAATATATTGACGCACCTCATGATTCTACACTTTGTGTATGATCAATCATTGATATTAGGTACCTTAAATACCAGTTTTCTGAAGGTGATATGCTTTTCCAAATCCCGGCAGTTTAAAGGTTAAAAAATAATTATTTTTTAACGTCCACATGTTTCAAACTACGAATAAATTCGGGCTTGGTGGACTATCCCAAGGTGATATTGCGAGAAAAAAATTCCACGCTCCCCGAGCTGGAATCGAACCAGCGACCTCCTGATCTCCGGTCAGTTGCGATATCCACTACACCACCGGGAAGACGGCAGCTCTCCACATCCCTGGAGCATGAATTCATTTTCTCACAATATCACCTGTTTACACGATCAAATTCGATCGCTTGAATCTGTACGATCAAGGTCCGATCGTATTGTTACAGATTCCCTTTTTACCTATCCCCCCCCACCCTCCGCCCGTACACAACCCAATCTATTGGGCTACTACATCTTTTTACCCGAAGTAGTATTTTACAAATAATTATTTTTTAACGTCCACATGTTTCAAACTACGAATAAATTCGGACTTAGTGGACTATCCAACTGAAGAATGGTTTTATGGGGGGTGTTATGGCCCAGCCTCGCCCCGCCCAAGATTTTAATTTTTTTTATCAATTTCCTCCCCTTCCCCTTGACCACAATGAAGATCTATGTCATGCCCTCCGCCCCACACGAGTCCTACGACGACGCGAGCAGCTCAGCTGTTCGCCAGTGTAGAGACGATAATTGTATGAATGAGAATACGAGTGAGAGAGGCACGGCGCACGGTAATCAAGACGCGCTGCGTTATCATCTGCAGGCGATGATTGCATTACCCTCCGTCGTGCATCTCGAGAGTGAAGAATGGCCAGGGCGTGGCATATTATATAATAAGTTTCAATTCATGTTTTGTTATAGTTCTTTCTTTTCTTACGCTGAGCAGGCTAGCCTAGCTGATAAGAAACATTACAATAAATTAGCCACTGGCATAGGTAGCTGCACGAACATTTTGCACGAGTCTTTATCAAATCTTTCAAGTCAATGTAAACATATGCGAGTGAAGCATTTTCAAATTTTAATCTGAACATAATTCCGAACTTAACGTATAACCATGACCAATGCATCATGTTCACATGGCTTATTTCTTTCCATTTCGATTTTCTTTAAATATATAGAATTCAGAAACAACCGATTCATCCATATTACACGTAGCGTATTACCAATGAAACCTGCCCTACAATCAGGCAGCATACGCCATCGATCGAGAGCTCATGACTCGAGATCATTATAATTGGTGACGTGTACATCCCTAAGTAATGGAAACAATGTAATAATAAAGTAGAATTATCCTTTATCGAGTAAGTCTCACGGGCACGCGTACAAATATGCATATTTGTCAATTATTGTTAGAAATAAGTCAATCATGTAACGCCAAGTTACACCTAATATATCTATATATGCGCGAGGATATTATTGCGCAGTATAATTTAGAAATGTAGTCCCTGACGCCACGGTGTTACTCCGCGCCTCTTCCGAAGCCATGACCATATAAGGAGCTGTTCGGCCACTCGGATAGTGTCGCGGTACCTTCGAGGAGCGTTCCGCGACCCTATCAGTGTGACGTCACGGAGAGGATAAGAGAGCGAGCTGCGGCCGGCCGCGGCAGAATTCCACCCGCCACCGATTGCGACACACGTTTACAGCGCACGTCCTCAACGTACAAGTAACCACCGCGGAATTCTCGGGCGTGACGCGAATTATAGTCTAGCAGTGTATCAGTTAGTGAAGCTGTGAATAAATTCGAAGCTGGAAATTAAAAGTGAAGAAAGTGTGTGTAACTTATTCACCCGCACCTCCTACTATCCGAACGACCACGCAAGGCGTGGACGCCCTGAAGGAACTGCGGAGCCGAAGGAGTCGCGCCTGCAGCCGAGGAATAACTGGTGGGCCGTAACCGGACATCAACGATTTGGGGAGCAAGCCGTGTAGACGCAGCGGCGGCCCCTCCCCTCCCAACATCGACGGAGCGCCTCGCGATACCGCGGCGCTCACTATCTCTCTCCGACGCGCTACAGCGTGAGCACGCGCACGCCAACGGTCCACGCGCCTCGCTTGGCGACGCACGCTGCCAGGGCCGCACAACTGCGCGCACCCACGCTCCACGAGCGCGCCTTATAGTAAGTCCCGTCCCGCACGGACATAGATACAAATTTCAGGATAGCAAAATCCGGCAGTTTCCCACCCAAACATATATATATTTATATATTAGTCCCTTCCCAAAGGTCGGGCCTTAACAGGGGTATATATTAGATACCAGAGCTACCTACATTGGGGCATGTTAAGCTTCAAACTACGAATAAATTCGGGCTTGGTGGATATCGCAACTGACCAGAGATCAGGAGGTCGCTGGTTCAATTCCAGCCCGGGGAGCGTGGAATTTTTTTCTCGCAATATCACCTTGGGATAGTCCACCAAGCCCGGATTTATTCGTAGTTTAAAGGTTAACATGCCCCAATGTAGGTAGCTCTGGTATCCAATACATACCTCCCATAAAACCATTCTTTGATCCTAAACTAGTTATACCTTTCTTTAGAAAGGTTCACTACTCTTCCATCTAGAATATATTGTTATGATAACCAACTACAGAATGGATACTTTTGAATGTACACTTAATTCTTGTAGCTGTTATCAAATTTTAATCCAGAAAGATGTGAACGTGTTTAGCAGCATCCGTTGTTTATTTCCATGGCAACCGTTGCTATCGTGTTTTTGATAAGTTCCCATATAATTCATGATAAATGATCATTTGGCTTTGTATATTTATGGGATTCTATAAGAATCGAAGAGACATTTCCCGTAGAAACCATTGTTGATGTCTCTAACAACCGTTGTTCATATCCCTTGCAACCTAAACTAGGGAATGGAAAAAGTCAGTTGGAGGTCCATTTTTGGGACCTCGGGACCTCGATTTTCGTGATCTACGGGTCGAAAAACATGGAAATTCAAAAGTGGTTGTATGTATGTATGTGTGTGTGTGTGTGTGTGTGTGTGTGTGTGTGTGTGTGTATGTGTGTGTGTGTGTGTGTGCGTCCCGTTTTTTTTCGTCCACGATAACTCTCGAAGGACCAGATCGTCTTGAAATTTTGCACACAGGTTAGTTGTGACAAGATCTAGTCCGAGTTAAATTTTCAGCAAAATCCGTTGGTTATTTCGCTAGCAACCGTTCCTAACGTGTTTTCTCACAAATCCTTATGAGTGTTCATTGGGGCAAGCCGGAAAATCAGTTTTAAGTCACACTCGATGGCCAAGGACACTGAATTGTTGTATTTGCTCCATAACAACGGTTGTTCACCGCCCTAGCAACCGTTGCTAAGGGGAAAAAAAATTGATGTAAGTTTCGTTTCCAGTATTTTCAACGTACTATAGAGAAAATTGGAAAAATTCGGTGTCTTTTGCCGTCGAAAATGATCAAAATAGATTTTGAATTGATCATTTCCAACCTCACCAGTCGAAAATGATCAAAAACGGACTTAAGGGCAGGGCGGATCGATTTTGACCGCTATTAAACCGTATGACAGTCACAAGATGAGTTGATCGAAAAATTATGCAGGTCCAAATGTCTCGCATCGTGTAGAACCTAGAACCGTTTGCTTTGTTGCATTTGATCAAATAATAAGAGAGCCCGGGCAGACATCAACACTCGCAACATAGTTTGGTCAATTGAAAAAGAACGACACTTTACACAGTCACAAAGATACGAATTGAATTGATTAAGTAATTTTTTTGTAATTTTTGAAAATTAGATGATAGTATCTACGGTAGTGGAAAGGTGAAAATACAGGTTTGGGAAGCGTTTGCCGGTGATATTGAAGACTCTTTGAGAAAGCATACTGCTAAGGCACTTGGCAGCGGTTTTTTCGTTACTAATGACACGAATTTCATCTTCTCATATAAGGTCGAATTTTGATTGGATCAAAAAACAAAAGAATACGACCTAATTAATTTTGCACGTTCTTTCGATTTCCTACGATATACAAAACTAGCGTATTCGTCCCAATTACAGATGTATGACTTCAATAGACATTTTTACTCGCACACCATCGTTATATATTGCAGTTCATTTTGTTAATTATGACTCAAGAAAGTAATGAAATCTAAAATCAAAAGCCAAGTATCTTACTACTAAACATATATTTTTGCGAATTACATTCACAATCAATTGTATGTCAAGTAAAAATCTAAATGGTGGAAATAAAATTAAATAAAAAATTGCTCCTCGAGCATAGTAAAAAATAGACCTTTGAAAAAGGTATATGTGGACGATAAGTATGTTCCGTATCCTTTCATTCGCTGTTGGATGAACTTTTATTCTACTCAATTTCTTTCAGTAGAAAGAAAGTTGAAAATGTCTCGTCAATTTCAGTCCATTCAAATGCATATAAGATAGAGTTCACGAAATTTGAAGCCTTCTTTCTAGCTCATGTTTTTCTGTTACGGATTTTGAACTAATAACCTGAATATTAAATACAGTAATATGAAATCCAGTTATACATTCCAGTTTATATTGTCATTGGTAATACAATAAAGCACTGAAATCTAGCATCAAATGCCAAGTATCCAACTAGTATGATTATTCATCCGACAACACAATGAATAGTTTTTCAATGTACACTTGATCCTTGCCACCATTGAAAATGACAATGCAGATCAATTTGCTAATGTTAAGATAAGAAAGTACTGGAATCACAAATGCAAAAGTATTGCAATTGAACCTCAACTTGCATTAATCACCACTCTTTGAGAAAGCAAAATGAACCTCTAACTCATTTCCTCCACTCCATAGTAACGGTTGCTATGGTGATTATCCGAGCTTCGGTGTTCTTACTTCTTAGTCGTCAACAGTTCCGAAAATGGACCTCTAACTGACTTTTCCCACTCCATAGTAATGGTTGCTAAGGACGTAAACAACGGTTGCTATGGTAAATGTCGGAGCTTCGACGTTATTACTTCTTAGTCATCAACAGTTCCGAAAATGGACCTCCAACGGACTTTTCACACTCCATAGTAACGGTTGCTAAGGACGTAAACAACGGTTGCTATGGTAAATATCCGAGCTTCGGTGTTCTTACTTCTTAGTTGTCAACAGTTCCGGAAATGGACCTCTAACTGACTTTTCCCACTCCATATTAACGGTTGCTAAGGACGTAAACAATGGTTGCTATGGTAAATGTCGGAGCTTCGATGTTCTTACTTCTTAGTCACCAACAGTTTCAAAAATGGACTTCAAACTGACTTTTTCCACTCCATAGTAACGGTTGCTAAGGACGTAAACAACGGTTGCTATGGTAAATGTCGGAGCTTCGACGTTATTACTTCTTAGTCATCAACAGTTCCGAAAATGGACCTCCAACGGACTTTTCACACTCCATAGTAACGGTTGCTAAGGACGTAGACAACGGTTGCTATGGTAAATATCCGAGCTTCGGTGTTCTTACTTCTTAGTTGTCAACAGTTCCGGAAATGGACCTCTAACTGACTTTTCCCACTCCATATTAACGGTTGCTAAGGACGTAAACAATGGTTGCTATGGTAAATGTCTGAGCTTCGATGTTCTTACTTCTTAGTCATCTACAGTTCCAAAAATGGACCTCCAACTGACTTTTCCCATTCCCTAGTTACGGTTGCAAGGGATATAAACACCGGTTGCTAGAGACATCAACAATGGTTTATACGGGAAATCTCTCTTTGATTGTTATAGAATCCCATAAATATACAAACCCAAATGATCATTTATCATGAATTATATGGGAACTTATCGAAAACACGCTAGCAACGGTTGCCATGGAAATCAACAACGGATGTTGCTGAACACCGAACTCGGTTCACATTCGCCGGAGACCGACCTGTGTCCAAAGTTTCAGGACGATCGGACTATTCTTTCGAAAATTATCGTACGACAAAAAAAACCGCTGCCAAGTGCCTCAGCAGTATGCTTTCTCAAAGTATTGCAATTGAACCTCAATTTGCATTAATCACCACTCTTTGAGAATGCAAAATGAACCTCTAACTTATTTCCTCCACTCCATAGTAACGGTTGCTATGGTAAATATCCGAGCTTCGGTGTTCTTACATCTTAGTCATCAACAGTTCCGAAAATGGACCTCCAACTGACTTTTCCCACTCCATAGTAACGGTTGCTAAGGACGTAAACAACGGTTGCTATGGTCAATGTCGGAGCTTCGACGTAATTACTTCTTAGTCATCAACAGTTCCAAAAATGGACCTCCAACTGACTTTTCCCACTCCATAGTAACGGTTGCTAAGGACGTAAACAATGGTTGCCATGGTAAATGTCGGAGCTTCGACGTTATTACTTCTTAGTCATCAACAGTTCCGAAAATGGACCTCCAACTGACTTTTCCCACTTCATAGTAACGGTTGCTAAGGACGTAAACAATGGTTGCTATGGTAAATGTCGGAGCTTCGATGTTCTTACTTCTTAGTCATCAACAGTTCCAAAAATGAACCTCCAACTCACTTTTCCCATTCCCTAGTTACGGTTGCAAGGGATATAAACAACGGTTGCTAAAGACATCAACAATGGTTTCTACGGGAAATCTCTCTTTGATTCTTATAGAATCCCATAAATATACGAACCCAAATGATCATTTATCATGAATTATATGGGAACTTATCAAAAACACGAAGGCAACGGTTGCCATGGAAATAAACAACGGATGCTGCTAAACACGTTTACATCTTTCGGAGACCGACCTGTGTGCAAAATTTCAGGACGATCGGACGATTCCTTCCAAAGTCATCGTACGACAAAAAAAAAGTCAGTCTGAAGCTGAATTTTGTATCTCCATAGCAACGGTTGCTAGGAGAATAAACAATGGTTGTTCCAAAATGAATGTCTTATCGATTCTCATCGATCGTCGAAAAAATTGGAGACCCATCGTGCATTGATGATGATTTTTGGAGCTTTTATCAAAAACACGTTAGCAACGGTTGCTAGAGAAATAAACAACGGAATTGGCTGAAAATTGAACTCGACTGAGATTTTGTGGCGACTAACGTGTGTGCAAATTTTCAGGACGATCGGACAATTCCTTCGAGAGTTATCGTACGACAAAAAAGTGCACGTACGTACATACATACAGACATTTTTAGATTTCCATGTTTTTCGACCCGTAGATTACGAAAATCGAGGTCCCGAAGTCCGATTCAGTGGGTCGATTTTTACCCCGTTACAAAGCTTTCTCTTTGAGAAAGCAAAAATGAACCTTTGAAAAAGGTTTACGTGGACGACAAGTATGTTCCGTATCCTTTGGTTCGTAGTCGGATAAACTTTAATTCTACTCAATTTCTTTAAATAGAAAGAATTTTGAAAATGTCTTCAATTTCAGTCCATTCAAATGCATATAAGATAGTATTGAATAAATTCTCAGGAGACTAAATTTTTCCATGCAAAAAGAAATTTTGAAATATCTGTTCAATCTCAGTCCATCCAAATGCATGTAAGATTAATTAATATGATTCGAATCTAATATATTTTTTGTAAATACAAATCCATTACTTCAATAAACATATTTACCAAAACACTATCGTTATATATCCCAGTTCATTTTTTCCATGATGACATGAGAAAGTAGCGAAATCTAGCATCAACTGACAAGTATCCAACTAATGTGATTAGCCTTATACAGAACTAATATTGCTTTCTCAAAGAGAAAGCTTTGTAACGGGGTAAAAATCGACCCACCGAATCGGACTTCAGGACCTCGATTTTCGTAATCTACGGGTCGAAAAACATGGAAATCCGAAAATGTCTGTATGTATGTACGTACGTACGTACGTGCACTTTTTTGTCGTACGATAACTCTCGAAGGAATTGTTCGATCGTCCTGAAATTTTGCACACAGGTTAGTCGCCGCAAAATCTCGGTCGAGTTCAATTTTCAGCCAATTCCGTTGTTTATTTCTCTAGCAACCGTTGCTAACGTGTTTTTGATAAAAGCTCCGAAAATCATCATCAATGCACGATGGGTCTCCAATTCTTTCGACGACGATCGATGAGAATCGATAAGACATTCATTTTGGAACAACCATTGTTTATTCTCCTAGCAACCGTTGCTATGGAGATACAAAATTCAGCTTCAGACTGACTTTTTTTGTCGTACGTTAATTTTCGAAGAAATGGTCCGATCGTCCTGAAATTTTGCACACAGGTCGGTCTCCGGCAGATGTGAACCGAGTTCGGTGTTCAGCAACATCCGTTGTTTGATTCCATGGCAACCGTTGCTAGCGTGTTTTTGATAAGTTCCCATATAATTCATGATGAATGATCATTTGGGTTTGTATATTTATGGGATTCTATAACAATCAAAGAGACCTTTCCCGTATAAACCATTGTTGATGTCTCTAGCAACCGGTGTTTATATCGCTTGCAACCGTAACTAGGGAATGGGAAAAGTCAGTTGGAGGTTCATTTTTGGAACTGTTGATGACTAAGAAGTAAGAACATCGAAGCTCCGACATTTACCATAGCAACCATTGTTTACGTCCTTAGCAACCGTTACTATGGAGTGGGAAAAGTCAGTTGGAGGTCCATTTTTGGAACTGTTGATGACTAAGAAGTAATAACGTCGAAGCTCCGACATTGACCATAGCAACCGTTGTTTACGTCCTTAGCAACCGTTACTATGGAGTGGGAAAAGTCAGTTAGAGGTCCATTTTCGGAACTGTTGACGACTAAGAAGTAAGAACACCGAAGCTCGGATATTTACCATAGCAACCGTTACTATGGAGTGGAGGAAATAAGTTAGAGGTTCATTTTGCTTTCTCAAAGAGTGGTGATTAATGCAAATTGAGGTTCAATTGCAATACTTTGAGAAAGCATACTGCTGAGGCACTTCTATGTCAAGTAGTACCACTTTGTAAGGTTTCAGTATTAAATTCATAATAATTTGAAATCAAATAAAATACTCGATAATCGAAATTATCTTCCTCATAGTACAACTGACGTTATTCTACTAGAATCTCAAATCCCAATGATAACTACATGAATGGAATTTTTACATTACACTTCTTGATGTTTGAATGTTACAATTGTACATCATGATATTATTTTCATTCTTCAATTGAAATGTATTTATTTTGTTTCACTTCTTTCTTTCATTTTTTTTCAGTCAATCGAATTAATAAATACATACTTGCCACGGGCCCGTTTTTCACAGATTCCGATGAAATTCACCTACGATACGATTCTTAGATACATCATTTCATGCAAAAAAACTAGCCACTGCTTGTAATATACAAAATGCTGATCAACCACGGGAAGTAAAGCATGAAAATTTTGGATAACGTTCGATGATCAATGCTTCTTGAATCTACCTTTCCGCAAAGTTCTGGGAACTTAGTTCGAAATGAATGATTGAAGCTCACTCATCCCATTGAACGCAAAAACTTAGTAGTGACCTCATATATATAACATGAAAAGAAAAGGAATGATCACTGGGAGCAACGATTATAAATGAATGTGGGAAACCCAAATAAATCGGTCGTTATTCACTATATCGATTGAACGGAGTAGGTAACGAAAACTTCAGACGATACGGAATATTATGATTTATTTGGGCAACCACGGAAAGTACTTGAGTACCTGGCATTATGACCAGTGTTAAACTGTTCTTGTCTCGAAGTTAAGTGTCTGTAATTCCCAAGGAGTAGGAAATGGAAGCTGCTGGGAATTATCTAGATTTGGACTTAGAAAAAAGATCTTAGCCCGCGTAATCCGAAACTGAGTGATGATGCTTCCGCCCGTTGATTGGAAGGAGTAGGAAACGAAAGCTCCAATTATCGGGTGGACGGATAGTTACTCCATTCTTGGATCCGTCTATCATGAGTAGTCGACGAGATCAGTTATTTTAATTTCTAGATAACTTAAAGTAAAGTTCCATTGAGATAAAAAAGTATTTAAATTGATCAATTCAGTCCATAATCCAAGATTTACGGACTTACATATATTTTATAGGCAATAAATATTTTGATGAATGTTATAGGAATAATGTATTTTAATTTGACCTCTCATACGATCACCACTATGAACCTCAATTTTAAGTCAATGAATTCTGATCCTGCTATTCCAGATCGGACTACTTGCACTGTATAGTCCGCAACGAGGATACATGAAGACGTTTACTTTAATTTTTAGAAATAATAGTTAAGTAGGCGTTACAGTATCGACTATGGATATTAGAAATTAGTTATTTACAATGATATATAACCTCTAGGAAAAAGACTGCTGTGACCTTCATAGACAGATTTAAAGAGACTGTATAAGAAATTTTTGGTTACTCAGGTCGAACGGTATGCCCGAAGACGAACAGCTCGATTATTCGTATCGTGCTGTAATAGAAGCCATACTTGATATTCAGAGCTCTGATATTAATACGTATGAGAATGGTGGTCCTGGATTATCTTACGAGCGTATGAAATCCTTTGTTCTTGTGAAAGAAGTGAGAACATAAATCTCGCCGTAGATAACCAGACTTACGCAATATTGACTGAAAACCAACAAAAGGGATCAAGGTACTATAAGTGTGACGGACCGAATCACAAATCGTACCAATATCCTCGGTAAGATAGCCTTAGACTATGTTTCGCACGTAAAGAGTACATAATCGAGGAGCACATAAATGCGTGTTGCTTAATGAAAGTATCACGACCGACTGGCCGAGGTCGAGGACGTAGTAACACAAGGTACGTTAATAGTCGAGGTTGTTCATCTCACAGAGATAAGGGGTAGAGGTGGTTTTCGCGGAACAAGTCGGTCCGATAGGCGGAAATATGTAAATCAGAAGGGTGGAAGTCTTTCAAAAAGAAGAAGAACCTCCAATAATAAAAGCCAGTTTCATGTTCAGAGAGGGGTGAAAGATCATGAAAAGACTAACAACTCAGGAAACTCAGCAAAGCAAGGTGAGGAATCAGTTACTTGTTCTCTAGGGGACGATAGGTGTGTGGACAGTATTTTCCCTGCAAAAGAATACCCATTGTTAGTCAGATGCATAATTATCATAAGGAAATATCTGAAGAAACTGCAGGCAAATTACCCAGAAAGCAAGTCCTTGGAAGAAGTGGTGTTTGATGAATCCATTATAGATTGTGGAGTTTATGCTCTTGCAAAACTGAGAAAGAGATCGTTTTCAGCAGTCAGAATGAGAGCCACAGAGCCACTCCAGATAATTCATGCAGAAACAATGGGGCCAATAAGCCCAACCACACATCCCAAGAGATACCGTTTTGTGGCAGTCTTTGTTGATGACTATTCTCGTTTGGCTACGGCGCATACTATGCGTCACAAGAATGAAACTGGATACTGTTTAGAATCATCTGTGAAAAATATGCAAAATATACTTGGAAGAGACTTGGGGGAGGTACGCTTCCTCAGGTGTGATCACAACACTGAGTATACAGGTGGATACACTATGGAAGTACTGGAGAAATTGACTGTGGAGCTGCAAACAGCCTGTCCTGACACTCCTCAGCATAGCGGAGGTGCTGAAAGATTTAACTAGATAGTTCAGGAGAGAGCGAGTGCATACATGTTTGATTGAGGCATCCCTGAAAACACGAGGGACCTGGCGTTGGGAGCTGCAGTCTATGATTATAATAGAACTCCGCACAGTGCAAACGAGATGCTCCATGAATTTGCGCCAGCATATCACTTTGATCTGGATCAGTTGAAGAGGTTCGGATGCATTTCATACATCAGTATCTAGAGAAAAATTTGACCAAAGTTCGGTCCAAAAGCAAAGAGAGTGGTATTAGATAGATATTCAAGGATAGATTATCAATTTCTGGAACCAAAAAAACTGAAGTTTTACGAGAGCAGGAATGTAAAATTTGATGAAAAACTAGTGTACAAAAATATGTATAAAAGAGACAGTTTAGAAGACTGGCCATTTGATAATATTCAAATTGATAAAGACAGTTGGTTTGTAGAATTTTGAAATGACCTGATAAATAGTGATGATTGAGTGAAAATGTGTTAGTCAGAGAAAATTGAAATTGAGGTCAAAATCTCAAAAACGGAGGGGGCGCCTAAACGTAAACGAGGAAGGCCAAAGAAAGGAGGAAAAAACGAACAAAATTGACAACAGCCCAGAACCAAAGAGAAGGAGAACTTGGTCTAGAGACAAATGAAATGACAAAAGTGATGATATCATATACCTTTGGATCAGAGCCAGGAGAAAGAGTTGATGATTATGAGCACGAAGTGAATTACTCACTTCTTGTTCACATCAATGAGGATCCAGCTTCGTATGCTGAAGCCATGCAGTCTAGGGATTGAGAACAAAGGCAGAGAGCGATCGATGAAGAATTGGAATCGATGGAAGAACATCAGGTTTGGAAAATTGTGAAAAGACCGTTCTTATATATGACTGGAAGAAAACCCAATATCATAGATTCTAGGTGGGTTTTCAAAAGAGAAATAGAAGTGAATGGAAGTACTAGATTCAAAGCGTGATTGGTGATTGGTGGCTTCAAAGACAAAATAAACTACGACCTTAGGAGAGACTTGGGCATCATGCCGAATTCCCAGATTTTTTTCAGATTTTTCCGAGCACTCTAACCCTGTTTAATAAATAGCCAAAATTGCTGATTTCCCTGCTTTTGCATTTTCAGAGGCATTTTCAACCTTAATTTAAACCCTGAAAATGACCTCTGAGGCATAAAATGAATGAGAACTTTTGTCTGCAAATTGCCTGAATTTTATTGAAAAATTATCTCCAAGGTCATTGGAGCATTGAGTACTCCACAATACCAATTGGAGCCTCTATTTTTGAACCCTGGGAGTTCGCTCGTCAAGAGCCCCACCCCATGAGTACTAAAAGTTGTCCCAACTCATACCACATACAGCCTATATAGTGAAAAAATGGGCCCGGGCTCTGGAAGCTCCCAAAAAATTGATATATTCACTCAAATAGGGGTAAAAATATGCTGAAATGACTATTCAAGTGGAGCCTTGTACCGCCAACACTTCCAAACTTTGCAAACACTTGTCTGTGGTACTATTACAATTATCCACTGTAAAAACTCTTATTCTATATATTTTACAATTTATGTATATATATATATATATAATTTTATTTCATATATATGTGTGTGTGTGTGTGTGTGTGTGAAAGCATACGAGAAAATGTGGAAAATTCAATGATACCGAAATGTTGCATAGAAATATGAAAAGCCGAATAACGCGAACATACGGTCAGGGACGCCATCGTTACGGGATCAGTAAAAAAGGAGAGACTTGGTCAGACAAACTAGAGAAGCTGCAATATGACTCACTAAATTACGCGATCTGTTAACAGCGTTGGTGACGTAATTTATTATGCAAAGTTATGATTCAAGCTGATTTCGAGACTGCCTAAGTGAGACGAAGAACCTTATGTGGATATAAGCAAATAAAGAACCAGCGTGTGAGTGCATACTGTGACGTTTTTAGGCATTTAGCAAATAATAAACGAAAAAACGAGTCAACGCGAAACCATGCAACGGTCCGTTAGACTATATAAAGGGCCGCCCGTCCTCAACCGGGGTTATTCTTTCGCGAGCACCGGTAGAGCGCGTATTAGAATACGGTCGTCTTCACGCATATAATATCATGTATTGCGAGCGACCGTGAATTCTATACTTGCGCGATAGTTGTTACATCATTGTAAATAGTCTTTGTAGTAATTAATAAACGAGTAATTTTCTTTTTGATCAATCTCTTTGTATTTTTTAACGAGTCCGAACCATATCAAATCACAAGCGCTTAACCACATGTTGGCAGTAGCGTTTTACAATCACTCACTTGCGATGCATCTAACCTCTCGTAGAAAGTAATGCTGCATTTGAGTGCATTACACATGAACTTTAGCCTGCTGGTCTAACCACACGTTGGAATGGACCAAGCTAGGTGACACGGCTGTTAAACCAAGCATTAAGGTTCATTGCCCAATGCCGGTGTTTTCATGCCAAACACACGCTTTTTACACTTACATATCAGTAACACACATATACACTATTGATGTGAGTGTTCTGTACGAAACCTTGCAACTTCTAACTAACAAATACGGTAATTTCTTTGATTCATGATGAAGTAAAATGAAATATTTGATGTACCACGTGTATATCTGGCAACCGTGAAAATAATGCCCAAACGTACCAAAAAACCGATAGGTTTGCAACCGATAATTCTGTAAACTCTACGGAAATCAGATGATTGATCATTTTTGAAAAGCATGAAAAATCTCGCGCCGCCGACAGACACAGTTTGCATTGGCCCGCGCAAATCAGTATGAATGATTTCTCGGAGCGCAATCTCCTGATTATTCTCACGAGTCTCAAACGATAGTTTCGATTGTTTTCCAATTGGGCAGTTTTCGCAAAAGATATTATTTTCATCTTTCAGGGAAAAACCGACAACCACGTTACCTTCTGCTAATTTTTCAATCGAGTTACTGTTCGCATGGCCAAAACGATCGTGCGATAGTTTTAGAGGGGTATCAGAAACATAATTTGCTTTGTGACGCACTGCACACTTTATGAACATTTTTATCAGATTATTGCCCATTCTTATGCCTTGAGCTAACAATGTATCTTTTGAATGAATGCCGGCAATATCATTCATCATTGCAATTAACATACCGTTTGAAATGCATACATCCGCGGAAAACAAATTATTATCCAAATCGGGAACATCAGGACATTCTCGATCTTGCCGTCAAGCCACTAGCCGTCGACAAAATTCTTAGAAAAAATTTTTCCGTGACCTTCGACAGCCAATTGATTCCATGGTGAACATGTTCATCGCGACACGCTGCAAACTCTGAAAACCAAGCGTGCTGGCAAGACATGTGCCGTGACGCACAGCTATCGAGTACCCAGAATTCTTTCTCGTTAGGGACATCCAGGAAAGTAAAGATGCCGGTTGACAGCGCAAAGCTTATTTCACAATTCTTCGTATTTTTATAAATAGAAAAAGCACACACATTCGCGGAAGTTTTGCTAGACGGTGAATTATCATTATTTTCAGTGTTTCGTGATCACTTCTTAGTGTAACAATGTTTAGCCATATGCTCGGGCTTTTTCGAGAAATGACAAATAAAATCTTTTTTGATCATTTTGATCACTTTGATCGTTGCCTCCTTGTTTGCTCGTGTATGTAGAAACGCTCACCGTGGCCAAAGCACTGGCCAAGTCATCCACTGATGTCATCCTAGATTCTCCTTGAAACAATCTCTCACTCAAGAAATTCAGAGTCTGGTTTTCCTCTGCTACACTGTCCCATGTAGAGACAAAAGCGTTGTATTTTGTCGGCAGGATGCCGAGAATCTTTGCCATGATCATCTCATTAGAGACCGGCTGGTCTATCTCCTTCAATGGGTTGGCGATATTTCCAATTTTGGCGATGTGCTGTGCAATAGAGTCTCCGTGAGCCATGTGGTATTCGTGAAATTTCGAAGTCAGTGCCGATTTATTTCAGGCACTTTTTTTTATGAATACTAGGGGGGTTCCCCCCTGCTCGCTTCGCTCGCCAACCCCCCAATGCAGTGCGGAGCATTTATTCCATCCTGAGTTTACCCCACCCTAATCATCCAACAAACCTTGATAATTTTCAAATTCCAGATGAATGGAAAACATCAGATATTATAGACCAAGTATACGGCTCAATGATACAAAAATTCGATGCTTTATCGAACAAAGTAATATTGACAAGTCATAATGATGATGTACGGATAATTAATAAAAAAGTTTTAGAAAAAATTCAAAGTCAAGAACATATCTATTATAGCATCGATTATGCTAAGCATAAAGGAACTGATAGAGCCCAAGACGATGCCATAATGGATTATCCGATAGAATATTTAAATAGTATAAAATTACCAGGTTTTCCAATTCATAAATTAATTTTAAAAAAAGGATGTATTGTTATGTTAATTCGAAATTTATGTACAAAAGATGGTTTATGCAATGGTACAAGATTGAAAATTTTGAATTTATATAAGTTCAATATATAGCACAATCAGTTATATAATAACAAAAAACGATAAATCGAAAAAATACATTTTTCATTTTTGTTACTATATAATTGATCGTATTTATTATTTTTAAGTATATGGGTGGAGTAAGCCTGTATTGTATACGATATATGTATATATATTACTATTATTCTAATTTATTAGTTTAATATTGATATATATATGGATAACGTGAACAATATGGGGAAACCACTAATCAAAAGCGCGTTGGTATCTACTGCAAAGTAACGTGGAAACGATACATGTTTAATTGAATGTGTTAAAACAAATTTTCCAGCTTCCGAAGCAACGGTTGCTAGGGATGCAAATAACCGGTTGTTTCGATGAATAAGTGGATTAAGAAGACTTATGCAAAATAAAATTTAACCCATTTCTTCTTCTGCAGCAACGGTTGCTAGACTCGTAAATAATGTTTGCTATGAATAAAACGGGGATATTCTATTCTGTGCAGTTGAAAATACTGGAAACGAAACTACGTTATCTTCCCCTTAGCAACGATTGCTAGGGCGGTAAAAAAGGGTTTCTGAGGAGCTAGTTTTGCAATCGAAAGATATAGAAATACTTAAAACTGATTTTCCGGCTTCCGAAACAACGGTTGCTAGGGATTTAAACAATGGTTGCTATGGGTAAAACGGAGATTTTCCTTCCTGTACAGTTGAAAATACTGGAAATGAAACTACGTGAATTTTTCTACCCCCTACCAACGGTTGCTAAGGAGGTAAACAACGGTTGCTATGGAGCAAATACAACAATTCAGTGTCCTTGGCCATGGAGTGTGACTTAAAACTGATTTTCCGGCTTCCGAAGCAACGGTTGCTAGGGATGTAAACAATGGTTGCTATGGGTAAAACGGAGATTTTCCATCCTGTACAGATGAAAATACTGGAAATGAAACTACGTGAATTTTTCTACCCCCTACCAACGGTTGCTAAGGAGGTAAACAACGGTTGCTATGGAGCAAATACAACAATTCAGTGTCCTTGGCCATGGAGTGTGACTTAAAACTGATTTTCCGGCTTCCGAAGCAACGGTTGCTAGGGATGTAAACAATGGTTGCTATGGGTAAAACGGAGATTTTCCTAGGTTGCTAGGGAAACTTGTAAACAAACGGTTGCCAAGGATATCAACAATGGTTGCTATGGGAAATGTCTCATCGATTCTCAAAGGGGTGCAAAAAAGGGGTGCAGAAAAGGGGTGCAGAAAAGGGGTGCAAAAAAGGGGTGCAAAAAAGGGGTGCAAGAAAGGGGTGCAAAAAGGGGTGCAAGAAAGGGGTGCAAAAAAGGGGTGCAGAAAAGGGGTGCAGAAAAGGGTGCAAAAAAGGGGTGCAAAAAAGGGGTGCAAAAAGGGGTGCAAGAAAGGGGTGCAAGAAAGGGGTGCAAAAAAGGGGTGCAGAAAAGGGGTGCAGAAAAGGGGTGCAGAAAAGGGGTGCAGAAAAGGGGTGCAGAGAAGGGGTGCAGAAAAGGGGTGCAAAAAAGGGTGGAGAAAAGGGGTGCAAAAAGGGGTGCAGAAAAGGGGTGCAAAAAAGGGGTGGAGAAAAGGGTGCAGAAAAGGGGTGCAAAAAAGGGGTGGAGAAAGGGGTGCAGAAAAGGGGTGCAGAAAAGGGGTGCAGAAAAGGGGTGCAAAAAAGGGGTGCAAAAAAGGGGTGCAAAAAAGGGGTGGAGAAATTTGACGGCGGCGGCGGCAGCGGCGGCGGTCTGGCTTTTAGTATAGAGAGACTCGAAAGTTTTTGCCACATTCTACTCGCCATGGAACAAGTAACTAAATGATCGAGTTGGGTGTAATCAATAGATGATGACAAAACAAACATCGTCTTTGCGTTTTTCTTCACCCAAGCTTTTCTTGATTCAGCATTATCTGCCGTTTCAGGATCAGGTATACTCTCTTCTCCTTCAACAAGATCCAAGAGGTCGTGTGCAACAAAAATTGTCCTCATTTGGAACTTCCAGAGTTGAAAATTTTGTCCGTTAAATTTCGTCATATTTTTCAATTCAGAGAAGTCGGCCATTTTAACACTTGGCAACACTGAACAAATCGATCAAGGACAAACAGCCACAAAACAGCTCGGAACACAAACACTTGAATAGCTCACAATGCTGGGCCCATAACATATTGAGTTTGTCAGGTTATATCATTAACGCCGAAGCGTACCGTTTTTTAGTGAGCTTTCAACTCAATTAATTTCTATGTTATCGGAGATAAAATCATTTCATTCGTACATATTCCGACGTAGAATTTTATGTTCTTTCATAATCTGGGCTCAAAATATTTCTATAAGAAATATTAAAAATATTTCTATTAGACTTTGATAAAAAAAAATATAGCTGATTAAAAATTAAAAAACTCGAAAATTTTCAGAAAAAAAAAATTTATTGATTTTTTTCGCAATGTTACCGCATGAATTCATGCTCTCATTGTAATCAGAGGTGATCACGATTATGAAGTGAAATCAAAATGTAATAGCGAGAATTCCAGTTCAGTGAAGATGAGAGAACAAAGTAAAAATTAAGATGAGAGAAATTCAGATGAGAACATTCCAGCTCAGACACAGAATAAAGATAACTCGAAAATTAAAGACTTTCATGACACATTAATATTAGAATTCATTAAAAGTGCCAATATAAAAAGAGACTACAAATTAACAAGTGAGATGAGATTTGAGCACTTTTTGGATTATTTTGTGTCAGAGCTGCGAGCCTGTAACCTCTCACACACTATTGATCATAGCAACGTTTTGCGTGTGGATGAGACAGTTTTAGAGGATCACAAGTTCAAAACTCGTGACATCCTAATAAATCAAAGCAGGCGAGGTGAATTTAGCATCTTACACTATACGCAAATCGCTGTATAATATGGAATATATAATTGAAAAAGAAACGGCTGTCGAATTTTGTGAGAGATTTGAAAGTGTTGTAAGAAAGTATGAAAACTCTCCCGGCGCCAAGCTATTATCGGAAGATGAGAAGAGAGATGCGTTTCATGATGCTATCATAGTATCAGTAACTACAGCTCAAACTATTGAGTTTGTTTCAAAAAGACATAATGGCGAAAGTACTTCATACGATGAACTAAAAGCAATTATTGTACAGGAAGAGCAGGTGAGAAAATTAAACTCTAACACCGTCCCAAGGAGCGCAAATCAGGCCAACCTATCCTCGATCCGATGATATGAATGTCAGAGCTCAGGGCACATTGCAACTGACTGTTACAACAAAGGGGAAGGTGTCCGGTGTTACAATTGCAACGGCTTTGGGCACAAGGCATTTAAGTGTCCAAATTACACCGGAAAGAGAGGAAGGTATGTCAATAAGACTAGTAAATCTCATAACTCAAATGGTGGTGGTGGGCCGGTGAGTGGAGCGGAAAGAAAGAGTAATAGCGATGCAAATGCGAGGGGTGCGAAACGTGGGCGAGTATCGGAGGGACGTGGAAGATCCAAATACCAAAACACCGGAAATAAAGGCAGAAACGGAGGCACCAGAAAGGATCAAAATAAGCAAAAAAACAAGAAGAAAGGTGAGAACCAAGTGGCGAGCGTTTATAACATAAGTTGCGAACAAGATCAAATTTTCTCCAAGTTTCTAGCAAATTCCAGTGCTACGGAAAATATAACTAATTCTAAAATGATCTTCACGTCTC
Organism: Aphelinus atriplicis; assembly: GCA_020882685.1. Lineage (NCBI taxonomy): Eukaryota > Metazoa > Arthropoda > Insecta > Hymenoptera > Aphelinidae > Aphelinus > Aphelinus atriplicis. Next base: position 64,118 of record JAJGQD010000017.1, on the reverse strand, counting down.
TTGATGAAAGCGATTGTGGCGTGATAAAATGCGTTAACAAAAACAGCTCAGCTGACATGAACACAGAAGGAGCGAGTACAATATTTGTGAGAATGAATAACGGAGAAATTCTAGAAATCGATAAAGTTATTTTCGCCAACGCGTTAAAAGATAATCTCTTGTCGTTACGAAAATTCGCTGATATGGGACTACTATATATTTAGATAGTACCAAAATAAATATCTTTGATCCCTGCTCAAACGAAACACTCCTATCAGGCATATACAGACGACCTTATTGGCTAATAGAACTAGAAATTGGTAAAGATTTGCCCAATGGCGAGGCTGTTACACAGAAAATAAATAGGCAAATCTTCGCCAATACAGTAGATGCGAATTCAGATGCGAAAAGATATAATACACGAAGTGTGATAACTCAGTTTCAGCCTTTACCAGGATCTGTTCCGTTGCCTGGAGCAGTGGAGAGTTTGAAACCCCAATAGATGAGAGGGATAGGGCAAAGGTAAAAGAATTAACAGAAGATGAGTATAAATGTGAAGATGTGAAAATGGAAGATGTGAATTATGTTGACAATAGAATAATTGAGAAATATCTAAAATTACTTGACTTGTCGAAATTTGATATATCTATCACAGATAGAAAATTTCATAATATAGATGAGGCCCCCATAACAGAAGTTAATCCTGATGAATCCCCGTTTTCATTGGATACAAAAAGGTTTCTCGAAAAGAACAAAGCCATGCTGTGGCACGTAAGATTTGGTCATGCTTCGATCGCCTATCTCAAGGCATTGCAAGCTGAATTCCCCAAAAATAAAGAACTGCAAGATGCAATTTTCGATCAGGCGTTAAAAGACTGCGAAATCTGTCTAATATCCAAATCAAACAAACTGCCTTTTCCATCAGTACGTATTCGGGCTACTGCTCCCCTACAAATTATTCACACCGATACCATGGGTCCTACCTCACCGCCTTCTCATCCCAAGAGATACAGATTTATATCTGTATTCATAAATGATTTCTCAAGACTAGCAATAGTTTATCATATGACCCATAAGAATGAAACTGGGTATTGTCTTGAAAGATATGTAAGGAACGTAAGAAATCTTCTAGGGTACGACGCCAAGGTGTGTTATTTGCGCTCGGACCAAGGGACTGAGTATACAGGTGGATACACGGTTGAAGTATTGAATACTTTGGGCGCAGAATTGCAACTAGCGGCCCCAGATACGCCTGAACACAATGGTGTTTCAGAGCGTTTCAACCAGACAATTCAGAAGAAGGTGAGAACATATATCTACGATGCGAAATTACCCGAAAATCTGTGGGATATAGCATTGACAGCCGCTGTATACGCATATAATCGGACTCCGCACAAATCGAACGAAATGCTGGCACCTCTGGAAAAGTTTGCTCTTCAACATAAGTTCAGTATAAATCAGATCAAAAGATTTGGATGCCTGGTTTATGTAAAAGTTCAGAAAAAAACAGGCCCAAAATTCAGATACGAAGGAAGGCGAGTTATCCTGGTGGGCTACACACTAACAGGTTATATTTTGTTTAAACCGGATGAAGGAAAATTTTATGAAAGCCGAGATGTGAGGTTTAATGAAAAACTGGTTTACGGAGACAAATATAACAAAAATGGAATAAAAGATTTCCCTGCAGTAAACAATGACCTGAATAAGGATGAGTGGTTTGTCAAATCTGAAATGAATGGAAGATGCGAAGAATTTTCAAAACAGGAGGGAGAATCCATACAAACTTCAAAACTGGAGGGACAGATCAAGAGAAAAAGAGGTGGACCCCGTAAAACTGTAACTGTCGTTACTAAAAATGCAGATGAGAGAGGTGAGGTTATTAACGATGTCAGTCTCTCGAATATACCCCTTGATGAGAATATCAAAGCAAATGTTATGCTGCCCTATTCCATATCAGATGAGATAGATGAGAGTAAAATCAATTCTAATGATGAGATTTTTCATGCCTTGCTTGCTGATATCAACTCTGATCCCTCTAACTATAAAGATGCGATGAATTCAGATGAGGAATATTGTTGGAAGTGAGCAATTAAAGACGAGTTAGATTCTATGAAGAAAAATAAAGTCTGGGAATTAGTCAAAAGACCTACAAAGATGCGTGATGGAAGAAAGGCAACAATAATTGATTCAAGATGGGTATTTAAACGAAAACTGGATTCAGAGGGTAATAACAAATACAAGGCGAGATTGGTTATCCGTGGATTTGAGGATAAAAACTTATTATAAAAACTTACTATAATTGAATTATCAAAATTAATAATTCATATATTAAGTATTTGAAATTTACTTAAAACCTTAATTTTGATAAAATATATATATACATAAATACATAATCGGGATTTCTGATCGAAATACAATATATCACAGATCACTTTTATCAGAATCTGCAATATAAACGTACATCGAAAAACTGCGAAAAGATATTGCCAGCGAGTGAGCAATAGAATGCAAGAAATGGGAACAAAAATAACGGTTTCTCAATGCTCCATTACTGCAATCAGTAATGTTTGTTATAATTTAAATCACAGTGAATAATGTATTTTTGAACATATAGGACATTCATTCTAATTTTTGGCTTCTCGTCTCCCGTCCATTTTGTGTATAAGCTAAAGGTTTTTCAAAGAGGTTTGATGTGATCTTGCCTGTATATAAATTGATCTCTATAATCTCATAGTTTGGATTCTAAATTTTTAAATGATTTGTGTTTGAAACACTTATACAACAACTATACTATATTATTTCGATTGGTCGATGTTTAGAAGAGAAAATTAGCTGTGAATAGTAACTATAATTTTTTCTATTTCAGGATCTGATACAATGTTATAAAATTGAATATTATGTTTTGAAACGAATCTTGGAGTCTGAAAAATTCTACTAGAGGACCAGTGTGAATTTGCCAGAAAATGAATTGATCTCGATACTTTCAAAGCTTGGATTCTGAACAAATTTCTTTATAGAACCATTCTTTACTCGACAGGAATTTGTACCTTTCTTCAGAAAGGTTTGATACTCTTTAATCTGAAATGCGTTTACCAGAATATTATTTCATTCCAATTGCAGTATTTGTTATTTTATATATAATTTCAAAACGGATTTAAGAATCTGTGAAATCAACCAGGTCATTGCAGGGAGCAAATGAAAGCATGTATTAAGTGAGGATCAGTATGAACTTGCCAGGAAATGAATTGATTTTGATACTGTCATAGCTTGGATTCTGAACCCATGTCTTTAGAGAACCATTATTTACTCGCCAGAATTTTGTACCTTTCAGAAAGGTCTGATAGTCTTAAGACTTAAATGCATTTACTAGAATACATAAAATAATAATAATTTATTTCAATTGTATTTATTCAATTCAATATAGAATTCTGCAACGAATCTTAGATTATGTGATTTGTTATAACTTTTTTCAGAAATATAAAGTAACTGTATTTTTAAAGAGAATTATCAATGTAAACTTGCCAGGACAAATATGAATTGATTTTTCTACTTTCGTATATTTCGGTAGCTCTGGTATGTAATGAATTCATGTATGTCTTTGAATATAGAATAGTACGTATAAAAAAATTATAATATAATAAACAAATGATGGATAATTATTTAATATATAATCTTGAAACGAATCTTAGCATCTGTGAAATCAATCAGTTAATTGTTCTTCACTCGTCAGAGATTTGTACCTTTCTCCAGAAAGGTCTGGTTCTCTTAAGACTGAAAGCATTCTTTTCTCGTCAGAAATGTGTACCTTTCTCCAGAAAGGTTTTATATTCTTATACCGAAAAGACAATCAGCATAATATATCAATTGTATTGATTCCATAAAATTCCAAATTTGATATCAGAATATGTTAATATGGACTGTTAACGTTTCTATAGTTTCGATAGCTTAGGAATTGAAACATTCATCCATTTATCCCAATATTACACGGATATGACTGTTCTAGAACTATTCTTTACTCGTCAGATATTTGTACCTTTCTCAAGAAAGGTTTGGTACTCTTAAGACTGAAAGCATTGACTAGAAATCATAAAATAATGATTTATTTTAATTGTATCCATTTAATTCAAAATAGAATTCCAAAACGGATATTAGAATATGTGATTTTTACATTTCTCCAGGATGGCTTAATACTCTTGAGACTGAAATGCATTTTTACTAGAATACATGATAATAATAATAATAATAATAATAATAATAATAATAATAAGTATATCAAATTTTCAGAAATGTCACTGCAAGGAAAATGTATGTATGATTCAAAGGGTTTAAAAAGAGGAGCAGTGTGAACTTGCCAGAAAATGAATTGATCTCGATACTTTCATAGCTTGGATTCTGAATTTCTTAATAATTATCATAGAACTATTATTTACTCATCAGATATTTGAACCATTCTTCAGAAAGGTTTGATACTCTTGATACTGAAAATTCATACAGAATTTGAAAAAGAATTTCAAAACCTGTGATCTTATTAGGGTGAGTGTAGGAAAGAAATGAAAGCACACATTGAAAGAGAATCAATGTGAAATTGCTAGAAAATGAATTGATCTCGTTATTTTATAGCTTGGTTTTCGCACCCGTGCTTTTATAGAACTATTCTTTACTCGTCAGTGATTTGTACCTTTCTTCAGAAAGGTTCGATACTTTTAAGATTGAAATGCATTTTAGAACTATTCTTTACTCGTCAAAGATATTTGTACCTTTCTTCAGAGAGGTTTGATACTCTTAAGATTATATAATACATCTACAGAATATTTTTACAGTATATTGCTAGTAAAGTCATTATATTGACTAGAATTAGAGATATCTCGAGATATGTACTGATACTTTGAGTTGTTTCTTATAATACGTGAATTTATAAGAATAATTGTAAGCAACTAAGAAGATAAAATGTATCTGAACTTGACAGGACAAATCACGGAACGCGGTAGTGTTCCATGCGTCAAGCAGAAGACACCGCAACTATATAATGTTTGAGATCGCACGCTCGATTTTTACATTCGCATTAATTTTGTCAAAACAACTTTTTTTGGGTGCGAAACAGGATTTAATGCTCATCTACCATCCCAATTAAGCGATCGACAAAAAGAAATACTCAAAAACTCGTTCGCAATAATGAGTTTGGAGTACCGTGTCAAGCGATCTACTACTTTTTTTTCGACCAGAAATTTTTCTTCAGTGTTACGACCCTGAAGTTAGCCGCGGTAGCCTGATAAAGCAGCTATGTTCACGCATAGTACATAACACGTTTACATGCTCTTGCTTCCCGCGTAGATTTAAAACCATGGGATTGAAAGTAAATTGTTAATGTATTATAGTTAGAAAGAATATGGCAAAACTATTGGCCGTGTCCCATAGATTCAACGGAAAGTACTGCAGATTTTTTCAAACTTACAGAAGATAAGACAAGACATATCAAAATTCATTCTGTTTTTTTTTATAATTGATTTTACACGGGCAAATGGTAGTTTAGGATGCCGATGTCGGCGTGTCGACTTAAGTTTTATTTGAATAAGCATATACCCTAATACCCGATAATGTCCAGGTAGCTAGTGTCGCCGATGGCAGCGTCCCGAGGGTGCGCTCCTCGTATTCTGACTTGGAAAAGCTGACCCTGGACCCGAACGATGTCCAGGTAGTCAGGGTACCCGATGACGGTGTTCCAAGGGTGCGCTCCTGGAATTTTCGCTTGAAGCATCTGACCCTGGACCCGAACGATGTCCAGGTAGTCAGGGTACCCGATGACGGTGTTCCAAGGGTGCGCTCCTGGAATTTTCGCTTAAAGCAGCTGACCCTGGACCCGAACGATGTCCAGGTAGTCAGGGTACCCGTTGACGGTGTTCCAAGGGTGCGCTCCTGGTATTTTTGGTTGAAGTAGCTTACCCTGGGCTCAAACGAGGTCCAGGTAGTCAGGGCACCCGATGACGGTGTTCCAAGGGTGCGCTCCTGGTATTTTTAGTTGGAGTGCCTGACCCTGGACCCGAACGATGTCCAGGTAGCCAGGGTACCCGATGACGGTGTTCCAAGGGTGCGCTCCTGGTATTCTTGATTGGAGTGCCTGACCCTGGACCCGAACGAAGTCCAGATAGTCAGGGTTCCCGATGACGGTGTTCCAAGGGTGCGCTCCTGGAATTTTCGCTTGAAGCAGCTGACCCGGGACCCGAACGATGACTAGGTAGCCAGGGTACCCGATGACGGTGTTCCAAGTAGCTGACTCTGGACCTTAATGATGTCCAGGTAGTCAAAGTAGTCAACTTCCTCAAACAAAAATACCAGAAGCGCATCCTCAGGACACTGTCATCAGCGACCCTAGCTACCTGGACATTATCGGGTATCAGGTTATATCCTTATTCAAATATTCAGTCGACACGCCGACATCGTCATCCTAATCCACCATTTGCCTATGTAAAAATAGTTATAAAAAAATATGTGATAAATTTTGATATCTTGTCTTAAATTCAGATAATAGATTAATTATTTTCTACTGATTACTCATATTTTTTTTTGTGTATCGCTCATCCATATAAATATTTGCATTTTGGAAAAATATCTATTTAATTTTATTACTGACGCTAATGCATATACATTTTATTGATTATTATTTTTATAATATACTAGGGGGGTTCCCCCCTGCTCGCTTCGCTCGCCAACCCCCCAATGCAGTGCGGAGCATTTATTCCATCCTGAGTTTACCCCACCCTAATCATCCAACAAACCTTGATAATTTTCAAATTCCAGATGAATGGAAAACATCAGATATTATAGACAAAGCTCAATGATACAAAAATTCGATGATTTATCGAACAAAGTAATATTGACAAGTCATAATGATGATGTACGGATAATTAATAAAAAAGTTTTAGAAAAAATTCAAAGTAAAGAACATATCTATTATAGCATCGATTATGCTAAGCATAAAGGAACTGATAGAGCCCAAGACGATGCCATAATGGATTATCCGATAGAATATTTAAATAAATAGTATAAAATTACCAGGTTTTCCAATTCATAAATTAATTTAAAAAAAAGGATGTATTGTTATGTTAATTCGAAATTTCTCTCTATACTAAAAGCCAGACCGCCGCCGCTGCCGCCGCCGCCGTCAAATTTCTCCGACCCTTTTTTGCACCCCTTTTTTGCACCCCTTTTTTGCACCCCTTTTTTGCACCCCTTTTCTGCACCCCTTTTTTGCAATGGTACAAGATTGAAAATTTTGAATTTATATAAGTTCAATATATAGAAACAATCATTTATATAATAACAAAAAACGATAAATCGAAAAAATACATTTTTCATTTTTTGTTACTATATAATTGATCGTATTTATTATTTTTAAGTATATGGGTGGAGTAAGCCTGTATTGTATACGATATATGTATATATATTACTATTATTCTAATTTATTAGTTTAATATTGATATATATATGGATAACGTGAACAATGTGGGGAAACCACTAATCAAAAGCGCGTTGGTATCTACTGCAAAGTAACGTGGAAACGATACATGTTTAATTGAATGTGTTAAAACAAATTTTCCAACTTCCGAAGCAACGGTTGCTAGGGATGCAAATAACCGGTTGTTTCGATGAATAAGTGGATTAAGAAGACTTATGCAAAATAAAATTTAACCCATTTCTTCTTCTGCAGCAACGGTTGCTAGACTCGTAAATAATGTTTGCTATGAATAAAACGGGGATATTCTATTCTGTGCAGTTGAAAATACTGGAAACGAAACTACGTTATCTTCCCCTTAGCAACGATTGCTAGGGCGGTAAAAAAGGGTTTCTGAGGAGCTAGTTTTGCAATCGAAAGATATAGAAACACTTAAAACTGATTTTCCGGCTTCCAAAGCAACGGTTGCTAGGGATGTAAACAATGGTTGCTATGGGTAAAACGGAGATTTTCCATCCTGTACAGTTGAAAATACTGGAAATGAAACTACGTGAATTTTTCTACCCCCTACCAACGGTTGCTAAGGAGGTAAACAACGGTTGCTATGGAGCAAATACAACAATTCAGTGTCCTTGGCCATGGAGTGTGACTTAAAACTGATTTTCCGGCTTCCGAAGCAACGGTTGCTAGGGATGTAAACAATGGTTGCTATGGGTAAAACGGAGATTTTCCTAGGTTGCTAGGGAAACTTGTAAACAAACGGTTGCCAAGGATATCAACAATGGTTGCTATGGGAAATGTCTCATCGATTCTCAAAGGGGTGCAAAAAAGGGGTGCAGAAAAGGGGTGCAGAAAAGGGGTGCAAAAAAGGGGTGCAAAAAAGGGGTGCAAAAAAGGGGTGCAAGAAAGGGGTGCAAGAAAGGGGTGCAAAAAAGGGGTGCAGAAAAGGGGTGCAAAAAAGGGGTGCAGAAAAGGGGTGCAGAAAAGGGGTGCAGAAAAGGGGTGCAGAAAAGGGGTGCAAAAAGGGGTGGAGAAAAGGGGTACAGAAAAGGGGTGCAAAAAAGGGGTGGAGAAAAGGGGTGCAGAAAAGGGGTGCAGAAAAGGGGTGCAGAAAAGGGGTGCAAAAAGGGGTGCAAAAAAGGGGTGGAGAAAAGGGGTGCAGAAAAGGGGTGCAAAAAAGGGGTGCAGAAAAGGGGTTCAAAAAAGGGGTGCAAAAAAGGGGTGCAAAAAAGGGGTGCAAAAAAGGGGTGCAAAAAAGGGGTCAAAAAAAGGGGTGGAGAAATTTGACGGCGGCGGCGGCGGCGGCGGCGGCAGCGGCGGTGGTCTGGCTTTTAGTATAGAGAGATTATACTCCGCAAAAAGAATTGAAATCCTCAAAAAAACCTTTTTTAGAAAAAGTAAAAATGTTGCGTCAAGCATGTGGCAGAACTAGTTTATCTCTTATATTGCTTGAAAAAAAATATAATCCATAATAGACACATGAGTCAATTTATTATTTCATCAGTATTCATTCAGATTAATTCTCATATAGTTGGAATATTACGTATTCTTATTACAGTTTACATACTATAGAAGACGTTGTCAACTTTAACCAACCAATTACGAAAAAACTTACCAGAATGATCTTAGGTACCTCATCAATTATCTGAAGAACTAATGACGAACCAAATTGACGCCACTTGGTAGGCATTTTTAACGTCTTAAGAATAATAATATTTCACTAAATCACTGGATGTAAAAATTATCATAGAAATATGATAGAAATATCTATAATTTACTGAGACATATGATCAATAGTTTGAATTATTAATATTTGTCTCTTTGAAAGAAAATGAAAGTATTGATAATAGAAGAATATATAAAGTCTATCTGAATTATAGGATTAACTGCATTGCAATTACGATACAAAAATATATTTGAAATGAATCAGACGATTGACGAGAGGTTGTGAAACCGTTTAACTAGAAATGAATAGGTAATGAAATAAATAGGTAATGAAGAATATTATATGTCAGTTTAATAAGGCATTCAAAGATATTCGATCCTACCAAGTGGCGTCAATTTGGTTCGTCATTAGTTCTTCAAATAATTGATGAGGTACCCAAGAGCATTCTGGTAAGTTTTTTCGTAATTGGTTAGTTAAAGTTGACAACGTCTTCTATAGTATGTAAACTGTAATAAGAATACGTAATATTCCAACTATATGAGAATTAATCTGAATGAATACTGATGAAATAATAAATTGACTCATGTTTCTATAATGGATTTCATTTTTTTTTAAGCAATATAAGAGATAAACTTGTTCTGCCACATGCTTGACGCAACATTTTTACTTTTTCTAAAAAAGGTTTTTTTGAGGATATTAATAGATTTCTGTATTTTCATATGCTCAGATTTAAGTAATTCTGGTATTCAATGTATACCATCATAGAACCAGTCTTTAGTCTTTACTCGTCAGAAAGTTATACTTTTCTTTAGAAAGGTTTGATACTCTTCAATCTGAAATTCATTCACAAAAATACTATTAAATTCCCCTGGTAGAAATCCTAAAATTTTAAATAGACAGGAGAATAGTTTATGACTAATAAAAATATGTTGAAGATGGAATAGCTTCAATGGCCTAATTATAGGCATATTCAGGCAATTAAAAATATATAAATCAGCATATCTGTATTATCCTAATTTGAATCGCCATAAACTAGAACGGATCTATCTGTACGTGTACAAAATAATAAACCAATTAAGATAGCTGTAAACTGGTTTACTCATAACTTGATTCAAAAGGTCCACATCCAGAGGGTTGCGTAACCTAAACATCTCATGAGTAAACTAAAAACAGGTGTACACGTGTCTTCCTTCTATTGTGCTCAAAAATATGCTGTTGAAATATTGATAAATTAATAAATCCAATGAAATTGGATAATTTCATGGTTAACAAGTGTCAACCACGACAATGTAAATCTCTTCCAATAGGAGTCACAAATACATTATGAAGAATATGATCTATCAATGGCTCAGTCGGTAGAGGCACACGTTTATTTGCGGATAATCCCAAGGCTGAGACAAGGTGGCCCAGCAGGTCGTGGGTTCGATCCCCGCCCAAAGCAACTAAGAAGACATTTTCCGACAATGATTGAGCTCGGGTCTGGACATTGTATAAAATATTCAAATCAACACTTGAGTCAGACTTCTAATAAAAAAAAAAAGTTATAACAATAAATGCTACGCATCACGCGAAAAATCTTTTATTGCAGTTGTTGTGTTCAAATAAATGTTATGTGACGGGGAGAGCCCAGGCTCTGTTGACGAGAGCCTGAGTTCTCCCCTCTAGCCTACCTACCCGCCTACTACTACCCCCCAGATTGTTGTGGGCAGAGCCCTTGACGCTCTGGAGGAGGACTCTGTGGTCAGCAGGTCCTCCTCCGCCCAGCCCTGCAACAAAAATATAAAATATTAATGTAGGAATCACTCCCAATTACATTTTGGTGAGTGTTTACCTGGGGACGATGGGGCTCGCCCATCGTCCAGACTCCCTGAGGACTCGCTGCTGGGGGGTTACCGGTCCTTGGTGGTCAGCTCGAGCCCATGAGCTGACCACTAATCCTCTCCCTTTTGTTGAGGTGCTCTGGAGAGGCAGCTGAACACCTGTTGCTGCTCGGTGGTCCCTGGAGCTGAGCTGGAGTTGACGAGGAGGGCAGCAGTCCACAGCAGCGACCTGGAAAACACAGCACAATCAGAGGGGGCACTTCACTACGGAGGGCGAGCAGCGGGCAGCCCCCCCAGGGCCCTGGGGAGTCGTCCCGGTGACGATGTCCCCTGGATGGCTCTGGAGAGGGGGCAGCCTGCGCGCCGCCATGATGTTGTGGGCCGGAGGGCGACCCGAGCGCCCCGACTCCGGCCCCGAAACACATTCGCGGGCACTCGCGGTTACTCCCCGAAGCTCCAGGCGAGGAGCTTCGAGGTCGAGGATGCGCGGGCGCACGCGGGCGCCGGTTACGCGACGAGCGCGAGCGAAGCGAGTGAGCGGCCATCTTTACTGCTGGCCATGCGGTCGCAGCAGAAGCGAGGCGGCTCGGAGGGACTAGCGCGCGCGCGGCGGCGGGGGAACGAGGCGCGGAGAGGGTAAAGGCGAGCGCGCAGCGTCTATCCGCGGCGCGTGGACTGAGGCGCGCAGGCGCGGGGCCGCGCGAGATTCAAAGGGAGTTAATTGAATTTGTATATGCGCGTAGGCTATAGGCGTGCGCAGTAGAGTGCGCCTGGTTAATTATACCGTGTTTATTGTTATTTATTGTAAATATTCCGTTTCAACCTAGATTTAATGTTTTTAGATGAACTTTTTGGATATTGTACATATGTAATTAGCCGAGATTATTTGAATGGTCCCGCGCGGCCGATAATAATAGGGGGCGTGCGAGTGCGGTCGACCAATGGGGAGATTTACATAATTGCGCGGTTCCAGGAATTTTCCTCATTGGTCCCGCGAGCATTTTGGCGGTTCGCGGATTATGCTAATTGGCTTCCGCGAATTTTTGTGGGAAAAGAGCCGGGAGGAAGGCGCCGCGAGGCGATTCCTCCGCCATTCTTGCAGCAGTCGTTGTACAGAGCAGTCAGAGTTTTCTCGTTTACTTCGTAGCTATTCACAGTGTCGATAGTCGACTTGTTTGATTGTTATACCAGTATTGAGTGCAGAGAGTTCATCGTTTACTGTAATATGAACAATTATTAGGCCGATGCTCTGGCTCGGGAAGGCCTCCGGGACGCGCGCGGAATTTTCGGTCGTGTCGGGAACGCGATAATCGGTCGCGCCGAGACTTCTCCGTGGGTGAAGCAACGCTCGTCAGTAATGGCGGGCGAGCTGACGCTCAGGGATCGAACCGGCGCCGGGTCCGCGTATTAATTATTTCCTTGTAGAGTAATAATTATTGAGTTCAACCGATCTTTGATTTTGTCAATAAATTCGTTGTTTGAATATAAATACAGTGAATTCATACTTACTTTCCCTGTACTGGTGTTCCTCATGTTTCCCCCTTATCATGTTAATATAATTATTTATTTGAAATATTTACTCTGGCCAATGAGTTCACTGGATTTTGGAGCAGCAGCTGCAGTATTTCCCTGGAAATTATAGTAAGTTCGTCTAGTGGGCCGACGGGTGACCGTTGTGGCTCACAGACGCGAGGGGTAGGGGGCGGCCCTCCCCGGAGATGCTCCCCAGGTGAAGTCGAGCACGCCTGACCATCCCACTCCCCTGGCATACGATTGTTGAGGCTCGGCCGCCTCACCCGGTACATACCCCCCCTTGCAGCGGGTCTCATGCGGGCCACCATTAGTGACATGATTATTTTCCCAGTGTTCGGTCTAAGCCTAATTATTCTAACTTGGCAATAGCTGCCTGGCGCCCACCCTTTCCGAACCACGTTTTGTGTCGGGACGTTTTTCCCCCCCAGTGGCCGTTGCAGGCCGATGCAACGTCACAGTTATTTACTTCAATGATATTTAATTGTTCAAAGTAAATAAATATTTATCAGGAACTATACGAACAAATATTTGTTCAAATCAAATAATTTTCTTTTGAATATACCAAATTCTACTCTCAGTGTATAAATAATACATTTTCAAGATATTAAAAATGGTTTATAGGTTAAGTGGACCCTCATGACACCATGAAAACTCGTCAATTTCTAGACGTATATTGACTGAATGAGATATTTATTAAACTCGTCATAAAATGCTAAAAAAGCGTTTCAAGTATGAATAGTTTCGAGATATAATTTCTAGTCATTTCAGAGTTTGGGTATTATTTGAAAAGCCATTGGTCATAAAGTTTTTTGAATTTCTACCAGGGTCATTTCGATTGTTATATCGTATGTTATTATTATAAAAAAATAGAAGATATAATCAAAGTGAGTGTTGAAAGTGTTAATGTCAGCTTGACATAAGAAAAACGAAATATAAAAGTAATATGCCTTCATAGAACCACTCTTTACTTCGTCAGAGTCGTACTTTTCTTTAGAAAAGTTTGATACTCTTAGAGATGGAATACAGTTACTAGAAAATCGTTTCATTTTAATCATAGTATTTGATTTCAAATTCAAAATAGTAATATGAATACATAAATGTATTCATTCATTAGAAAGGTTTTATACTATTAAATTCTATAAACATTTACAAGAATCAAATTTCATTTACTTTGACATAAAGAAATAAATCAATATCAGTTCATAAAACCATTCGTTGCTCGCCAGTAAGTTGTACCATTCTTCAGAAAGGTTTGACACTCCTCGAACCGAAATACACTTATTAAAATATACTATCGTTCCATTCCAGTTATATTCGACATGGGATTTTGAAATGTATCTGAGAATACATGAGCTCATGGAAGTATTAGTCAAAAGCTAAATGTGTTAGATTTACATGGGAAATACTTTTGATATTAAACAATGAAAAAAATAACATAGAATTTCAAAACGAATCTCGGGATCTCTTGGGGTACGTGAACTTATAGAAGTGATTGTGAGAAACAAAAAGGGTGAAATTTATTTGAACTTGCCAAGATAAATATATGAATTGATTTCTTCACTTTTATATGCTCAGATTTAGGTAGTTCTGGTATATAATGAATAGAATCGTTGTTTACTCCCCAGAGACTTGGTACATTTCTTTAATTTATAGTTCTTAGATCAGAATCATTTGTTTGTTCCTTTTTCAAAATTCATTTTAAAAATCGCGCCTCCTACAAGCGTTTTCCGAAAAAAATATAGAATACTAGTTTTTGTCACATTATATGCGATAAAAAATTGAAGATAAAAAAAATAACATTTTTCGCAATCAATTTTCATCTCTGCTACCGAGAATCCCGACTCTATTTCAAATTTTGGGGCTGAGCACCATTTTCAATTTTACCCACTAATTTTCATTGTAATTTTTTTCTGATGTTTTTGAGTTTTAGTGGGAATGTGGGCAACAAAATTGATTGACTTTCAATGGAGAGCCACATATATAATCGCTATAAGTTATTCATTTTTATTCAACTATTTGATTCAAAATATTCCTCTCATCACCAACAAACCATACTTCAAGACTATCATATCAAAATCTTTCTTCACGTCTTATACTCAAATGCTGAAAGAAAATATTCAGAAATGAACTTGTGTCATTTACAAATATAATAATATCTCTTCATGATCTACATGATAAAATTCACTTTACTATCAGAAAGCATTCTCAAAAAGATATAATTATTTAATGCTTGTTGGTGATAGCTTCAAAGTAAATCTGTGATTTTCTATAATTTAATTCATCATAATTACAACAGCTTTTATCATAAACTAGGGGGGTACCCCCCCTGCTCGCTTCGCTTGCCAACCCCCCGTGTGTTCTTTAGAAATCAATAATTTCAATAATAAGTGTGGTAATAATTGAAAGAAAATTACATTCAAACAATAAAACTTTAAACTTGAACCTTCGATTTTGTTCGATTGAAAAGAATACTGAACGAACGATTCGAATCAAAATAAAAGATTAATGTCAGCTATTATCATGTTAAACGTTTGTTTTTTTAGATAAATAGTGGGTTTAACTTTAGGTTAATAGTGACATGTGCTAGATCATATTTTTTGGTTTGGGTATTCCGCGTGTTCCATTTCAGATTTTCAGCCTTTGCAATGGTTGCTAGGGAGGTAAACAACGGTTGCTATGGAGCAAATATAACAATTCAGTTTTCTTGGTCATCGAGTGTAACTTAAAATTGATTTTCCAACTTTCGAAGCAACGGTTGCTAAGGATATCAACAGTGGCTGCTATGGGAAATATCTCATCCGATTCTCTTCGATTCTCATTGATTCTCATCAACTTTCATAGTCCCAATGAGCACTTATGAAGATTCGTGAGATAACACGTTAGGAACGGTTGCTAGGCAAATAAAAAACGGATTTTATTGGAAATTGAACTCGGCCTAGATTTTGCCGCGACTAACCTGTGTGCAAAATTTCCAGGAGATCGGACCATTGCATATTTATTGGAAATAAATAATTTATTCAAAGACACGGGTGGAAAAAGAGGATGGAAAAAAGAGGTGGAGAAAGGGGTGAAAAAAGAGGTGAAAAAAGGGGTGAAAAAAGAGGTGGAAAAAAGAGTGGAAAAAAGGGGTGGAAAGACGGATAAAAAAAGGGGGGTGAAAAAAAGGGGGTGGAAAAAGGTAAAAAAATGGGTGGAAAGACAGGGTAAAAAGTGGGGTGAAAAAAAAGTGGAAAAAGAGGAAAGATTTTGTATCCTGTGCAGTTGGAAAAACCGCTGCCAAGTGCCTTAGCAGTATGCTTTCTCAAAGAGGCTTCAAAATCACCGACAAACGCTTCCCAAACCTGTATTTTCACCTTTCCACAACCGTAGATACTATCATCTATTTTTCAAAAATTACAAAAAAATTATTTAATCAATTCAATTCGTATCTTTGTGACTGTGTAAAGTGTCGTTCTTTTTCAATTGACCAAACTATGTTGCGAGTGTTGATGTCTGCCCGGGCTCTCTTATTATTTGATCAAATGCAACAAAGCAAACGGTTCTAGATTCTACAGGATGCGAGACATTTGGACCTGCATAATTTTTCGATCAATTCATCTTGTGACTGTCATACGGTTTAATAGCGGTCAAAATCGATCCGTCCTGCCCTTAAATCAGTTTTTGATCATTTTCGACGGCAAAAGACACCAAATTTTCCCAATTTTCTCTATAGTACTTTGAAAATACTGGAAACGAAACTTACATCAATTTTTTTCCCCCTTAGCAACGGTTGCTAGGGCGGTGAACAACGGTTGCTAAGGAGCTAATTGGGAAGATTTTGTGTCCTTTGCCGTCGAAAATGATGGAAATAGATCTTAAATTAATAATTTCCAACCTTCATAACGGTTGCTAGGGAAGTAAACAACGGTTGCTATGAAGAAAATAGAACAATTCAGTGTCCTTGGCCATCGAGTGTGACTTAAAACTGATTTTCCGGCTTGCCCCAATGAGCACTCATAAGGATTTGTGAGAAAACACGTTAGAAACGGTTGCTAAGGAAATAACCAACGGATTTTGCTGAAAATTGAACTCGGCCGAGATTTTGCCGTGACTAACCTGTGTGCGAAATTTCAAGAAGATCGGACCATTTCTTCGAGAGTTATCGTGGACGAAAAAAACGTTACACACATACATACATACACACACACACACACACACACACACACACACACACACACACACACACACACACACACACACACACACACACACACACACACACACACACACACACACACACACACACACACACATACATGCATACAGACACTTTTGGATTTCCATGTTTTTCGACCCGTAGATTACGAAAATCGAGGTCCCGAGGTCCGATTCGGTGGGTCGATTTTTGCCCCATTACAAAGCTTTCTCTTTAAGAAAGCAAAACCACTGCCAAGTGCCTCAGCAGTATGCTTTCTAAAAGTATTGCAATTGAACCTCAACTTACATCAATCGCCACTCTCTGAGAAAACTAAAGGAACCTCTAACTCATTTCCTCCACTCCATAGTAACGGTTGCTAAGGACGTAAACAACGGTTGCCATGGTAAATATCTGAGCTTCTTAGTCATCAACCAGTTGCGAAAATGGACTTCTAACTGACTTTTCCCACTCCATAGTAACGGTTGCTAAGGACGTAAACAACGGTTGCTATAGTAAATATCCGAGCTGCGATGTTCTTACTTCTTCGTCATCAACAGTTCCGTAAATGGACCTCTAACTGACTTTTCTCACTCCAAAGTAACGGTTGCTAAGGACGTAAACAACGGTTGCCATGGTAAATATCCGAGCTTCTTAGTCATCAACCAGTTGCGAAAATGGACTTCTAACTGACTTTTCCCACTCCATAGTAACGGTTGCTAAGGACGTAAACAACGGTTGCTATAGTAAATATCCGAGCTGCGATGTTCTTACTTCTTCGTCATCAACAGTTCCGTAAATGGACCTCTAACTGACTTTTCTCACTCCATAGTAACGGTTGCTAAGGACGTAAACAACGGTTGCTATGGTAAATATCCGAGCTGCGATGTTCTTACTTCTTCGTCATCAACAGTTCCGAAAATGGACCTCTAACTGACTTTTCCCACTCCATAGTAACGGTTGCTAAGGACGTAAACAACGGTTGCTATGGTAAATATCCGAGCTTGCGATGTTCTAACTTCTTCGTCATCAACCAGTTCCGAAAATGGACCTCTTACTGACTTTTCCCACTCCATAGTAACGGTTGCTAAGGACGTAAACAACGGTTGCTATGGTAAATATCCAAGCTGCGATGTTCTTACTTCTTCGTCATCAACAGTTCCGAAAATGGACCCTTTACTGACTTTTCCCACTCCATAGTAACGGTTGCTAAGGACGTAAACAACGGTTGCTATGGTAAATATCCGAGCTTCGATGTTCTAACTTCTTAGTCATCAACCAGTTCCGAAAATGGACCTCTTACTGACTTTTCCCACTCCATAGTAACGGTTGCTAAGGACGTAAACAACGTATGCTATGGTAAATATCCGAGCTTCGATGTTCTAACTTCTTAGTCAGCAACCAGTTCCGAAAATGGACCTCTAACTGATTTTTCCCACTCCATAGTAACGGTTACTAAGGACGTAAACAACGGTTGCTATGGTAAATATCCGAGCTTCGATGTTCTTACTTCGTCATCAACATTTCCGAAAATGGACCTCTAACTGACTTTTCCCACTCCATAATAACGGTTGCTAAGGACGTAAACAATGGTTGCTATGGTAAATGTCGGAGCTTCGATGTTCTTTCTTCTTAGACTTTAACAGTTCCAAAAATGGACCTCCAACTGAGGGGTGGAAGAGGTAGAATAAAAGGTGAAAAAAGGGGGCGGAAAAGGGGGTGAAAAAAGGGGGGGAAAGGGGGGGGGGAAAGAGGCAGAAAAAGGGGGTGGAAAAAGGGGTAAAAAAAGGGGTAAAAAAAGGGGTGAGAAAAGGGGAGCAAGAAAGGGGAGCAAAAAAGGGGAGCCAAAAAGGGGAGCCAAACAGGGGAGCCAAAAAGGGGAGCCAAAAAGAGGAGCCAAAAAGGGGTCGAAAACTTTCACGGTGGCGGCGGCGGCGGCGGTCTGGCTTTTAATATAGAGAGACAATTCAATTTTCGATCTTTGTGGACCATACCATACTCATTGCAAAATGAGATTGCAAGAGAAAATAGTATATTATGCACCCGAGCGAGGTTAGGCGATTTCGGCACGAAAAACGTTTGCGATCCGAGCGCAGCGAGGATTGCAAGTTTGCGCGTGCCGAAATCGCCTAGATGAGCGAGGTGCATATACTATTTTTCGTACCTCGCGGCAGAAAAGTGCCATTCTTTGCAAACGCCAGGACGCAAAGTAGGCACTTTACTGCCGCTGGGACGAAAAATTCTATTCTTCCAAAGGTGAATTAGAACCACCAACCTCCTGAGGACATAATATTTGAACTTATGAACGATTATCATTCACTTCGAATTTTGAAGGTTACCACAAACCAAATCTGAATAAAAATTTTTTTCTCCATATTTGAGCTTGATTTGCCAGGTGACATCAATCGGTTTCATGCCAATTGTACGATTCTTTGTAATGTTGTAATTTTTAATCGAATCATCCGAAATATGAATCCTTCCGTAATTTTTTTGGAGGCTGATTTGTTTCCACATTCTATTTCTCAATGTTCGATTAAATCTTTCACGAATTGCTGCCTTAAGATTACTATACGGAGAATACAAATTAATCTTATACTGTTTCATGCGTGATTGAAAGTGATTATTATAAAATTCTTTCCCCATATCTGGTATCGAGTTCGAGATGTTATTCTCATTCATTTGTAAACTTTGTAGAATTTGATACTTTGTAATCGTTGCAGTTTTAATTTTTATGAATCCTCCGAGGGTTCGGAATTTATAAGACTTCTGGATAAACGACGTTCTTAGTTTTTGAATTTTGAGGAATGAATATGATTTGGTTACGTGCATTCCCTGTCCGTGAAAGAGCAACAATCAATTGGCTGTGTGAAAAACATTCTGTTTGCAGATCTATCCTTACGTACTTAAAGGTCTGTCCTTGAGATTTTTTGATCGTCAAGGCGAAAGAAAGTTTCATAAGAAATGATAATCGTTTGAATTGAAATTGTAAGTCTGATGGAATCATAGATATGCGATGTATAAATGATGTTTCTTGAGCTGCAGGTTCTGTAAGAATAGTTGCTCTGACTATATTTTCCCGCATGACTTTAATTTGCAACCTTGTGCCATTACATGAATTGGAAGGATTTAGATTGCGTGATAGCATTATTGGAGAACCAATTTTCAATTTTAAGTCATAAGGTAGAAAGACTGAAGGATTAAGAGAGTTCAGAAATCCTTGAGGGTAGTGTACAACTCCATCAATGTTAATCACTGTATCGATAAAATGATAATGTCGTTTTCTCCATCTAACTTTCTCAAAATAATATTATTAAACTTTCAACTCATGACTGAATCATTCCCTCGAAAGTAGACTCGTAATTCTTCAACACAACGTTTCCTGATCCTGCAAAAGAAAATTATTGAATATGATCATTTTTGTCGAAACATATATGTGTGAGCAGATAAACTCTTAGAATATTAGCTCTGCATACCATCAATGGTTGTGTTGGATTAGACAAATATTTTTCTTGGTTGTTTATGTGCCAAAACAATGTCCCTCTATTTAGCCCATGGGTAAACACCACTTTCGAGTACTTTACTATATTCATTAAACATTTTTTCGCCCCCTCGACATCTGCAATACTCTTATACAGTTGCAATTTCTTTAAAAAGTCTTCAATAGCTTTCTTACCAACAGTTTGTATTTTACTTTGATCAACTGTTAATCTCAAATTTTTACCAGCTTCTATTTTTTCAATTCTAATTAAGTCTTCTCCAGCTTCAAAGCAAACTCTGAGTAATCCATAACGAGCTTGTGAATGGGATTGCAGACATTTTTTTGTTGAAGGTTGATACATCTCCAAAACTCGAGCACAACCATTCGACAATAATGACAGCCAATTCTTATAGTGGACATCATCTGCCTCAGGACCATCGTTGCCAAATATTTTGAGTACTTCTTCATCTGAACTTAAATATAGGCCAACAGCTTCAGCCCTACACTCTTCATAAGATGATCCCATTGATCCAGAAACTGAATCATATGTTCTCCTCCTGAATAATACTTAGTAATTGGCTCACCTGTAATTGGATTTCTAACTTTACTTTGATAAAAATTTAGTCTGCCATCATCTTCTTTTTTGAATATTTTTTCACTGCCATGACCAAGTAGCTCATGGAGACCAACTTGAACTTCAAAGCTGGCAACTCTATATTTGTTACGTAGTTCTTGATCCTCTTCTGATACAAAAGGTATCACATCTTGTTTCATGGAAGCTGGGATAAAATTACCCAGTGATACATTTTTGAATCCTTCCGATTGCCTGATTTCATCATAATTTGGTATATTGATACCTGCAAGGATCCCAGATCCCGAGAAAGCCAGCCAACATCAATTGATGTAAAATCAGGTTTCAGAAATTGATCTTTTTCATAATCTTTACCCCATGGTAGTAGAGATAAAAGCTTTTCTGCATTATCAACCAGAGTTACAAATGTTTGAGACATAACTTTGTTCACCATTGCTACAAAGCCTTCAAATTCTGCTCTCTGACCAGTTGGATCTCTATACGATTCAATGAAACCTATGTAAGTTTTAACAACCGATCCTTCATCTTTGATCCAATATCTGAAACCATTTATGTGTTCATCGAGTGAACCAGTTACAAAATGGTTAATATATTTACTAAGAATGATTACTTTGGTTTCATTAGCTGCATGTTCTTTAGCTTTTTTTTCAAATTCTCAACAACAGATAAAAGAATCAAATCATAATCCCCTCGAATAATCTTAAACTTGGCATCTTTAAAAATTTCTTCAAGCAACGTGACTTTAGGATCATCACTAGTTTCAGTCGATGCTAATCTTATCTCGTATTTACATTTGTGATTATCACCTTTCCCTTCTGTCTTGAAACATCTAGTATTGTAAGACTATAGTCTCTTACTCTGCATATACTCATTGATGAGTTCTGCATCATCTTCAGTACAATTTGTAGAAAAGTACGTAGAGATGTCTATACTTCCTAATCCTAAGCTTCTGAATTTGTCTTCAAGCAAATATGTAGCATCTTTTACTTTGTTCCAAAATGTTTGTAAACTAGCTGAATCTTCTTTGTAAGCTTTGGATTCCTTGATAATAGATAATAGATTCAAACTTTTCTTTGGGCAGATAAGGTATAATTTTATTATCTCCAAATCCCTGGCGATTCAGGTGATGTTTGCAAAAACACGATGAAACCCCCGTTCCATGCAGCTTGGCTGAGGTAGTGTCCAACTTTTCTTTTGGAGACAAAGCATTGAATGCTGTTCCTCGCTCTAGCTGAACTATTGGCTGATTATTTCGCAGAGTATAGATTGAAATGTCGTCACTCATGTTGTTGAATGAATAATACTGTCTGGAACAAAGAAATGTATATCAGTCTCGGCGCTGTACTCACCCAGGTAGTTGACGGTTAGGAACGCGTTCTAGAGTTCGCCAGCCACGTGCTTACGCCGGCTGAGCGAAACTTTACAGTGACCGAGAGGGAATGCCTGGCCGTGCTTTGGGCTATACGCAAATTTCGCCCCTACGTCGAGGGCTACGACATCAAAGTGGTCACGGACCACAGTAGCCTTCGTTGGCTATGCAACCTTCGAAACTCGACGGGCCACCTTGCCCGCTGGGCGCTCGAGTTGCAGGGCCAATTGTACGAGGTAGAACATCGGAAAGGAGCGCTGAATTACGTCCCCGATGCGCTATCTCGTATATACGAGGGAGAGGAGAGTGTCTGCGCAGCGCTCTCCTCAATGCCCTGTACCGAAGACCGCTGGTACAGAGAACAATTTGATAAAGTAGCCGACGATCCGAACAGCCACCCGCAGTGGAAAATCGTCGGCGGGCAGCTTTATCGCTATCGCCCGAACCAAGAGATGCGATATCTCTTGGGGGTTGACGACAGCTCATGGAAGCTTGTCGTACGCCAAGAAGATAAGAGCAGCGTCCTCCGAGAGTGTCACGACGAAGCAACAGCCGGACACCTCGGAAGGGAGAAAACGTTCGCCCGAGCGGCCGATAAGTATTATTGGCCGCGAATGTATGTTGAGGTGGCAAACTACGTGCGCGGCTGCCAGATTTGCCAGCAGCGCAAACCGGCTGGCTTGATGGGCCGCCGAATCATCGAGCGACCGTGGCAAGTCGTCGCCTCCGACATCTCCGGGCCTTATCCTAGGACCACGGCCGGATACGAGTACATTCTCGTATTTGAAGATTTATTCACTCGATGGGTCGAGTGCATCCCCATCAAGAAAGCCGACGGATAGACGATCTGGAAGAACTTACATGATCGTGTAATTCTCCGCTTCGAAACGCCAGAGGTTTTCCATTGCGATAACGGGACCGAGTACAAGAACCAGCTCATGTCCAAAACTCTGGCCGAAGCGGGGATTCGACGATCGTTTAATCCGCCTTACCACCCACAGGCAAACCCCCTCGAGCTAATAAATCAAATATTCAAGACTATGATCAAGTCGTATCTAGACGAGAATCATAGAAAATGGGACGAGAACCTGGCGAAAATCACGTTTGCCTACAACACAGCAAGCCAGAGCACTCTCGGTACAAGCCCGGCCATGCTGAACTACGGCCGGCAGCCCGAGCCTCCCGGAGCACTCCGTCGGCAGCGCGAAATAATCGCCGTCGAAGAGCAAAAGGAGGAAGCGCTGGAAGAATGGAAAAATCGGCTTGAGAATCTGCCAGACTTCCAAGCAAAAGCAGCCGCCGAGGCCCAAGCCGCCCAGGAGCGGCAGGCCAAGTACTATGATGAGAAGCACCGCCCATGTACTTTCGAAGTAGGAGATCTCGTTTGGAAAAACAACGAGGTACTCTCCAAAGCCTCGGAAGGCATTACCGCCAAGTTCGCCCCGGATTTCGCCGGCCCGTTTCGAGTCACGAAGAAACTGGGGGCAAAACACTTTTGAATTGTGCGGCGGCGACGGTTTGACAATAGGACTGGTAGCCGCGCACTACCCAGAAGATACCACTCCGAGTATGCGAGCCCAACGCCCGAAGCCGAAGCCACGCAAGATGACATCGAGCAGCAAGCGCCGCCGACTTCTCGACCGCCGAGGGATGCGAGCGCACCGAGCGATTCGCCCGAAAGCGACACGGGGGCACAAGATATGCCGAAAATTGCGAGCGAAGGGGCGAGCGAGATCCCCGCAGCGAGCGCCAGCGATCTTGCCGAGACTCCGCCGGCGCAAGCAACGACCCGGCAGCCGAAGCGCGGTCGCGGGAGACCTCGAAAAATAGTGCGTGCAGTACGGAAGCCCGCCGATGAGATCGCGACCGCGAGCCCCGATTCAATGCCATCCACGCCATTATCGCCGCGAAAACTTCGCTCCGCAAAGCGAACGTGAAATAGCGCGCCCGCGTCTCCGCTGTGCCCAATCTCGTTTTGCTTTTGCTTCTTTTGTGTGTTGCTTTCTTTTTTTTTCTTGCCACTAACATCCTACGACCAATCAAGTTCCTGATCCCTATCTTCTTTTGGATGGGTTTTTCTCTATAGGAGATGGATTCTGTTCCCAAGATTTGGGTGAGAGAGGCCATAGAGCGTAGCACCGCCAGCCAGTTGCGCTGGGCGATGCACCACCCGCGCCTTCCCACCATGGAGACGGTCCGTACGGTCACGGGATTCTTCCTGGCCATCGTTGACCGTATGGACGATCACGAACCAGAGCAGGAGCCGACGACCGTCCAGCTCGAAGAGGTCACCGAGGGGGGAACCCGAGCCGAAGAAGCCCCCCGGCAGGAAGCGACGTTACGCTGCCCCAGGGACGAGCCGGAGAAAACGGGCTCGGCGCGCGCCGAGCCCACTCGCCCCGAGGCACGTGAATTGAGTGCCGACGAAGAGTGGCGCGAGACAGTGCCGATATTGACGGCAGTAGGTGGGGGGCGATCCTGTTAGACACCGGATGCGAGGTGGGGGAGGGGTGTCTGGCGCCGACGGAGGCTGCTGGGGGACGGTTCTGTGAGTTTGTGGTATTGCGGGGTGCCCTGGTGGGGAGGGTCGCGTGGTCTTGCGCGGTCCTCGCGAGTGGGTGGTGGCCTCGCGAGTGGGTGGTGGGCTTGCTAGTGGGTGGCGTGCAAATTTTTGTGCAAATTTTTTTTTTTGTATATTTGTGTATGGTTTTTCGGTCTCTTGTGGATGAGGTGGTAGGTGGGGTGGGTGGTGTGCGAATTTCTTGTTGCAAATTTTTTTTTTCATCGATTCGTGTGTGTGTGTGTATACAGTTGTGTAACGAAAGGGTTATTGTGAATGCGTGTGAGCGCGAAGCGCGATCCGCGTTTTTCGTATGTGTATGCGGCGAGCGCGAAGCGCGAGTATGTGTTTTTGTATATGTATGGGTGAGCGCGAAGCGCGATCCGCGTATCTCGTACATGTATGCGGCGAGCGCGAAGCGCGAGTATGCGTGTTTCGTATATGTATGCGGCGAGCGCGAAGCGCGAGTATACGTGTTTCGTATATATGTATGCAGCGAGCGCGAAGCGCGAGTAGGATATACGTTCGTATCTGCGCCAACGTGTGTGTGTGTGTGCGGGTATACGTTCGTATACGCGGACGGCTCTGTATGTATGTGTGCGTGTGTGCGTGTGTCGCCAGATGTGATGGCTGGCTCGAGATCTTGGTCGATTTTCCAGCATAGGCCCGGGCGAAGGAGAGAATGAGA
This sequence comes from Aphelinus atriplicis, assembly GCA_020882685.1. Lineage (NCBI taxonomy): Eukaryota > Metazoa > Arthropoda > Insecta > Hymenoptera > Aphelinidae > Aphelinus > Aphelinus atriplicis. The sequence continues at coordinate 38,809 of JAJGQD010000017.1, read as the reverse complement.
GAGAGCGAGAGAGTGCGCGCGCCGATGCACGAGTGGGGAGAGCGGGCCGCGTGACGTCACGGCGCCCTCGGAAAAGCGGGCCGCAGCGGCGGAGAGGGGAGCGCTCGTATGCGTGGGACTCGTGCACGTGCTCGTATGCACTTGCTCGGAGGGTGCGCGTATTTTCTCGGAAAAAAATCGGTGCAGGTTCTAACCCGCTCGCTTATCACCGATTTATGATGACTTTTATGATTTTTATTGATGCCAGATGGGCCAACGGAAATCTCGAGTGTAACGGAAATTTCTAATCTTATTTATGATGCCGAAAGGGCGTATGAAAATGAATTCTTATATTATCTTATCGTAGAAGGAAAATGAAAAGAGGAAATTTTCTATATACATTTTTTTTTTATTTTCACACACAGATATAATTTGATACATGGGATTACATATGTTTTATATTATAATACTTTCTTGGTAAAATGTCAAGATATATTTATTTACAGAATATTCACTGTAGAGTTTAAACCGCACGCGATACGTTTTCTGCATCAATTGTTGCGTAGTATTCACATAGTTTTCCGTAGAATAAGCCAGGGCAATAGTAAATCATTTCGGTGAATATGATCTCGAAATAATGTTCGAGAAACACTTGGTCCGAGGTCTGTTCAAACTTGTCTTTCACACGCTGCATAATATCGTAACTGTCGTCCAGGAGCAAATCGGCAATAAATAATTCTCCGTCATCCGAAGCGTACAAAATTTCTTTTTCAATGATGGTGGTCAGTTCGGCGAGAATATATCCCATACACTGGTTCACTGCTTGAGCAATGCGTTCGACGCGTCGATATCTCTCGTCCACGCAAACGACACATTTTGTCAAACTGAGAAATGTATTCTTTTGAAGTACAACTGCTGGGGCGAAATTCCGTTTCTTTTTACATCTGTTGGTATCCACTTTTTCTTCCAAAATGACACATCGATGGCCGTGAGCTTTGGAAAAGTTTAATTCTGAATTTCCAATGAGCAGTTTCAAGGGTTTCTCAGGATCGGTAATATCTTTATCTAGATATTTCAATACGTCCTCGAAATGAGACTGCAATTCAGTCCATGCAGACGATTCCACAAATAGTCCCGTGCTGGAGTGTGAGAATAGGATCTTGATAATCGGCACAAATTGACACATAGTCCTCTCGTACGTGAGACCGACTAGAATTTTTTTCGTGCCGGAGAAATTGAGATTGTACACAGAGTGAAACAGCGTGAAACTTGAATATATCTTGTTCGCTTCGGCGGTCTCCGCCATGACCACTTGATTTTCCTTGAAAATCTCGCCTCCCTGTCTCTCGTCAACGGTTCTCTTTAGCATAGCTTGCGCCATCGTGAAACACGTAATAAAGTACGAATTTTACTGCCTGGGAACCAGAGTATCGTACAAGAAAAAATCCGTGCTCGCCACCGAGATCTTATGCACTCGGAAAACAGATGTCTACTGGCGTCGCGTTACAGGGTCCGCCGCGGCGTACCCCGCGCGCGCGACCCGATAAGAAGGGAGGGGCCCTCAAGTCGGCCCAGAGAACTGCATTGGCGGCACGATGGTTTACGATCGTTAATGTCAAGACAATGACCTCCTTTCCACGAGCGTTCAGTGAGGGTGCGTGTTTTCGAGAGATGCCGAAATACTCTCGTTACACTTTACGAGCTTTTCATCCTCAGCACTTGCACGTTGACTCCCATGCAACTGACCAGTGCACGTGTGAGCAAATTTCCAAGGAGAGGATGTTCCTTGGCGGGGGTGTACGTTGGAGGATAACAGTGGGACCTTAGTGGGGAAAACGTTTTCCAATTTTGCTCTGACGGAGGAGGTCGTCATTCGAAATCTGTTCGTCGCAAGATACAGATCGTACAGTTTTTACAGTCTAAGTTCAACGCTGACAATGGAGTGTGACAAAGTTATTCTTTTGAAATCTATTCTTGCACAATGTGCAATTTATATTTGTTTAACGTACGAGGCTCTGCGGTCTCAATACGGAGTAGATTGGTTAATCAGTGTAAATAGTTTAACCAGTGAAGAGCTCGTAAAAGAGATAGTAAATATTTTCGAACATCTTGGTTTAGAAGATTGTTCGAATTTATATCGAATATGTGGGAATATGTGCGACGAAGCTGTCATCGCAGTGGGTGACATGCTGATTTCCCGAGTGGGCGCTACGACCATGCCGGCTCTAAAACATTTCTTCGAGCGTTACAATACGCTATGTAAGTTTATTTTTAGATTACTTATTTTTATATAAAAATCATTTTATTGAACATTATTTCATTGATAATGATTATTTCTTTCAACAGTGCACGTGGTAGGACAAATGCACGTCGAAGATTGGGACCAGATCTCCGGCGAAACTACATCGGATCGGCGCGAAGAAATGGCTTCGGAGACCAGTCCAGCAAAACGACGTAAAATCACCAGGGGTGATCTCTCATTAAAGAAACCTGGTGGATCATCCGGAGCGGGCGCGCTGGTTCCCGGTCCATCAAACTTTATGAGCGGTGCGGTGGCTCCAGAGTTGTCAGCCCCGGCGGTCATCACGAGCGGTGCGCCGATTCCTTGTTCATCGAATATCGTGAGCGGCGGTGTAACAGTTCCCAGTGATAACAAAGTTCAGTGTGGTAGTGGAAGTGTTGCACACGAGAACAGCACATTGTCATCCGAAGGTAATCATAGTATAATTGAAATAATTAGCGATATAGAAACAGAAAATGCTCGATTTAACCGTGTATCGCGTAGAATTACGATAGGTTTTAAATCGAGTAGTGAGAATATTATGTCGCACATCAGATCGGGTATACATGAAATCGTTGATTTTGTAAAACGCGGTCGAAATATTGATTCGCTTGTAGGAATAAGGATCAATTCTGACAGGTTCGAGAAAGGTATTGTGTATTTGTCTGTGAGGAGCGTCGCGAGTTTAACTGCGGATGATTTATGGGACGTATTTTTTAGAGTAGCTCAAAGCAACAAAAACTTTGAGGTAAATGGTAGTTTGATCCTCAATGTAGATTATTTTAATCCTCCGCCTTCAGAATCTCTCGTAGGACGAGGCAACCCTGACCCTGAAATTTTAAGAAAGTTAGATAGTCGCGGAGTTTTGAAAATAATAAATAGTGATAATTTATGTCTCCCGCGGGCTCTGGTATGTGGTGAAGTGTACATAGGAAAAAATGGTACACAAGAGTACTCAAAGTTGTGGGCCCGCATCCGTAGCACAAATTTCCAAAAATCGAGAGCCGAGGCACTTCTGAAAAAATGCAAAATCGATTTGAAATCACACAAAGGTTGTGGTGTCCGCGAACTCTCGATTTTCCAAAAACTGTATTTTACTCCTCTCGGAATTGCGTTGAGAGTTTTCAAATATGAAAACTTTGGCGAGGGGGTGCCTCTTTTTTACGAAGGGGAGAGCGACGTTCCCCATACGTATAATAAATATATTAATATTATGTTTTACGAAAAAATAGGCCATTTTAATTTAATCCTTAACCTTTTAGCTGTAAAGTCTAAAGTTTACTATTGTATTCCGTGTAATAAAAACTATACAGAGTTATTAAAACATAAGTGCGAATTTCTGTGTGCAAAATGTAATGCACCGAAAAATTGCGAAAGTAGAGTAATAGAGACGGATTCGAAAATATTTTGCGAGCAGTGTAGACGTACGTTTCTTGATAAAATTTGTTTCGATCGTCATAAATTAATTGGTTCGGCATCGAAAACGCAAGATCGTTCAAAATGTAAAAAATCTGTATGTGATACGGTACGCGTGTGTAAAACCTGTAACATACTGATAAATACAATGAAGAGATCGCACAAATGTGGTACAAAATACTGTGCAAACTGTAGAGCAGTTCACGCGATAAACGAAAATTGTATGATGCAACGTGTTGCACCAGCAAAACCGATCCAAAATACGGCACAACCTTCCACTTGTTACGTATTTTACGATTTTGAAACAAGACAGGATACCCCGATTGGTGATTGTTTTTTGCATACTCCAGTCTTATGTGTGTTTCAATTATGTTGCGATGTGTGTGCGAGCAACAACGATTTAAAATTGTTATGCTCGTTTTGTGGGGTTCGGCAATTCATATATCACGGCGAAGATTGCGTTAAAAATTTTTTAGATTTCGTTATTAGAGAAAAGAAAAGTTTGTTCTCTCGTATTATATGTATAGCACATAATGCGAAAGGGTTTGATGGACAATTCGTACTTAATCAGTTAACAAAATATCCATCAACGAGTCGTCCGAAATTTATCACGCGTGGTTTAAATATTCTAAAAATTCAAATAGGCATAACTACATTTATTGATAGTTTAAGCTATTTAACAATGCCGTTATCAGCTTTTCCCAAAACGTTTGGGCTCCCCGACGGTGTCAAGAAGGGATATTTCCCTCACTTGTTCAACACCGTCGGAAATAGAGAATATGTAGGTCCATTGCCCGATGAACAGTTTTACAGTCCCAACCAGATGAATAAAGACGCGCGAAAAGATTTTTATTCCTGGTATAACGAAATGAAAAACAGCAATTCAGTATTTAATCTTAAAGTCGATTTAGAGGAATATTGTATTCAGGATGTTTCTATTTTACGCCAGGGATGCATCGCATTCAAAAATATATTCATTCAGGCAGGGAATGTGAATCCGTTTACAGAATGTATTACAATTGCGAGTGCGTGTTCACTCGTATTCCGCAGAAATTTTTTAAAAGATAACATGATAGGGTTAATACCTCCGTCGGGCTACACTGAGTCAGGCAATCATTCTCAAAAAGCGATTGAATGGTTGCTATGGCAAGAAAAGTGTTACGGTGCGGAAATCGTTCACGCACGGCGCTCGCGTGAATATATACTCCCTGAACATCGCCTCAAAGTTGACGGGTTCTTACATCGCCCAGATAATAAGGGAATAGTTTTTGAATTTCACGGATGTTTTTATCACGGTTGCGTACAATGTTTCCCCTCCGATAGAAATAAACCCCGCATGAACGGTGAGAGTTTTCAATTGCGGTTCGAAAAAACCGAAATAAAATCGCGATTAATTCGAGAATTTGGCTATGATTTAGTAGAAATTTGGGAACACGAGTTTGATAAAAAATTTCGTAGATCTGAGGATTTTAAAATATTCATAAATAATCACCCTCTCGCTCAAAGAGAACTAATAATCAATCCGCGCGATGCGTTTTTTGGCGGTCGGACAGGGAATATAGCTACGCATTATAAAATAAAAAATGATGAGCGCATCAAATATGTAGATGTATGCTCGCTATACCCGTTCGTGTGTAAAACTGGAGAATTTCCAGTCGGACACCCGGTTGTTTACACTGGTGTTGAGTGTTTGAAACTCACCGGTGATTCATTTGAAGATTTTTCAGTTAATGTAAAAGGATTAGTAAAATGTAAAATTCTGCCACCACTCGATTTATTTCATCCCGTTCTCCCAGTAAAATTACATGATAAATTATTATTCCCTCTTTGTCGTTCTTGTGCCGAATTGCTAAATGAGAATGAATGCAAACATGAGTCCGAAGAGCGAGCTTTGACCGGTACTTGGGTATCACTAGAAATTATAGAAGCTATACGACAAGGCTATCGCATGTTACAAGTTTACTCGATTTGGCAGTATAAAACGACAAATTACGACCCACAAACTAGAACCGGGGGTCTATTTGTGGACTATATTAATACTTTTTTGAAATTGAAACAAGAGGCTAGCGGATGGCCTTCTGCAGTAGTTTCAGAAAATCAGAAACGCGAATATATTGATAGCTATTTTTTGAAAGAGGGGATATTACTCGACGGAAATAATATTAGTAAAAATAAAGGTTTGCGTACGGTTGCAAAACTATGTTTAAACTCGTTTTGGGGTAAATTCGGTGAGAACCCCGATCACTCACACACCGAGTTAGTAGATAATCATCAGGAATTATGGAAAATTTTATCCGATCCTGAAAAAGTCACACAAAGAGTAATAGACGTCACTCCCGATAGTCTGTATATCACATGGACAAAAAATAAAGAATCAGGTAGTTTTTCTCCGTACGCCAACGTAGTGATTGCGGCATATACCACAGCGCAAGCGCGTTTAAATCTGCTATCATACCTCACAAGATTAGATAGGAGGGTACTGTACTACGATACAGACTCTGTGATATATATTAAAAGTAGTGAACACGATTATGAGCCACCGGTAGGCTCCTTTTTAGGCGATCTCACAGATGAGCTCGCGGAAGAATATGGATTAGGCTCTTACATTGAGGAATTTGTGTCAGGAGGACCAAAATTTTATGGTTATCGCGTACGCGATGCTAAAGGTATAGTCCACGAAACGTGTAAATGTAAAGGAATTCGTCTCAATTTTCAAAATGCCGAAAAAATAAATTTTAGTTCAATAAAACATCTTGTTCAGAATAGGAACGACCCGGAGAAAAATAAAATAGTATTAAACAATTTCGCTATCCGACGCACTAATCTGCACGAGATAATATCATTAGACGAGCCGAAATCCTGTTCGGCAGTTCTTAAAAAGCGTCGTTTTTTGAACAATCAACTGTCTTTACCATATGGGTATAGATAACAAAATTAATCTATGAATCTTCCGCAGAACAGAATTGGCATGATAAAGATTGCTGGCGGAAGTGTTCAGAACGTCTCAACTACGAGTGGTCGCTCCAACGTCTTACGTGGCAACGCGTTATAAAAAATTTGGCACATTTAAAATATGTCGGGGAATACGAAGACTATGTCTGGAATTTACAATGGGCGAAGAGTATAGAAAAATGTATTGTACGAGGTAAGCCATTTAGAATGTACGCGAAGGTTGAAATTATGTTGCTCAATCCCGCCTTCACCTATTCGCAATGGTGCCGAGTATGTCGCGCATATAAGCCATGTACTTGTTGTTATGTCGCACGAACAATAGTATTTAATAATATTACAGTACCGGGATTGTTAAAATTAATAAAAAAATGTCAAGTTGTCAGTATAGACTTCAACATTACGCCTTTGAATAACGAAGATGAAACAAAATGTTGCGCGGAACGTTTTTTCGGCTGGCATGGATTATATTAACTTATATTGTATCTCTATGAATAAACTTATATTGTATCTCTAATTTAAGGAAATATGTAATAATGATTTGCTGTAATTATTTTGATTGACCATTTATTAAAAATACATTGACACATACATTTTCTTTTCCATATACATCAAACTCCCTCTCCTTTCTTATTTATTATTATAGATAGTACGGGAATTCGTTTTGATTAATATTTATATTTTTTCTAGACTCCTGGCATCGATCCACGAGTTGAACTTGTCGGGATAACCAACCCAACTGACGAAATACTGTTTCTTTCTCCCCTTTCCTCGGGCTTTTATAATTTTATCAATTTTATACCCTTGTTGGTCCACGCGCTCCGAATGGACACGACTTAGTTCTTCGGGATAAAAAAAACCTGTAATAGTTTCACCAGCCTGATCATTCAACTCAAATACAAATAAGTTCTGTCTCCTTATCACACGTATTATTTTGAAAATTTCTTCACTCCAATTTTTTTCGGCACCTTTTTCGAAAACATTTTTTTCTCGACTGATTCTCACGTAATCTCCAACTTTGAAACTGGGAACTTTCCGATATTTCTGTCTTCGCAATGCCTGGCTAACTAAATTTTTTCTTGCGATATGTGCATTATGTATAGTCACAGCTGCTGGAGGCATTTTTATTGTAGAATGAGGAGTTTTATTATATGCGGTAACAAGTTGTTGTAATACATCTATGTATCTGCGAGTGTTACTGTAAGTAAAATATCTAAACATACGCTCCTTCAAAGTTCTATTGAACCGTTCAACAACTGCTGCTTTCACGTCGGGGTTACGTACTACACGAAACAATATTCCATGATCCTTAAAAAATTTTTGAGTAACTTTACCAGTAAATTCATTACCAGAATCGGATTGTATTAAAGTTGGAAAACGTGAGGGGTTTTTTTCGAGAATTTTTTCGAACCCCTTTACAATAGAAGGCCCCGTTTTGTCACGCAGTGGTTCAACCCATGCGTATTTACTGAGTACGTCGATCACTACGAGGATGTTTGAATACCCATCGTTATGAGATTTCAATGATGGTAAGATAATAAGATCAGCTTCCCAAACTTCGTCTCTAGCATTGACATTGTAAAACAATCTTGGAAATTTTCTACGGATTGGTTTGTGCAGAGTATAGACATCTTGTCTTGTTAACCAGCTTTTAATTTTCTCTGTCGAAATTTTTTCTTTGTTCACTCTTACTAAATTGCGTGCTCCTGAAAATCCACTTTCATCTTCTGGATTGAAATATTGTTTTTCTAGATCTTGAATTAATCTTGCTGAAGCCATTTCATAGGTGTCGAGAAAACTAGCGCGTCTTTCTTACTTTTCCTCAGTTTTCGCTGTGGAAGGATATTTCGAATTTTTCCAGCCTGATTTGGCGAGGAAATGGAACGAAAACTACCATCAAGCAGAGATGATTCATCACCATCTTCGTATGTTTCGCTCTCAGCTTCAACCTGTGATGTTTCTTGACGTATCGATGATGATCCTATATCCCAAAACTCTGGGTTACCGACGAATTCTCGCGGAGTGTGAATCTCACGCAAAACTGCTGCAAACTCTTGCCGTCCCTCAGCTCTTATATTCTTTCTTTTTCTACATGCATCATTGATTAAATCAACAATGTTTGATCCAGGAATTTGTGTACCGTCAATGAAGACAACTCCACTCTGATTCCAATAAATACGATCTTTTTTATTTTTCAAATGCGACAGTAACAATTTTGCATTCTTTTGACAGCCTTTTGGTACGCTATTAATAATCAATTCATCTTCTAGTCCAGGTAAACTCTCCAACTCCGATTTTGCTTCTACAGGCCGTCTTTTTTCTTCTGTGAAAAATAAATACCTCTGCAAAACTCTCATGTAATCTTTCAATCTTTCATGATCATTTTGATAGTTTGTAGAAGAATCAAGAATTTTTTTCAATTCATCATCCAAACGGGCCAGATTATCACCAATCGTCTGAGTGGACTGAAGGGGTTGAGGTTGTTCAAATGGTTGAGAATTGTGAGATACCGATGTGGTATGTGGGGTATGTAATGACATGTAATCACCAGATCCACCCCTTCGGATTCTGTCTAAATGATCTTTCGAAACAAGAACCATTTTCTTCACACGTTCCATTATTTTACTTCTGAATAATAGAAGATAATAAAACACTCAACACTGGTTCTAACAGGAGAGGTAGAAATCCTCCTCCTTTCTGTACAATAACACGTTTTTTAGCCTGCCAGCTTTTGGCACAGCCTTTCTTAGCTAATTTTCTCAAAACTTGTTTATGCTTTCGTAACTTTTTCAGTTGTGAATTTTTCAGGGAGACAACTCCTCGCACCACATTCAAGGCACATTCGCAAATATACTTTATCAGTTTTCTATCTGCAGTTTTTAAGAGAGCTATCCTTTGTTCTTTACTAGCGTCGCGTAGAGCTTCTAAAAGACTAACGTACTTTTTATCGAATGGAAAACCGGTAGCTTGTCGGCGCGGACGAAACTGGCGACGCCTAGCGTCATGCGTACTGTGTCCGGCCATTGTTCGACGATAACTGATGAAATCAAAGGTTGAGTGAAGGTTTATGTTATAAAATTAAATTGACGAAACGTAATCGGAGTGCGTATTTTTTGGCAAATAAAAATATTGGAACTCATCGTCGGGAAAGATACACGCGCGAAATCTAAACTCATCGAGTGTACTTTGTTTGCAGTCGATCATTAAATAACCATGTCCCTTTGCTGTTGCATCTTGATACGCCTCTTGCAGAAATTTCGGGTCCTCGGGAAAAACTTGCCGAGCTAAATGTTGTATTTGAGCTCTATCTCGGGGGTTTTTAAATAATATTATATATGATGAATTCAAACTGATATCGCGAGAATGAGCGCCCTTGTGAAATATATTTTGAGTTATGAACATAACACTTATATTCTTATGATGGCTCCCTTTTGTGAAAAGATCGACAACTGAACCATTGGAAGATTCTCGCATCAGATCATCGATTATAACGAGTTTTTTTAAGTGAGGATCGAGTGAGTAATCTTCTGATTTTGGTAACCCTTCACGAAACTCAATGATTTTTCCATCGTTGACAAAATTTTCACTTTTATAATTGTCTTGCCACTCTGCATAATAAAATATTATTCTATCAAACTGAACATCCGCTAACAGATTACAAGACTTTAAGAATCGTTTGACAAATACTGTTTTTCCTGACCCAGTTGGCCCGCAAATCATACAGGTCCATGGATGTTTCCAACGTAAATCCATGACAGTGTATCAATGTGCACGTACAGTGTTGAACTGATCAATTTTTGTTATCTATTCAAAGAAATACAGAGTTTTAATATATTATTGACCAGTTAAAACTGTTTACTCTTCTTCATTCATCAGAAACAAGGGGGAGAGGGGGTAGAGTAGAATGAGATTACGCCCTCTCTGGACCAGTATCGTAGTTCTCTCTCATATGTGAGAAGGGGAATCAGTCGTGTACAACTATTGAAACGTCAACGCTGTCTCGTTTTCTAACCAATCAAGATGGCGTTCGCTTCTCAACAGGGTGTCAAAGAACGAAACTGTACAATTTTGACTGGCACTGTGAAAAAAGTCCGATTATCAAAATTTTCTACTCCTTCTTCGTTCTATATTCAGCTAATAGAAGAAGATGGCGAGTATAACGCTTTGGAGGAAGAAATGGAGGAATATTACACTCCTAAAAGAATGTTGACTTATTATAAAAATTCGAGGTGTATGCAAGCCAAGAATAATTTTGAATTTGAACTACCAAAGTTGAAAATTCATAATTTACAAGTAAGAAGATTATACAAGATTACATTCTAAACTAAATTTATCAAAAATTGATATTTTGATATGTTGTTTTTTCTTTATTTCAGTCAAACATGTATGTAGCAGTGAGATTCATGTCAAAATGGGTACGAGCTAGAGTTGAAAATGACTTTTGCAAAGTGAAACTGATCGACAGTGGAATTTCTTTCCAGTTAAGTTCTCTAAACGAGAGAACCGGAATTTATAATCTTGCCCGTAAATTTTTTAATATGCCCTCGCGAGCGATTTTAGTTGGATTGGGAGGAGTTATTCCTTTTTCTTCAAGCGGGGCAGAGTGGACCTCGCGTGCCTGTAGACTTTTCAAGAGGTTTACTAGAGAATCAAGTCTACTTGCATATTTTGAATCTCAAGGAATTTTAAAAGAAACTTTATATATTTTTTTGACAAGTATTGATCACGAAGGTAATCATACTCACATAAATACAATACTGTGTGGATTTAATGCTGCTATTGTTGATCAGCTCGGCTTACACCATCCAATTTGGATCGAGGATGAACCTTGTTAGATTTAATGTCAAAACTATATCTTTTGAAATGTAAATATATATATTCACAACTTCAATGTTAACTAAATAATAATAATCAATAAAGAAAGGGAGCGTGTTTAATGTACATGAAAAGAGAGAATGTTTATGTAAATGTATTTTCAATAAATGGTTGATCAGAATAATTGCAGAAAATCATTATTCCATATTTCCTTGAATTAGAGATACAGTATAATTGATAATAATTGGATTAACTTCTCACTCCACAGTAAAAACCCCTCCAGCAACTGTGACCATACATAATGCACATATCGCAAGAAAAAATTTAGTTAACCAGACGTTGCGAAGACAGAAACATCAAACAGTTCTCAGTTTCAAAGTTGGAGGTTACGTGAGAATCAGTGGATATCACGATAAGTTCAACTCGTGGATCGATGCTAAGTGTTTAGAAAAAAATATGAATATGAATCAAAATGAATTCACTATTGTTCTCCCGAGTAACAGTAGCCTCAAATATTTTCCACATAATACAACAACAAATTTTACCACTCATTTACCTCGAGAAGTGGAGTTGACCGATAGATGGTTGGTAGGTCTTTCGGAAATTCAAATCCCTTGTACAACCCTTCACATAAACCGGGAAGATTCGAGAATTTCTCCTCAGTCCGCTCCGAAACTTTATTTTCAACACGGTACTTACAAAAATATCAGTGATCTTATTGAAGCTATAAACAATGCTACGTCTTCAAGTAGTGGCAACAAGTATCATGAAAAATTTATATATGATGAAAAAGGCGGTTTTGTAAAAATTAAAATACGAAAAAATAACGATATAAACTCAAGTTCTATCGAACTTTCAGATACAGTTCGACGAATTATCGGCTTTGACGAAGGTCCGACAATACTGGCTACACCTCCCGAAGAATTAGACGAGTTTCGAATATTTTACTATGTAGGAAAACAACCAGCAAGTCTAGCAAGAGCAACTCCTGATCAACTTTTTGTATATTCAAATATATGTGAACCTAGAATAGTCGGAGACACTTTTGCTCCTCTGCTGCGAATAGTAAACTTGGAGGCTAAAACATTCAATTTCGGTACAACGGTTGTAAAAAAATTTGACCCAGTGAATTACATACCTTTACTTACCAACAGATTTCAGTCTATTGAAATCGATATAAGAGATCAGTTTGGAAAAGCTATACCATTCGAGTTTGGGACGGTGACAGTGACACTTCATTTCAAGAAAGAATTTTGAAAATGAGTTTCCACGAGGCTTATCATCATTACCAGGCGGGACGAGGTGTAAGCAATGTTTACGTGGGCGCTCCACGCATGCGAGGCCATGGTTTGGGCTCGTGGTTTTCTGGAATTTTCCGAAGTGCACTACCTTACATTATCAAAGGAGCACGCTCGGTTGGTAAAGAAGCTTTGAAAGCCGGAGTTCACATGGTTGATGATGTAGTGGATAACGATTTAACGTTCAAAGACTCTTTGAATCACCGACTAAGAGAATCGGGTAAAAGTCTCAAGCGGAAAGCCAGAGATAAAATTATTGGAATAATGGACGGTTCAGGATATAAATCAGTAATACGTAAACCACGCATTCAGTCTCGTCGTACTGTTTCAAGGCGACGCATCTCACGTAAACGCACAAGTGCTAGAAAAAATAGACGAGTTTCAAAAAAGATATCTTTGAAATCTAGAAAGAAAAAAAGGATTCCAGTGGTGAAGCGAAAGAGTAGTTTGAAAAGAAGAAAGCGTAAAGTCCGAAAATCTCAAGTACCTGATATCTTTAACTAGTGATTCAAAATGTCTTTTCTACACAGTCATACCGAACCGTGCCTCAAGAGCGAGCTGGATTTATTTTCTCTCCCACCGACGCAAACTGCAATAGAAGGTTCAAGATGGGTACACTACAAACCCGTTTCTTCGCTGAGCGACGAAAGTCCGATAGAGTTTTGCATAAACGCTCAAAACGAGGACTACTTAGATCTTGCTCATACTATGCTGAAAGTGAATTTACAAATAACCCCAGCGGATGCTACGGACGACGCAAAAGTTGGCCCGGTGAACAATTTCCTGCATTCAATATTCAACCAAGTAGACGTATATTTTAATCAGAAGCTTGTCTCTCCCCCGAACAACGCTTACCCATACAGGGCCTACATAGAGACTCTTTTGAATTATGGTCCTGCGGCAAAGGATTCTCACCTCTCTACATGCTTGTGGTCGAATGATACAGCTACTCATATGGATGCAGCACCTGGATCCGATGGAAATGCCGGACTTGAGGCGCGGAAAGAATTTACATTGGCCAGTAAAATTATCGATTTGATGGGTCATCTTCACTGTGATGTTTTCAATCAAGATAGACTCTTGATAAACGGAGTAGAAGTACGTTTGTGATTCGTACGTTCTAAGGACGCATTTTGTCTTATGGATGCATCAACAAAAAATTTCAAAGTACATATCAGCGATGCTTCTTTAATCATTCGTCGTGTAAAAGTGAGTCCTGCAGTTTTGATTGCTCACGCAAAAACACTTGCTTCGGCAACGGCAAAATATCCGATCACGCGCGTAGAAGTTAAATCTTTTACATTACACAGTGGAATCGTTGGTGATTGCTTAGAAAATGTTATCCTTGGTCAATTACCGAAGAGAATAATAATCGGTTTTGTAGATAACAAAGCTTTCAACGGAGATCGAAAGTTGAACCCTTTCAATTTTAAAAATTACTCGATAAATTTTTTGTCTCTTTACGTAGACGGCACTCAAATTCCGAGTAAACCTCTGCAACCTACTTTTACTGGAAATTCACCTCAGTATGTGGAATCTTACCATACGCTGTTTAGCGGGACAGGAATTCATTTTATGAACGAGGGAAATGACATTGATCGAGCTGATTTTGCGAATGGATACTGTCTGTTTGCGTTTGATCTTACGCCGGATCTTTCTGCTCATATTGCAGGCCATTGGAATTTAGTTAAGAATGGTACAGTAAGGATCGAAATACGTTTTGAAAAACCGCTCACGAGTACAGTCAATTGTATACTTTACGCTGAGTTTGACAATGTTTTGGAAATAGACTCGACACGCCAAGTCATCGTTGACTTCAACTCATAATGAGAGTCCATCCCCTCTCTTATGTTTTCTGTTGAGTAAAGGCATGGAAATTTGAACGGTCTCTGATCGTCACTCAGTTTCTGGCTCGCTCTCTCGCTGTACACTTGGACTACGGCATCGTATTCTTTCGTTATACGATGTATAAGCGCGATTTTATCATTGATATTCAAGCATTTCACGATAAAGATGGAAAATATCTACCCAAAGAAGTGGCAGTACTAGCTCTTGACTGTAACTTTTTGGCGCATTGGATAATAAAGCCACCATATCCTTCGTCGGATTTACAAAAACCGTTTTTGATAACAAACAGCTTCTTATCCTGTCATCATCATGGAATTGAGTGGTTCGACGGTGAATCGCATCTCGAAGATGTATATAAAGTGTTACGAGAGGTTGCGAGGAATGCAGTTCGGATTTACGTACGAGGACTTGAGAAGCAAGAGTTGATGGAACACGTGCTATCAAGACAAGTAATAAATCTAGAAGAGTATAATTGCCCATCGATTAAAAGTTTACCCCGTACAGATGAACATTCTTGCTTTTACCACGCTCAGAGAACAGAATATTTTTCTTGTGCATTGTCATACGTGTACAAATTACGATACTGGATTTTGAAATCACTTCAAGTAGTCGAAACGAATACCTCCTCTCGCGACGTTACGGATTTGTGTAAAAAGCAAATACGAGAAATCACAGAAAAGGTTAAAACACTGAACAGAAATTTGAGCATAAACCCCCCTCCAGAAAAGACCACCGCTCCAGCTACAGAGTCAGATAGCGATGGATTCAGTACAGCTGCGACGTGCACTACGTCACTTGCCGGCTCTGACAGTGGGAGTCTTTCCTGCAGACAAACTACCTGTTGTTTGGGAGAAACCGTGTGCAATTGTCACTAATGTCGACGAAAGCACCAAACCAGGTTCGCATTGGGTTGCTATCTACACCAACAGCAATGGAGAAGGTGTCTTTTTCGATTCCTATGGGTTGCCGCCCTCAGTACCACACCACATCGATAGACTTAGACGAAATTGTCGTTTCTACGACTGGAACATCCAACAGCTGCAGAGCATCGATTCAGACCGATGTGGTCATTATTGTGTTGACTTTTTGTTTTATATGTCTCATGGGTATTCTCTTGGGACTTTCAATTCAATTTTTTCAACTGACACCCGTCGTAACGATCAACGGTGTTTAGAAATTTTTAACCGTATCACGAAACGAAGAAAGTCGAATGAATGCGATCGAGTTTTATGCGATGATTGTAACCAGATTTGTAAACCAAAGAAAAAGTATTATAATATAAAACATATGTAATCCCATGTATCAAATTATATCTGTGTGTGAAAATAAAAAAAAATGTATATAGAAAATTTCCTCTTTTCATTTTCCTTCTACGATAAGATAATATAAGAATTCATTTTCATACGCCCTTTCGGCATCATAAATAAGATTAGAAATTTCCGTTACACTCGAGATTTCCGTTGGCCCATCTGGCATCAATAAAAATCATAAACGTCATCATAAATCGGTGATAAGCGAGCGGGTTAGAACCTGCACCGATTTTTTTCCGAGAAAATACGCGCACCCTCCGAGCAAGTGCATACGAGCACGTGCACGAGTCCCACGCATACGAGCGCTCCCCTCTCCGCCGCGGCGGCCCGCTTTTCCGAGGGCGCCGTGACGTCACGCGGCCCGCTCTCCCCACTTGTGCATCGGCGCGCGCACTCTCTCGCTCTCTCTCATTCTCTCCTTCGCCCGGGCCTATGCTGGAAAATCGACCAAGATCTCGAGCCAGCCATCACATCTGGCGACACACACACACGCACACATACATACAGAGCCGTCCGCGTATACGAACGTATACCCGCACACACACACACACGTTGGCGCATATACGAACGTATATCCTACTCGCGCTTCGCGCTCGCTGCATACATATATACGAAATACGTATACTCGCGCTTCGCGCTCGCCGCATACATATACGAAACACGCATACTCGCGCTTCGCGCTCGCCGCATACATATACGAAAAACGCGGATCGCGCTTCGCGCTCACAAATACATATACAAAAACACATACTCGCGCTTCGCGCTCGCCGCATACACATACGAAAAACGCGGATCGCGCTTCGCGCTCACACGCATTCACAATAACCCTTTCGTTACACAACTGTATACACACACACACGAATCGATGAAAAAAAAAATTTGCAACAAGAAATTCGCACACCACCCACCCCACCTACCACCTCATCCACAAGAGACCGAAAAACCATACACAAATATACAAAAAAAAAAAATTTGCACAAAAATTTGCACGCCACCCACTAGCAAGCCCACCACCCACTCGCGAGGCCACCACCCACTCGCGAGGACCGCGCAAGACCACGTCGCCGCACGCGACCCTCCCCACCAGGGCACCCCGCAATACCACGAACTCACAGAACCGCCCCCCAGCAGCCTCCGTCGGCGCCAGACACCCCTCCCCCACCTCGCATCCGGTGTCTAACAGGATCGCCCCCCACCTACTGACGGCCGCCTGGGAGGGCGCCGCCCAACAGGAGGAGAGAGCGGTAGGAGCAATTGAGCTTTTTCGCCAGTTTCCACGGGAATTGCGCGAGAGAACTATCGCGCGACTGGGCCCGGGATATGATGGACTGGCGCGCCAGGAGTTCCGCATGACCCGCCGCCGTCAGCGAGCGCAGCAGGACGAGATGGAATAGCAGGCGCGCCTTGCTGCCGAAGAAGAGGCGCGCAAGCTCGAGGAGCTGGAAGAGGAGGTTGAGTCCACTCGCCAGCGCTCAATGCTGGCAAGACTCGCCCAAGAGAGGGCAGCGGATAACCGTCCGATGTCCAGGCGTACTTGCCAGTGGTGCGGAACACCGGGAGTCCGCAACACCCGGGACTGCCCGAACCGTGACCGCCACGACGAGTTCACGGAGAAGCCCCGCTGCTGGAAGTAGCTGCAGTCGGCGAGCCGTGGGAGCCCACGCTGGACGCTGGAGCCCATACCTTCCATATGCCATATTTTTCTTCCTATGCCATATTTTTCTACTTTTTCTACTTTTGATATTTTTCTTAAATAAATAGTGTAAGATCAAATGCTTTCCTGTCATCAATTTCCCGAAAATCATCACTCCCAAGATTTTCCTTACACTAAGACGCAACGGCGCGAGGCAATTCCTTTTCGACGTCACCGCTCCGTCGGTTCCGTCTGGGAGGGGGCTGTAACGAGTAGCGCTCATACTCGTTATGAGCCTCGCGCCGAAAACCATAGTTAGCCGGCGATAGCGCCAAGCCCGGCATAAGCCACGCGAGCGCCCGAGCTCCGCATATCGAGAGCGAGTGAGCGGGGCCCGCGCGATACGTGATACGCCGTGGCCAGCGACCCGCCGCAACGACCGAGCTTCTCCAAGAAGCGAGCGTGCGCCCGCCGCCTGTACACGAGGAAGCCACCACAACCCAGCCGCCATCCACGTGAACAGGACAGCAGGACAGCGCCGTAGCCGTATCGCAACACCCGAGTAAGTCCTACCAGTACGCCCAAGCTTTCGCGGGCAAGGACACCAAGCGCCTTTGTCAAGCGGTCGCCACGCTGGCGATATACGCGAAATCGGCCCTCAGCTCACGCGAACGCGCGAAAGCCCTGGCAGCTTAAGCACTGCCAGGCACTGTAGATTAGTATTTTCTTTTGTCTAATAAACTTTATCATCTTCTTAATCGAGCCTTTTGTCCTTTTTCGTGCATCGAGCCGAGTTTTTCCCGATCAAACCCATCCCCTCTCCGCGGTCTCGGTGAGTGCGCAGCTCACCGAGAAAGAACTGAGCTGCCCGGACGAGCATCTACGAGCCTGCAGCGGCGAGCACCAGCAAGCAGGTAAGGGGCGTGCATTGCACGGCACGAGGTCCGGCCGCCCCAAACGAGCGCAGCAATACGCCGGCAGGTCGCCGAATACTCCCTCGACGATAATCCCCAATATCCGCACGCGCCTTGTAACGAAGCGCCCCGTTACAGTATATATGTTGTATGATGACAGAATATAGCCGATAGCCGTAGCAGACTATAGCAGACGTGCATCTTGTATATATATACAAGCGAGTTCGAATCGATGCGAGATATCTCGCAGTCGATGGTCGTATTCGAGATTTACTGGAGAAGAATTGGAACGAAAATATTTTCTGAATTTAACCTACAAATCAGGACTCTTTACAAGAAAAACGTATCTCTCGGGAGACAAATCAAGGTATAAAGTGGAGGAATTTCGATTTTCATGAGCAATCTACAATATTATCAGACCGGATTGAGCCTATGAGGGTTATTTCGTGAAATTGAAAAATCCATGACCCAATCTTAATGTATATAGTGTCACGCTGCCACCAGCTGAGATTTACTCGCCAGGTGGTGGCACTAGCGTGCCACTGGATTCTAATTCATTTTTTACGGCGAGTTCAAACCTATATCGACCACCCCAGAAAAAAATTTTTTCACTGTAAAAAATTTTTTACAATTTTTTTGAAAGTACTTGGGATTTTTTTCTCAGCTCCTAGAGGCCCAATCGCAAAACCGATACGTTCGTTTGTGGACATTGTATTGAGGAACCCTCAAAAAAATTTTCAGCTCAAACCACTGAAAATCAATCTCAATTGTTATGGCCCAGCCTTGCCCCACCCAGTTTTTTTTAAATTCTAGACTGATAAGAGACGCATCGCACATTTGCGATGCGCATTTTCCCACATGCTACCCGAGTTGCGCCGAGAAGCGACTTTAGGATCAAGTATGTACGTGTGAGTGTAAGAATGCTCTGAGTGCGACGCATCCATGCGACGGATGGCAAGTCGCACGTAGAGCACAGGAATCATGGGGACAGCTTGCAGTTTCATTGCTGCTGTCCAACATTGAAACGTATGGATGTTGGCTGTGAGATATTCTCTTATCGGCCTGTGTGGGAGCCACAAGCAGCCAGCGGGCGCTCGTACGAGAACGCTATTTTATAAGTGCGAGTTGCACACGAGAACTGCGCAGCTCCGAATTAGTTAGAAACAGTCATAGGAGATCTTCTTATCAGCGCGTATAAGTTGACGAGTAGCCAGCGGGCACTCGAGCGAGAACGAAAGAATGATATGTATAAGTAAACCCGATGCACACGCAGCACATGAACAGATTTGTAACGAAGAGAGCGCGCTTCGTATAGTTATAAGTAGGGCGTGCGAATGGGAGAAAGAAGCTGAGCTTATCACTCCATGAGGGAGAGGTAATTCTCGCGAAGTGCGACACCGCCTTCCAACCGATTCGCGCCCGCGTCTCGCGCCCTAAGAGCGCATCTTGAAGTGACGTCACGACGTATATAAAAGTAGCGGCCGTGACGGACACGAACGAGTTGATCCGCGCTTATCACGGTGGCCGGACATACAGCTGGCGAGCGACGCAGCTCCCCCGCGAACGCGTAGCATAATTACATCTATTTCCGAAGCGCAGAATTTTGTATAATGATCCAACCACGCGGGATCGAGTGTTAAATATGGAATTTGAGTAACATAATGAAGGTTTAGTGCTAGTGCACATGAAGAGGGTTTATTTGCAGCACCCTTCCTCACATCGCACATCCATCCGCGGACAATGCGCACATACGGCCCAGCGCGCCATGGACTATTCGGCTGCCACGCTGCCAAGCTCCAGCCTAGGATTAGGGAATTGGTAGTGACCGAGCGGTCTAATATAGTAACTTCGAGCGCGATACTAACGAGACAGATATCCCAACCAATATAGGAGTATTTCGCCCACCCGCCCCTTAAAACAACGGTCGGGCCATTACACAATTATTCAACTCTTCCTGCATCACGTTCCCACCTTCATTCTGCTATGTCATAAAAACATCCAATCGATTCACACTGAGTATTTAGCATACATGCTATGCGTGCGTGTGTGTGTGTGTCGATTAGCTTAGTTATATAAAGAATTGAAATATCTATGTTATTTACAAATAATTGATATTTAATGTGCCAAAATATTTTTTTGTTTAAAAACGAGATTTCGATCAATTCCTCAATTATTAATCACATTAGAAATAATTGATGATTGAACAAACAATCAATTATATTTGTAATGAATTAGGATAAAAAACGTAATCATCATAAATATGAGTGGAAGAAAACAATCAATCATTAATCATTCTACTGATAATTAATCTTCAAATGTTCCGATTCCAATCACATGATCAGTCTAATTGTAATTCCAATTAATCAATCCACACCCTGCCTGAGAGTACTTACGTTCAAATACAATAATATCTCTAACTTTTGAAGACGAGCAGCTAGGATTTAGATTTTTATAGTTTTTGGATTTCAAAATCATAGAGAAATTTCCACGTTGGCCGATTTTCCATCCATCCTATGTCATCATGTTCTCGCTTGAAGCACTCCGTGAGTAGCGGTCGATCAATTAGATGTTTATTTCTCATTCTCACAGTTTTTTCCACCCCAAACTTCTTCAAGAAATCATACCATCAATGCCGTTAAGAGCGGTTTTCACTACGATCCCATCATAAATTATGCAAGGATATTTATTGAAAAAGATCACTCTTTTTGACTTTGTAACATATTCATCACTGTCACTTTGTAACAGTTCATCCTTTCCAATTCAAATTGTACTCCATTTTCTGTCAATTTTTTTACCATTTCAATGTTTTTGAGATAGCAACAGAATCTGTTTTGTGCTGTTCCAGAGTTTGTAACAATGTTGGTTGGAGAATTTTCTGGAGCATTTACTCTCAGATAATATTGAAATTTCATACTTTTAATAGTATTTATAATAATGACTTGATGTCCTTTCGGGCATGAACTTCTACTTACTTCGTTGAGAATATCTGTGTAGTACTGACCAATATTCGTCTCCCTGTTTTTATTGGGTAACTGTGATTTTTTCTTACTATGTTTGAGGCTAGTACTCATGAGCATTGGCACCGACAGGGTGATGTAAATACGTCTAACTCTCTCGACTGTGCAAACGGATTTTTTTAGTAGAGTGTTGCCCATTATTACACATTTTATCATGATAAACATTCCATATTCTGTTCAGGATTATTTTTATAATGAAATAAACGGTAAGACGTTTAAGACGTTCATTTTTGCACTTCAAAATATATGTTTCGTTGATATTACAGAGTGATAATTCAATACAAATATCGTGGTGTCCGCGCTTTGCACCCCGAGAACGCATCTTTATTTGACGTCACGACGCTTATAAAAGAAGCGGCCGCGGCGGTCACGGACGAGTTGATCCGCGCTAATCACGGATGCCACACGGGTGGCGGAACATTGAGCACGCCTGTGGTACAGCTCCCCGCGAATGCGTAGCACACATAGATCCATTTGCAAGAACGTAATATCTGAAGAACGATCCAACCACGAGATAAGTGTACATTGTTAAGTGATACAATCATAATAAAAGTTAGTGGTAGTTTAAGTAGAAGGGTTTACTTCGCAACAAACTCCCCTACGCCACACATCCATCCCGAATACACGCAGATATACAACCCAGCGCGCCACGGACTACTCGGTTGCCACGCTGCCAAGCTCCAGCCAAGGACAACCAAGTGCCGGACGGACTAGGATTTTGTAAGTGACCGAGCGATCTTACACGTTGTTCATCGATCTTGATACCTACGTAACAAACATGCCCATCAATACAGCGGTATTTCGCCCAACCGCCCCTCTTAATAACGGTTGAGCCTTTACAACAAACATCCATATTTTCTTTTCTAAGTTCCAATTTACTCTCATCATGGTTCATCATGTAGAAGAATTTCATTGAGGGAATTGCTCTTGTTTGGCTTTCTGTCGAGATATGAACTCAGCACATGATCAGAAATCATCTTGTCTAAATGATCGAATGAAGAAACTGCTACAAGACATTTCCGACTTCATATTTATGATAATATGGTATGGAAATAAATCTCAATCAGGGCATGGACGATTTGATTAAAACATACTCACCGGTAACCATGCCCAATTTTGGAATCTTCTCCAAGCTGCTTGATAGTGATCGGATACTCCGAGGGCCCATGTACTTTCAGTAACTCTTGTAAACGTACTAATCCCTCATTATTTTCATATATAATCGTGAAACTTTTCCACCCCAATGCTTTCACAAGATCGACGTATGCCTATAGACAGGGTAGAATATTGCAAGTGATTAATCTGCACTCATTTGGACTTCTCACTATTAATCGTGGAACTGGTAGGGAAACGTATTCCGAATGAAATACAGGCGAATATTTTCGATTTCACAACAGTGTGAATGTTGATAATAGCTCAGATTATACATTTGTTGGGAAAAAATTCAGTGAGGCCCCCCATTTGTAGTAGACTTATCATTTTTATTTGTTATTCTTGATATTTTGATTGATGTTACCGGTAACAACAGTTGATGTTACCATTGAAACAACGCGAACTTTTTCGGTAGTCACAATCGCAGAATATGGTTCGGAATATAATAGTTAGACGCAATGTCATGTGTATTACAAATGGAGGATTCCTGCTAAGTCCTTGAGGGAATTTGATCGAGATTCCATGAAAATCATGCATGGAACCCATGAAAATTTAAGGAGAAAATGATCAAAATTGTCTAAGATCCTGAAACTTTGAGAAAATTTAAAAAACCCGAACAGTGTCCAGTTTGGAAGAGTCCCTGAGAAAGTAATGCAATAGGTCACTGCTGGAAATCTTTTAGCTAGTTCTAGACCCGGATATTATCCAGCCGATCAATGTTTCATTGTTAGATTTTTTGGATTCCACATTATGGTGTAGAGGTGAGATACCTCAGTACCTGCGTCTATGAGGAATAAGCAAGTGAACTTAAAAGAATAAAGGTCATCGGCTAGTGATATTTAGCGAGAGTGACTGATATGAAGTATCAGAAGGGTGCTGGTTCGAGTCCAGCCTGGAGAGCGTGAATTTTCGACCAGGCGGTATTTATTTCTGGTCTTATATTTAACCCGGAATCACTTCCAATTGAACAGGGAAACACATTGAGTCAAACAATAAACTCGGTCAATCGACGGGAAACGAACGAAGGGTTTTTTCCTTGCTGATCTCTCATATGAGCCGGAAACACTTCTAGTCGAACGGGAAACATATTTAGCCAAACCAGAAATACGGTCAGTTGACCAGGAAATGAAGACGGAGGGTTTTCCTCTCTGGTCTCATATTCGACTCGGAAAGACTTACAATCGGATTACAAGAATACAGTTTTTTTATTCGATTTCAAAGTTGTTCCAAGTCGATTATTTTGAACAGGCACAGCTACGTTACGTCAGACCTTGTAGGAATGACTGTTAGAGTGGGCACCATTGACAATGACCGGTTGTCTGACTTATCTTCCTTTATGTTATATTACAAACAAACAATCTCAGATCAAAATAGTTGTATGAAGGACTAGGTTAATATTCATCATAGCCACATTGATAATCCTACTAGAACAATCACTTGTTGTGATTTCAACAGACAATGCGCCGTTCTCAAGGTACCAGTTACAAACATACCGAATCTGATTGATTGAAATTTTTTGAGAAAATTGAAATTTGAAATTCGTCACAAAGCAAAAAATTCATGACAGCCTCTGGGGATGGAGAAAAGAGAGTATCGGAGATAAAGAGCTACCACCTGGAACGATTGCAATCCATTGCTAGTGTTTTTTTGAGTGAGTTCTTGTGCTCCTTGAGGTCTAGCAGGTACATGTTCAGTAGAAAGGCCCAGAATATCACTCTGGCTGGTGGATGCGCAAGAATTTCTGCATGAGTTACGCCATGTTATAGAGCCCTCTAAGATCTATGCTGCAACAGTGTAATCTGTACATGATCGTTCTTTTCAGGCGCACCAACAACATGGCAGCCCTCAGACCTAGCTCTACAGCGTTTTTCTTAACAAACTCTTTTATACATGTTTTTTCTGAAGCCCATATACAATGGATCGACTAGCAGCCGACCAACTAGGGTATAAATATCTAACCCTAATTTATACGGAGACAAACTAGCTGATTTCGCTATTTTGCAGTTTCAGAGTCACTTTCGATTTCAATTCTTAACCAAAAAATGGCCTTTGAGCCAGAAAATGAAAGATCCTTGTTTGCACCTCCATGGGGATTCAAGGTTGCCTTATATCATGCCATATGAAGCCTCTATCGACACCGAAGAGGAAGAAAGTTCATTCCAAAGATTTTTCATGAAAAGTTTGATTTCAGATTCACTGGCACAGGAAGTGCGATCTCAAAAATTCTAATTGGCGCCATCAAAATGGCGAACGGAAAATTTTAGAATGTACTCTATTCCCAAGAAAACTCACATACAACGGTCTTTTGGGTGTCTTGTGACGTTGCATCAGCCTGCAACGTACAATAAGAGGGCAGTCATTGAGTTTAGGGAAGTTACGATAATCAGCTGAGCGACATACAAATAATGTAGTGATTGCTTCAATGAAACCCGTATCAGTCATTTGAATCTTCAACAGTCTCAAGATAATTGGTGTGATTGAAGATGGTTGACTTTACCAGCTCATTATCCCCCAGCTTATGATTTATGGATTAACATCTATCCCACAGACTAGCTCGAAAATATTTTATAATCTTCAATACCTCAAATTAGATAGTACCTTTCCAATTAAAGGTAAAGCTTTCAGATGGAGGTTAAAATGTACTCGAATTTGCCAGGACAAATATAAACTGGTTTCTGTACTTTTACATGCTCAGATTTAGTTAATTCTGGTCCAAAATGAATCGATGTATTATAGTGAAAAAATTCAATTTGACAAGAGGCCAATACAATAAGAATGTGTACCTAAATATTGAGGATGGAATTACAGAACGCATCATATAATATGTGAATTTATGAAAATGATTTAAAAGGCCAAGAAGGATGAAATGTACTTGATCTCGAAAGGACTCATATAAGTGCATTTTAGTACTTTATGATGCCCCGATGTAGGTAGCTCTGTAAACCAATACATACCTCCTATAAAACCATTCTTTACTGATAAACTAGTTGTACCTTTCTTTAGAAAGGTTTGCTACTCTTTCATCTGTAATATATTATCAAAGCAATATTGTTTCGTTTCAGTTGTATTTAGTATAATAAATCACCAACAAGCATTAAATAGTTATAATTTTTTGAGAATGATTTCTGACAGTAAAGTGAATTTTATTATGTAGATCCTGAAGAGATATTATTATATTTGTGAATGACACGAGTTCGTTTCTAAATATTTTTTTTTCAGCATTTGAGTATAAGACGTGATGAAAGATTTTAATATGATAGTCTTGAAGTATGTTTTTTTGGTGATGAGAGGAATATTTTGAATCAAATAGTTGAATAAAAATGAATAACTTATAGCGATTATATATGGGGCGTTCTTTGTCAGCTCTCCGAAGCCGGCGCGCGGACGCTAAAACCTCACATTTTCGACGCTTGTTTTCGACTCTATATGACCCATATCTAAATAATGTTGGATATGCTATCAATGTAGTTTTTTCTCAGCTTTCCGATGGTGAATTTAGTTTTCCAAATTTTTCACATTTTCACAGAAAAAAAACATAAAACAGGCCATATCTCAAAAACCTATTTTTTTTAATTTTTTTAAGTAGTCTAGATCGAAAGCTGAGGTTTTTTTACGTTGATATGGACCTTCTGGATACCTAGACTTTTTTTGTATTCGAGTAATTGAGTAGCAAACATGAGAAAATGCGCCGCGTCGGGCCGGGCCGCGCCGTGCCGCGCCGCACCGCGCTGACTCCACGCGCTCCAGCTCAAGTCTTCTGCTTACAAGAGTGCCGAAATCGGAATATATTTAATATCCATACAAGTCTCTATCAGTTGGATAAACTACTATCTAGATAGTAGATCATGTACTCATTTGGGTTATGGACTGAGATATGCGGACATTATTTCATTTCACATTCTTTGACCTCCGTTTTGGCTTTGATATTGAAGACTTTGCCATACTATGTTTCAACTGAACTATTTTTTCAGTTCGTTTTGATCTAGGAAAAATTTTATATTCCTCAGCAGATGAAATTTTTTTGACCATCAGTCTGTCATCGGAAGATGGTATGAACGCATGAAATTGCAGAGTACCTTGTATCATCCGTACACAGATGAGACGACCATCCACATTTTCATGCTGACTTTGGCCTGTGAGTTGGACACTCATACGACCCACCCTGGCCAAACTTTAGAATTGGGCCTTGACGAAAGTGAGAACTCGTTCCTTGGACTGTCTCGGCTGAGTTCTTGGGGGTAGCGTTAGCCATTTTAGCTGTCGATAGGCTATTTTTGTAAGAAAAAAAAACACGGAAAATCAAGTGTATTAATGACGATCGCTCTATCCAAACCGCAGTTCGACTGTTAGTCAGCAGGAAAAAATCTTTATATATCAAAGAAAGAAAAAAAACAAAAGTAAGTTTTAGAAGAAAAACAAAATCAACTCTTTTCACTTTTCTCTGGATTGTGCAAAATTATAATTCGGCGTGGATTTTATCGGATAAGTTGTCTAAAAGACCCTTTTTCGTTAGTTGTTAGTTTGAATAGGAGGAGCATAAATGCTCACTGTATAACGGAATGAAAAATGGATGTGGGATTCAGGGTCGTTCAACACTAAAATATTGAATGAAAGATAAGAACTTGGGACGCGAGACATCACTGTTCAGTGACAAGAGATAAGCAGTAGTTTTGTTATTCGGGATTCGCTCAGAATATTACCTGCTTCACTGTGTGACCTGGTGCCCGTTTGCACCAGGTTTTCATATGGTGTTCAGATGCTGATTCGCATCTTAAGGGGTAATATCCACCAAATACTCAAAAAAACAAGGCTTTTTTCATGTTTTGCTTTCTCAAAGAGAAAGCTTTGTAATGGGGCAAAAATCGACCCACCGAATCGGACCTCGGGACCTCGATTTTCGTAATCTACGGGTCGAAAAACATGGAAATCCAAAAGTGTCTGTATGTATGTGTGTGTGTGTGTGTGTGTATGTATGTATGTATGTATGTATGTATGTATGTATGTATGTATGTATGTATGTATGTATGTGTGTAACGTTTTTTTTCGTCCACGATAACTCTCGAAGAAATGGTCCCTTCTTCTTGAAATTGAATCTTCTTGAAATTTTGCACACAGGTTAGTCGCGGCAAAATCTCGGCCGAGTTCAATTTTCAGCAAAATCCGTTGTTTATTTCTCTAGCAACCGTTGCTAAGGTGTAAAATGTTTCGTTTCTTTTGTCTAGGATAACTTTCGAAGGAATCGTCCGATCTTGCTGAAATTTCGCACTCTGGTTAGTTGTGGCAAGATCTATCACGAGTTCAATTTTCAGCAAAATCTGTTGGTTATTTCCTTAGCAACCGTTTCTGACGTGTTTTCTCACAAATCCTTATGAGTGCTCATTGGAGCAAGCCGGAAAATCAGTTTTAAGTCACACTCGATGGCCAAGGACACTGAATTGTTCTATTTTATTCATAGCGACCGTTGTTTACTTCCCTAGCAACCGTTAGGAAGGTTGGAAATTAATCATTTAAGACCTATTTCCATCATTTTCGACGGCAAAGAGCAAAATCTTCCCAATTAGCTCCTTAGCAACCGTTGTTCACCGCCCTAGCAACCGTTGCTAATGGGGAAAAAAATTGATGTAAGTTTCGTTTCCAGTATTTTCAACGTACTATAGAGAAAATTGGGAAAATTTGGTGTCTTTTGCCGTCGAAAATGATCAAAATGAGTCTTCAAGTGTGCTAAATACGGACTTAAGGGCAGTGCGGATCGATTTTGACCGCCATTTAACCGTATGACAGTCACAAGATGAACTGATCGAAAAATTATGCAGGTCCAAATGTCTCGCATCGTGTAGAACCTAGAACAGTTTGCTTTGTTGCATTTGATCAAATAATAAGAGAGCCCGGTCAGACATCAACACTCGCAACATAGTTTGGTCAATTGAAAAAGAACGACACTTTACACAGTCACAAAGATACGAATTGAATTGATTAAATAATTTTTTTGTAATTTTTGAAAAATAGATGATAGTATCTACGGTAGTGGAAAGGTGAAAATACAGGTTTGGGACGCGTTCGTGGGTGATGATGAAGCCTCTTTGAGAAAGCATACTGCTAAGGCACTTGGCAGCGGTTTTTTTCAAACGACCATTGAGATGTGAGGTATATAAATAATATATCATTGGATTAAACAACTCTTGGAGAATAGAAACAAACTTTTTATTGTTAGTTTTTTTTATAGAATGGCGGCTGTGCAGCGATTGTCGGGAACCGCTTTTTTAAAAAGTTCTTTTGCGGCGAGCAGTAGAACTAAAGAAGTTTAGTTCCGATTGACTTGGAATTTTAACTGTAGCTTCTTTAATAGATTATCTAGTGAAGTACTCATCATTATATTTTTAGAATTTTTTTTGGCAAAATGGCGACGGTTTAAAAAAAAATTTTTTTTTCGACAAAAAAATCGACTTCAATTGTTTATACCTTTTTTTTGTCAATCACTCGCTAAAATCGTGTGTACTTCACTAGATAATCTAATAAAGAATCTACAGTTCAAATTCAGAGTCAATCGGATGGAAATTTTTTCAGTTCTACTGCTTGCCAAGTTTGAAAACATGGTTATGAGAAAAACGCGTTTAAAGTTTCAAAATTCTATGTATCTTATATGAAAGTTGTTTGGTAAAAATTGATTTAAACGAATTTTTAATTCAGATTAGTACTTAGGAGTTGTAGATTTCGATTCTAGGATAGTTCTAGCACGATTTAAGCCAAAACAAATGAAAAGACAAAAAGAATTTACCGGATATTACCCCTTGAGGAAACTATATAATCCAATTTTCGAAGATTTAAAATAAATTCTCGCTATTTCAAACTGCAACAGGTGGTTGTTAAACTTCAAGTAGTAAAATTTTGTGAAAATTATTATTTATTAGCCAAAATCACTCACTCGCTGTCGCTCGCTCGTGTTTTCCATTTGCTCTATCATGAATATGTATGAACCATTGGAATTTTTAATTGAATTATCGGTGAATGATTTAAACGAAAACGAAAATTTTTCTTATATCCAAACCATTTTCGTTCACAGAGAATACGCCCACTAAAAAAATTTTCAATTGTCACCACACTATTTCTTCCACAAAGAAAACGCTCACGCATCAATGTTTTCAAATTTCTAACATGAATTATGAAAGCGTTCAAGCTCCTCTAATGATATGCTCGGAAAAAATTCGAAGAATCAACCCTTTATATATTTTTAAAGAGGATAATACGGTAAAAAATTTTCGACTGTCACCACACCATTTCCGTTAACAGAGAATACGCCCACGCATCAATGTTTTCAAATTCTTCAACAAGAATTGTGGAAGCGCTCAAGCTCCTCTAATGATCTGCTCGAACGAAATCTCGAAAAATCAACCATTTGTACGTTTTTGAAGGGGATAATACGGGAGCATCAGTTAAAAATTTTTTTAAATCCTCCATACGCCCACCACTATCCATCTAATGATAATGTAGATGATGCGAATCAGCATCTGAACACCATATGACAAAGCCAGAAAAACATACGAATTTTACTGTATTATACTGTTTTAACCATTGATTGACCCCCGAAAAACCCTCACATAATAATTTTCATCAAGACCTAGTGTATTTCTCGAATGGTCTGTATTGAATTTTAGAAATATGAGGCCGGATTCGTAATCAGCGACCTCAAAAACCCATAGATACTAATTTTCATCAAAATCCATCGATGAAAAAAATATGTGATGTAAATAGTTCACTTTCAGAGTATCACGTCTCGACGTGGATCAAGTTGTCATTTCCAGACGTGCACACACACATACACTAATATACATACAGACACATGCATACCACATTATCTCCGAAGTTGGAAAAACTCCGAGGGAAAAAATTGCTATTGAAATGGCACTTTTTATAGAAAGTTAAAGTTTTAATAACCTGAAATTTAAAGTTTTATTTTTTTCTGATGTAGCAAAATTTTTCGAAATCAATCACTCTTCTAAAAATTCAAAATTCTCTTCGACGAAATAAAATTTTTTCTCCTGGGATTAATTTTTTCAAAGATTCGGATTGTTTTTGATAAGATAGAATTTCTTCGAGAATTATTTTTTTCAAAAATTCAAATTATTCTTGATAGAATATCAATTTAGAGAGAGATGCCAAAAACTGCACCGTCGATGTCGTAGACCACCGAACTAGTCAGTAAGGTGGTTGGGAAACAGATCAGTCAGCTGGAAAAAAGTCTAAAAGAGGCTGCAATAGGATCTATCAGCGAAGCTCCGAGGACTACGCTTCCTTCTAAACTAACAAACCAGAAGTGAAAACCGAACCACCGTGGCAGTGTACCAGTAACGCCTCTACCACCAGCCAACGAGTGCAATAAGGGAAAACCACCAGGCCCTGACAATACTAAGAGCTGTTGGAATTGCGCCTGGAAAGGGTACACGGTCCGTGAATATGCCGAGTGTGGAAATCACCAAAATCTCGGAGAATGAACTCATGTACCTGGAAGGGAATGTCGTTGGACCCTTGCTGTACATGGCTACTGAGAAAGGGGTGATCATGTCAAACGACCTCTCCTGTCCACTACCACCTCACGGTCGATTTTGGATTGATAAGGTGAATGTTGGCGGATACACGATGCAAAGTATGGACAATCCAGGCGCATGGAGGACCTTCATGGGCCCTATGGGACTCCAGATTGCGAACGTTGTGGGAGCGAAAATCCACGAGTACCCGTAAACAAAGAAAGGACCCATAGAACAGAGGAATGTCCATTCTGGGCGACCCGGAACCCGTTCCTATCCGATTGGCCGCATTGTCCGCTAACACACCCCACCTTGCGTGAATCGGAACAGCAGATCTTACGAACTGGAGGATAGAGAGCTCGCGACTCTCATCGGGAAGTACCACCTTGCTAACGGCAACAAGATAGGCTGCACTGACCTCATCAGCCTAATTGGGCCGGAACTCGAGCTCTATGCCTTTGACTACCTCGATGACATAATCATCATGATGGACAGCTTTGAGGAGCACATGCGCTGGTTAGAGTACGTACATTATCAACTGGGACAAGAGTCATTTTCGCGGGTCCGAGGTTAAATACTCTGGAGTCTTAGTCAATCGGAATAGATTCCAACCCAACCCGGAAAAATTTGCTACCACCAAGAATTACTCAGCTCCAATGAAACGCAAGGCTCTGCAATGGTTCTTAGGGATGGCTTCATGGTACCGCAAGTTCTTGAAGGCCACAATTGCCGCACCGCTAACACGCTTCACCTGCAAGTCAGTAAATTATGCATGGCAGGAGGAGCAGAGCCGCGCATTCAAATGATCAAATGCCTACTAGCATCTGCCCCAGTAATGAGCCAACCTTCGTACAAGCATCAATTCATTATCCAGACCGATGCTAGCGACACTGTGGTGGGGGCAGTTATCTACCGAATCATAGATGGTGAGAAACGACCGTTGAAATTTGCTAGTAGAGTATTGTTGTCTACAGAGTGAAACTACAGTGTAACGGAATGGGAGTGCCTAGCGGTAGTGTGGGCCATCTGGAAGTTCAGATTATACGTGGAAGGACCAATTCAAAGTCGTGAGCGAACACCACAGCCTGAAGTTCCTACAGACACACAAACACACTGCCGGACGACTGATACGCTCTTTCTTGGAACTGCAAGATCATAAGTTTCAGGTAGAGTACCGAAAGGGGTCAGAAAACGTCGTCACCAACGCTTTGTCTCGCATGTACGAGCCTGATGAGGAAGTGACGGTAGCAGCGATTGACATGCCCGATACGACTTACCCATGGTACCAAGACAAATTTAAGCGAATCATGGAGCGGCCCAGAGAGTTTCCTCTCTACAAAATTGTGAGAGAGAAACTATACCACTGCAGCGCGATCCACCACTTCGATGACATCATCAAGGATGAGGATGTGTGGAATCTCGTTTTGCCCAAAGAGAAGCGACCAGCAGTCCTGGAGGAGTATCACACCTCTATGCCCAGAACTGTGAAGTGTACCAACAAATGAAGGTAAAACAGCGAGCGCCTGCCGGACTCATGGGTATGAGAAAAAAGCTCAGGCCATGGCATACAGTCGCCGCAGACATCATGGGGCCGTTCCCGAAGAGCGCGCATGGATTCGAGTACGTGCTAATATTCATGGAGATTTCAACAAAGTTCATCGAAAGCATATCGCTACGAGAGGCTAACGCTCAATCAGTGCTAAATGCGCACGCCCTTCAAAAACAAGGTCGTTGACTTGTATCTGGAATCCGCCGGGATAAAACATTATCTGACGCTGACCTACCACTCTCAGGCGAACCCGATAGAACAAGTCGACCGAACCTACAAGCCTTCGCTACATCGAGGAACACAAGCGTTGGAACGAAAACCTGGATGAGCTGATTTACGCATACAACAATGCTACCAACGAAGCCACCCAGGCGTCACCCGCATCTCTCAACTCTTGACGTAATCCTACCCTGCCCGATAGTCCCCGATAGGGGGAAGCGAGGAACATCACAGCGCATAATTCTGAACTTGCAACGCGCAGTACTATAATGCGAAATACCGCGACATACAATTTGCTGTGGAAGACTCATTATGTACAAAAAATGAGCCTTGAATTCGATCTTTTTACCGAATTATTCCAATAAATTACTGCGGCAATACACTCTTTCTCACACTTTTGAATCAAATGATTTTGTCTTAGCGAGCAGATATTTACAGTTCGAGCTGCATTTTTATCAGGGAAAAATAATGAATAAAATCAATTAATCTATACGATTTCGATATAAACATTCTTGCATCCTTCGATTTCGATGCTGCAAGCAATTTAAAGAGGTCAGGGTCCTGTGTGACCGTTCCAAATTGTACGATCGAAAACAGCGGTCAATGCGTTTCCTGAGTGATATGAACAATTTTGAATCGAAGTTGCTTTGCATCCGAAATTCTAAAAGATTATATGGTTGGATTTTCACCATTCAAAAAATGCAGAAATGTTCATATCAAAATCGTATAGATTGATTGATCAATCACCATTTTTCCTGATAAAAATGCAGCTCGAACTGTGGAAATCTGATAATCCTTGCTCGCCAAGACAAAATCATTCGATCAAAAGTGTGAAAGAGTGTATTTTGCTGCAAAAACTGTTGGAATAATTCGTGAAAAAGATCGAATTCAAGGCTCATTTTCTTTACATAATGAGTCGTCAGGTTAAAAATTGTAAACTCATTTTGCAACACTTTGTTTAACAATTTTTTCTGTAAACCCTAGACCTGTTCACTGGGCGTAATCTCCAAAAATATGAATCCAAAGTATCGGTATTGTTATTAATTCTTGTTTTTTATATAAATTAACAAACGCTATATATATTAAAAATTTGATTCGCAAAAAAATATGTTGAATTTTTAATCAACTCAAAATATAACGAGCGAGCCAAGCAGAAGTAGAATGTTAGATTTAGGCTTGACACCAACAGTGCGAGGACCCCTCTACTCGAAAAACGAACGTCCCACATGTTCCGAACTACAGCTCCGGTCGAGCAGAGTGTTTATGGCGAACTACTGATGAGCCCGTAAAGCCTGGCCCGGAATCAAAAGAGTTTTTCTTTCTGGCTCTCCCCTATCTTTGTTTCTCCTACATTTTCCGATAAAGCTTGCAAGTTGATGAATATTTCCGCTTGACTGAAAGCGCGGATGCACCCTAACGATATTCCTGACAATTTCGAACAAGTCCGAAGTTAATATGAACATTTGTCGGCAAGTCACTTTTTGTTTATATTCCAAATTTTTTTCACCACCTTATTACTGACATTTCAAGGTATACGTAAGCCTTCTATCATGATACAGCTCATATCCGTTGATAGACTATTTTTCGAATTTCGTGAAATCGACCTATTTTTCTTCACTTTATATCAATTTATTTCAATGATGAACTCAATCATCTGGTTCGCGAAAAGTTTTAATCTATGCTCTGAATGTGAAGCTTCCATTTTATCTTTGAATTATCCAAAAATACTTCGTTTTTGCCCAGAGTGCGCCGTCGCCGAGCTCACCACCTGTGCGTCAGAAGCTGAGAACGAGCGCCGTAGGAGAGCCGGAGCAACTCGCGATCACGACGCCGAGTAAGTGCCGCCCGATCGCCATCTCTCTCTCTCTCCCGGCCAACACGCATCCTCCGCTATCTCTTGCTCCGGCCTGCGAGACTCGATCTGAGTCTCGTTGCCTCTCAAGTATAGAATATACTCTATTGAAGACAGCCTACAAATATCTTAGCCATGTCACGGAGTATATTGATCCATTTCCTTATTCTCGTTCATGAGCATTATTTCCGCAATGTAACTAGTGAAAAATTCTCTTTTCTATTCCTGTGGATAGTGAAAGGCAATACAATAGCAAAGGTACTAACAGTTCAAGTCACAGGGAAGTAGTTGTTTTGAGTCGGAATCTTTCGGAAATATCCGTACAGAAATCCGTATGGGAATCCATATGGGAATCGGTACTGGAATCCGTGCAAAAACCATTATGAAAATTCGTCCAAGAACGCCGTACGGGTTCCCGTACGGATTTTGTTACAGAAATTCGCACACATATCTTCAAGGATTTCTATATGATTTACCGTACGGATTTCTGTAGGGGAATTTTTCCTCTAGGATGAGAAATAAAAATCTATACAGATTCAATACGGATTTCCATATGGATTCCCGTATAGATATCAGTATGGATTTCTGTACGGATTTCTTGGAGGATTTCCTCCCTGGGATGATAAATATAAATCCGTACGGCGTTTTTGGACAGTTTCCAGTACGGATTTCCACTCGGATTTCCATAGGGATTCCAGTACGGATTCCAAAACGGATTTCTATACGGATTCCCATACAAATTTCCATACAGATTTCTGTACAGACAGGGCGGGACAATTTTACATGGTGTGAAAACATTCACGGAATAGTATTAGAGCTCTCTTCCAGCGTTAGTAACAGATGAATTCCATTCTTAAAACTTGAAACTTCTAGTTATTATTCTCTTACTCCGTTCGTTTCTAACTACTCCATTCTCACAATAAATGTACTAGGCCAAGCACTTGTTTCGTCAATATGTTGCAACGTAACTCTTCCGTCATCCTCAATTTAATGAATTTTGAATATCAACTAATTTCCCAGAACTCTGTCATTAGCAATCATTTTATGTCCATAGAATTGTTCATTCCACTCATAGGACTACCGTTTTTCTACTCACGGACCTGACAATGGATTCATGATCAGCGTCCCCTGAAACGTGTGGATCCGTCTCACTCTTAATAATGTCTTCCAAGTAATTTTTTTTAACATCCACATGTTTTAAACCATGAATTAATTCACTTTAATGAATACTAATTAATGAGAGATATAACTCAATCTTCCAGAGTCTTTCATGAACAAGTATGAATGTGACCTCTTTGACGAATTTCTCTGTAAAGAATACATTGCCTGGATAGCATCACATCTACCATGGAGTATGATTCTGTTCTTGCATCTGCATATACATGGGCAATTCTACGTACTATTGAATGAATGAAAAATAATGCAATAAAATAGTTAGCAGCATGACTCAGTTTTCACAACATTATGATTTTTGGGATTATCAAAGAGGAATAAAGTACTTTGATGATGGGAGCAGTCGCACATCCAGAAAATGAACTCAGACGATCAAGTAAATAAGTAGTGTAAGGGGTAGCATAGCGAGGACGGCGCTGACGTCACACGCAGGTGGTTGTGGTATTGGGGGGGGGGCAGCTGTCGCTGACGTCACGCGCAGGTGATCGTGGTATTGTGGGGCAGCTGTCGCTGACGTCACGCACAGCTGATTGTGGTATTGTGGGGTGTGGAGGGTGAGCCCTTTGGGCCCTCGATCACCCCTTTGAGTCCTGGATTACCCTTTTGAGCCCTAGGTCGGCAGTTCGAGGTCAGAGTCACCCCTTTGAGCCCAGCCCTGCTGTTTCTAGGTCGGATAAAAATCAATTGTTCATAAATAATCATAAACAATCATTTATTTATGATTATTTATGAACAATTTCTAGTTTTTAAATATTAATTTCATGTTTATAAATAAATTCGTGAATTGTCGTGTGTATGAAATGAAGAATAGAAAATTGCGATCAATATGATTTTATTATATCAATTCATTAATACAGACATTAACATGATCTTGTCGGATAATCTATTTTACAATTCTGTTGATAGTTGACTTCATTTAAAACCGTTGTTACTATTTTCTCCATAACCTTCTTGTAACACGTTTGATTCACGAATGATTGAATGATACGATCGCGAAAAGGAAATTGGAAAGAATTTTCCATCTGCTTATCATCTACCAGACTGCTGCGTCTATTTGTAGACCATCATAATCTTTGTAGAAAAGCTGCGCTTCCTGAATTGCCTTGAATAGGCTCTGTCAATCTGCGCATGCTGAACATGGCTAGACTGTTGACAATTTTTATTAATTATATGAATCCTCAAAAAAACCTTTTTTAGAAAAAGTAAAAATGTTGCGTCAAGCATGTGGCAGAACTAGTTTATCTCTTATATTGCTTAAAAAAAATGAAATCCATAATAGACACATGAGTCGATTTATTATTTCATCAGTATCCATTCTGATTAATTCCTCATATAGTTGGAGTATTACGTATTCTTATTACAGTTTAGATACTATAGGAGACGTTGTCAACTTTAACTAACTAATTACGAAAAAACTTAGAATGCTCTTAGGTACCTCATCAATTATTTGAAGAACTAATGACGAACCAAATTGACGCCACTTGGTAGGCATTTTTAACGTCTTAAGAATAATAATATTCCACTAAATCACTGGATGTGAAAATTATCATAGAAATATTATAGAAATATTTATAATTTACTGAGACATATGATCAATAGTTTGAATAATTGATATTTGTCTCTTTGAAAGATAATGAAAGTATTGATAATAGAAGAATATATAAAGTCTATTTGAATTATAGGATTAACTGCATTGCAATTACGATACAAAAATATATTTGAAATAAATCAAACGATTGAGGAGAGGTTGTGAAACCGTTTAACTAGAAATAAATAGGTAATGAAGAATATTATATGTCAATTTAATAAGGCATTGTAATGGCCCGACCGTTATTTAGAGGGGCGGTTGGGCGACAAACCCCTATGTTTTGTGTGGATAGCTCTGCTCGGCCTTTGTCGGGAACCGAAATTAGGCGGTTCGCAAATGACCGCTCGGCCACTTACTTATACTCCAATCCGACCGGCGCCGTGTTGTCCCCTGCTGGAGCTTGGCAGCGTGGCAGCCGAGAAGTCCGTGGCGCGCTGGGCCGTATCTTCGTGTTGGCTCTGGATGGAGCGTGGTGTGGGAAAGGTAGTTGGAAACAAACCCACTCCATGTGCACTAGCACTAACTTATTTATTCAATGAACTACACCTATACTTAATACCTGATCCTGCGTGGTTGGATCTCACTACAAGAACTTGATTTTTCGGAAATAGATGTGATTATGCTACTATGTCGCGGTGAGGGGGCGGTGAGGGGGAGCTGCGCCGCTCGCGCGCTCCGCGCGCGGCCACCGGTGTGGCATTCGCGATTTGCGTGGATGTACTCGCTCGTGTCCGCCGCGGCCGCATCTTTTATATGCGCCGTGACGTCACGTCAAGATGCGCTCTCGGGACGCGCGGGCGCGAACGGTGGAGAAGCGCTGTTGCACTCCGCGAGAATTACCTCTCCCTCGCGGAGTGATAACAAGCGCGCGTGGCTCAGCGTCTTCTGCCCGTTCGCACGCGCGAATACTTAAGGCTATGAAGCGCGCTCGCTTCATTACAAATCTATTGACGCGCCGCGATGCGCACCGGTCGCTTATTTAAATATTCATATAAGTATATATAAGGCGCCTTATAATATTAACTTATGCATTAGAATTCCTTATGGCGCATCGGCCTATACAACTATGTCAGTTGCCCGGTACAACTGCGTGGTCCTTAAATTTTATCATCAAGTCAAATAAAGTATACAGGGGCATTACTTCTCCTTGCAACGTATTTATATGTTACGGCTTAACAACTGTTTCTGCTCGGTCGAGTGCCCGCTGGCTGCTCGACATCTTATACGTGCCGATAAGGAAATATCCCATGGCCGTTCTTCAAGAACAGGGAGCTGCGCAGTTGCCATGTGTAAC